>CM042139.1:54862311-54997311 GCA_023376005.1 Doryteuthis pealeii
TGTTTGGTTTTATCTTAATGAATATGTCCAAAAATCTCGGGTATAAATCTTAAAAGAAATCCATTAACAAGAAGAAATAACTGTAATTTTATTCTTTACTTCATATTTTAACTCAATAGTTAAATTAAGAAAAAATTAGTAATGAAAGTCGGGAGAGATGGAAGAGTAAGTTTCAGTTGTTCTATTTTTCGATTATACTCCCCTCTGTTTCAAATCTTTTTATCTGCATTCTTATTTAGTTTCATTAGCCGTTCTAATTTAATATAATATTTTATTACATCAAAACTTAAATACTTGCAACCGGAGGGTGCATATATTTGCTAGTACAAATAAAAAACAGAACACTGAATGAAAATGCAAGACTAGGTTGCTGGGAATTAACAAGGTTTTATTTAACACAGGGTAGAGAATGCTTCTACCCTAAAAGTGACTTAATTAGCTCACACGTGTGTGTGTGTGCCTCCACTTAGCGCGAACCCCAATCCAAAAGTAACATGGTAGAAAGGCCACTTCCGGGTTCTCATCAGTCCCTACTGACCAAGGAGAGTAACTCTAGATTTGGTTAGGTCTGGACCTAACAAAGGTACAAGTCATCAAACACTAAACTTTTTTCAAAGTTTTAATCCCAAAAGACAAATCGATATGGTTAATCACTTGATAATCGATATGGTTAATCCCAAAAGACAAATCGATATGGTTAATCACTTGATAATCGATATGGTTAATCACTTGATAATCAAGGGACGATTATGGCCAGTAGAGTTGGAAAAGCAAGAAGTTGCAGGAATTGCAGTAATGTTGGAAAATGCACAGTAAGGTGCAAGGAAGGGCTGCAGGTGTTCATCTCCACGAGGGGGGTTTTACAAATGATTGCCGTGACCAGGACGACCCTTCGATAGAATTGCCATGGGAACACAAGAAAGAAAGAAAGAACGAAAGAGAGACGGAAAGAGAGAAGGAGAGAGAGACAGACGGGTAGAGCGACGAAAGAAAATCAGAGTTGAAAAAAAAAATGAAAAAAGAAAAGAGACAAACATAAAAAAAAAAAAAAAAAAAAAAAAAAAAAAAAAAGAAAGCAAGACTGAAAGGAAAATTCGTTTTAAAATGAAAAAAAAAGAAGAGACTGAAAGAAAATTCGTTTTAAAAAAAAAAAAAACAAACGAAAAACAACAAAATGAAAATAAGGAAGAATGACTGAGAAGAAAATTTGTTTAAAAAAAAAAAAAAAATCGAAAGAAAGAATCTAAAAGAGAAGACAAATGAAAGACTGAGAAAAAGGAAAGAAAGAAAGAAAGAAAGAACCAAAAGGACGCGCGCACACACACACGCAAAAATAGTATGTATGTAGAAGCTCAAAAATTGTTTTTTTTTTGTTTGATTGTTTTTTTTTGTTTTTTTTAAAAAATAATTCGCCTTTGGAGAACAGATCAATTTGTAAATCATTTCTTATTGTTTGTGTTTTGTTTTGTGTTTTATTTTAATAATGTAGGAAATTGTCGTAGTTGAATAGTTAAATTTTTTGGTAACGGTCGATTTCATAGGTCAAGTTATCAAAAGCATAGAGTTATGCGTATATCTGGTCTAGAAGAAATAGATTTGGAACTTATGTTGCATGTTCGGATTTTTAGATTTTGTCAAAAGACCTACCTAAGTATTCCTATTATATTTTTATTTTTTAAATTTTTACCCAAGAAAAAGAAGGTTAGGGAAGAGAGAAAGAAAGATATCTGATAGGGTCAAAGAAAGAAAGAAAAAAGAAAGAAAGAAACAAGGAAGAAAAAAAAAAAAGGAAGTTTGTTACTTTCGTTTATCTATCTAATTGTTTATTTTTTATTTAGAGTATGATTGGGTGCACCTGCTTGATTGTTGAGGTGGGATTGTTAGTGATTTTTATTTTAAAAAAAATTTTTTTTTCTCAAGAACATTACTAAGATTTTATTTTATTTATCTTTTTTAAAAATTGAATATAGAGAGCAAGAGAAGGGAGAAGTAAAGAAAAGTTGGTTCGGTGGTTGTTCGTTTTTGTTTGTTTATTTGTCTTCTTTTATTTTGAGTAAGCATTAGATTGTTTAAAGAATTTTTTTTTTCGAGAACAATTACAGAAATTTTTAATTCATTTTTATTTATAAATTGGAAGTTAAAAAAAAAAAAGAAAAGAAAAAGAAGAGGTCCCAAGATAGATAGATAGATAGATAGAGAGAGAGGGGGGAGAGAGAGAGAGAGAGAGACCTTCTCTCCCACACACCTGTTGATTGATTGTGTTTTTGTCTTGTACAGTCAATTTGATGGAATTCTTTTACCGGTTTTCATATAGTTGGTTAGAATTTTGTTTTTGTTTTGTTAAGGAGAGAAGAAGGATTTATTTTATTCTAAGTGATTGTTTTGTTTGTTTATTTTTGTAGTTGTCCACAGAAGTATATATGGTGAAGTAACTTTGGAAATATTTGATGTACAGTTTAATTAAGGAACGATTATTATTTTTTTTAATATATAACAGCAACTAACTGTAGAATTTTTATTTTATTTTTCTTCTCCTATTCGATTTGAATTTGAGAATGGAACTTTGTTTTTGTGTGTGTTGCGACCAGGCGTGTGCATATATATATATAAATATATATATATATTTTTTTAAGTGAAAAAAAAAAAAAAAAAAAAAAAAAAAAGAAGAAGAAAAGTATAAACAAAAAAAAAAAAAATGGAGAATGGAACTTTTATGTGTGTGTTGCGACCAGGCGTGTGTGCATATATATATAAATATATTAAAAAAAAAAAAAAAAAAAAATTTAAGTGAAAAAAAAAAAGAAAGAAAAATTATAAACAAAAAAAAAAATGGAGAATTGAACTTTTTTGTGTATGTTGCGACCAGGCGTGTGTGCATATATATATATATAATATATTTTTTAAAAGATAAAAAAAAAAAAAAAAGAAAGTATATAAAAAAAAAAATGAAAAAAAAATGGATATGAACTTTTGTACTGTCCCATTAGGGTGAACATTATTGTGTGTCATGGGTGGGTAAAACCCACCCTCCCAGGGCAACTTTGGCCATTGAACTGTGCTGTATTTGTTTTTGTGTTTTTGTGTTTTTCTGTTTTTTTTTTGTTTTGTTTTTTCTCTTGGTTGCAAAATGGGGCATGAAGGCCCAGAATCAAGAGACAGAAGTTTGTTTGGATTGTTGGTATATTTTTAATTGTGATGTTATTGAACAGGGGGGCCATAGAGACCCCGGCCACAGGGTAGACCCGACACTGCTTCCCAGTCAATAATTCTGGTACGACACCTAAACAACTGCGTGAATTATGATGTCACCACGTCGTAAGAAATTGGGTTATGTAATACTTCTGAGTCGTTTAAGTGGGGGTGGGGCGAATTCGTGGAGGTGAATCGGAAAAGTCCTCCTGAGCGATGAAAGAGGGTGTTTAAAATCCCTGTGTTTCAGTGGGGGTGGGATGACATTGGAGGTGAGCTAAGAAAATGCCCTCCTGGTTTGATTATAAGTAAGAAGTTTCCCCAAAAGATTGCCTTCAGGAAGCAGGGTCGAAGAACCAAGTTGGCAGAAGATATATGTTTTTTTTGTGTGTGTGATGATGGAAAGGGTGCAGATAAAAATCACCCAAAGCATTGTGGGCCATTGTTGCTGGATTTTTGTTTGTTGTTGTTGGTATGATGAGAGGGTCTGACCCCTGATTACCAACATAGTATGAAAGCATGTTCTTTGTTGTGATTTGTTTGCATTGTTCTCTCTTCGGTGTCGCCTCTGCCCCCGCGGATGTCCTGCTGGTCCCCGGGTCCAAACCCGAAGATCCTAGGGTAGAAAACAAAGATGGGACGCAGGGCCGTGAGTGCACGTATCCGGCCAAAAAGGAAAGGAACCAAGAAGGAACAGGATGGAAAGGAACGACCACAAGTATGGAATAGGAATGAACACAGGCACGGAATGGAAAAGGTATAACCACAGGAAGGAACGGAAAGAAATAACCAAGTAAAGCAACCGGGCTGGGAGAAGGATCTGGCGGTGAGCACTCTGGCACCCGATAGGCCACTCCGTGCGGGCGGTTGCGCATCAGGGAGAGATACATTGTGTCATTGTGTAATTTTTTTCTTTATTGTGTTTTTCTTGTTATTTTTTTTATTGTAATTTATGGAATAAATGACAAAAATAGCAAAGGGAGGTATATGATACTACGCATTGCATCAAGTGCAGAATGCATTTGGAGGTATGCAAGTATATATATATATATATATATATATATATATATAATATATGTAATAATCAGTTATATGAAAATATAATATGTAAGATTATTGACACATGAGTGTCTGTGTGTTTGGAGGGGATATAGTGAATCATGTGTGTATACATGAGTGAATATGACTAAGGAACGAATAATTAAATAAAAAAAGAGTGATAGGGAAGATATTTGATATCCAACCGAGACAAATGTCTCAAAACCAAGAGACAAATGTTTATTTTGGGCCTAATTATTCATTGTTAATTGATAATGTGGACGTTTGTTTATCTGTTGTGCCAAGTATTATTATTATTGTTCTAGTCATAGTATTTCAAACCAACAAAACATCTGGAGATGAGATTGAGTGTCAAGGTTAGTCAGAAAGGAGATGGTGGGGGTGGAATTTTATATATATACAGTCCCAGCAAAAAAGAGGGGAGTTTTTTAGTCTGGACCCAGGGTAGAGTTGAGTGTTGGAAGCCGAAGAAGGAAGATCAGTTTAGCTGTCCACCAGAGATTACAACATTAGCAGAAGTCTTTAAAAGAACAAGAGGGGGCATTTTGCCCCCTCTCATCTCGACAGTACGGAGAAGAATGTGTGATTAGCAGATAGAAATGAAAGAAGGAAGCAATGTAAGAACCATATACCTCTATGCCAATTTGATTGATGTTCACCTGAAATTGTCTTGTCTTGTCTTTCTTCTCTTTTGATAATTGATTGTAAACCCCCTGGATGAGCCCTGAGGCAGTATTACGTACACAACTGGAGGTCCTAAGTTGGGGTCAAGTAAGCAGACGATCACGGGACGATTATGGCCAGTAGAGTTGGAAAAGCAAGAAGTTGCAGGAATTGCAGTAATGTTGGAAAATGCACAGTAAGGTGCAAGGAAGGGCTGCAGGTGCTTCATCCCCACGAGGGGAGAATTACAAAGGAGTAAAAAAATAAAACAATTTGAAATTGAAACTTAGTTCTGATAAATTTAAATATATATTAGAATAAAACAAACTATATATAAATACATAATACCGGGGATGTATTTATTAAAACTTGTTTTAAAAAGAACAATGAGGACCGTTTAAGGTTGCATGCTAAAATTTTGAATGTATTCATTCTATTTTATGACGATTTGGGGTAATGTGACGTAAGCAGTGACATAGTTTCGGCAAATAGAGACCTCAATTTCATTATTAATCTATAATAGATATCGTGCATTTGTGACATTTTTACAGGATGCCACATCTAACAATGTGATGATATTCCGTGACCAGTTCGCTCATCAGATCATGAGATATCCGAAAGTTCAATTCTGTAGACCGTAGACAAATGACGAACTGAAAGATTATGTTATTTGTTATATCGCAGCAATAGCAGAGGTATTGATTATGCGAGCGATACAGAACTCCATGCTGAGACTTCATGAATGTACAATTATAAATGGAAAATGAGATCTATACATGTATGAGTATATCCTTGTATGAAAACGCAAGGGGTTGTTTTTCACCATATGCATGCATGGACACACACACACACACACGCACACACACACACACACAAACACACACACACACACATATATATGTGGATAAATATCTATACATTACTAAAATTCCACCATCATCATCATCATCATCATCATGTCGCACAAGAAGCACAGATATCCAAAACAAGTACTACCACTCCCCCATAGATGGGACCCTAACAGGTATTAGCGCTAGACAAAGTAGATTGTTTTTGCGTCTGAGGTGATGCGCCACACCTACCATTAGCTTCTTACTTTACCATACAGATCGCTGTGCTACTCATATGCTGAGTTGGCGAGGGCCGGTATCGAATCAGGAAACTTGTGGTTCTTCGACGTACACTAAGCGGAATACTGTTAGTTTAAATTAAAAGTTTTCCTTCTTCTAGACTGGTTGCCTAAACAAGGCTAAAGAATCCAATATACCCTAATTTTACACATATCTGGGGTGGGGGGGGAACGGATGGATTCGAGCGTTACCTTAGGGCATTACCTAAGGGCATCAAACAGCCCCGTTCAGGATTTGAACTCTGGTCACCGAATTCATTTCTCACAATGATAATAATTCAGAAAATTGTTTGAAAAGAGATTCCTTTCTCAGAAATGTCAAGGATTTTTACGACAATGTGAAAAAGTGAGAAAAATTAATATTGTTTCGAAAAAGTTTACAAGTCACGAATCAAATTTGGAGCCTTTTTTTTCGGGCTCCTGAACATCGACTTGATGATATATGTCCGAAACAATGACAGGTGTTTATTGGTAAGTATGGACTCAATGAAAACATGTTAATAAAATAGATGTACTTGTTTCAATGAATAACGACTATGTTGTTGTTGTTGTTGTTGTTGTCAGGGCATGTTGTAACAAGTGACGCCTTAATTATCTCACTGGCATTTCTAGGTTTCTTTTGCCAACAACTCATTGCTTTACGTCAATATTCATTATAGTATATATATATATATATATATATATATATATATATATATATATATATATATATACCCTTTTCTTTCTTCATTGTTTCCGACCTTCTTCCTTCCTTCCTTTCTTTCTTTCTTCTTTCTTACCTTTCGTTTTACATTCTTTATTTCCGACTTTCTTTCAACCACCTTTCTTTTTTATTTCTTTCTTTTCTGACCTTTCTGTCTTTTGTATCTCCCTTCTTTCTTTCTTTCTTTCTTTCTTTCTTTCTTGAATTCCGTTTTACCTTCTTTCCAACTTTCTTTCTTTCTCTTTTTTTTTCTTCTTTCCTTCTTTCTTTCCTACCTTTCGTTCTACCTTCTTCCCAACTTTAAAATTTTTATATTTCTTCCCTGAATATTTTAAATATTTTGCACATAAATTTTACACAAAATCGTATTTATCTGTAAAACTTTTTAGTTAACCACTTGTTACTGAAAAAAAGGCGGGAGTAAAAAAATAAATGTAAAAACTGATTACAGGGTTGTTCTTTATTGTATGTATTGACGATTTTGGGCAGTGACGTAGTTTCGATTATAGACAGATGGACACCGAATCTCCATTATTAATAGGTTTTATTATTAGACATTTATGATATCGACGGTCCATTGTATTTCTAATATGACTGGGTCATCTTCTTGTCAACAAATTCTTACAAAACAATTAACTGGTAAAAAACAAACAAAAAAACAAAAAAACAAAAAAAAAAAAAAACAAACAACAAAAACAAAAAATAATTGCCGGATAGCGTAACAGTTCAAAATGGAAATCAACGATCCATGTTAGAGTTTTGATTATCTATTATCACGTCTGACTTCTATTTTTCTCTGAATTCAGTTAAAAGATATTTTATTACTATCCAAACTTGATAAAATCCATGAGTAGATTTTTTAGAAAAAAAAATTCTTATTTTAATCTTTAACGAGTGGGATCATATGAACTCACTTTTGCCAAAAAAGGGAATTCGAAATGATTGATTGATTTTAATGGCATGTCAGCCTCTCTGCAGTTATTTTATACCTAGAGGTTAGGGAATAGCGTTCATTGTATGTTCATAGTTACATTTTTGTGTAGTGGTTTCTTATTTTCGAATACGAATAATTTTTAAATATATCTATTTGGCCTATAGATGGAACCGTAACAGGTACTACCACTTTCGGTCATAGTGGTCGTGGAAGTAATGGGGATTAGAAAACGTTGGCTGTATCCCTTGCAGAGGGTAATACCTTTCAAAGAGGTGTCTTGTTTATGAAAATAAACTGCATATGTCGTACATATGCAAAAAAAAAAAAAAAAAAAAAATACACTCTTAAGAAATAACTACAGAAATGTAAATATGATCCGGTGAAAAATTAAACAAAACTGTAAATGTAAATGTACAATAAATCCGATTCCCTAACCTCTAGGCATAAAATAACCCTAGACGTGGTGACATGCCGTTAAAATCAGTCAACCAATTTTCAGTAGTTTTAAGAGTTCTTTTTGCGCACGGTCTTATCGAATACGAAAAATTCTTAAAGAGATCTACTTGACCCATATGTGGGACATTAACAGGTACTACCACCCCGGGTCAGAATTGAACTGGGAGTGATGGTGATGAATGGATATTTTACATTCCACAGAGACCCAGTTTAGCATCACACATTCGCACTATACGCTATGGTATACTAATCCGCATACACACATCTACACGATCACTCTATACACTATCGAATACAAATTTATATATATGTGTATCTAAGTTAGAGTAGCGTGGACATGGAGTCAACGGCGCTTGGTTACTGACATTTTCTTGTCTATTTCTCTGAATGTTTGAGATGAGGCTTGAAGATTAGTATTATCTGCGTTATTCGGACTATTGTCCCCATCTTCATTGTTATTTGTAAAAAGAAGGTTCCCGAGTCCGAGAAGGTTCCCGAGTCCGACAAGAAATACCTGAAGAAGGCCGGAGGGTATATCGGCCGAAACGTTGTACAAATAACAATGAAGATGGGGACAATAGTCCGAATAACGCAGATAATACTAATTTTCTTGCCTATGCGATTATTCAAACCAAGTGAAATGGGATCAATCAGTGAAGTTATTTATACTGGGGTTTGATCCTTTAGGGAGAGGAAGAAGGGAGGATCTACTTCTGGATTTACTTTTTTTTTGTTTTGCTTGGGGTATATGTTAGTTGTTCGAAAGATCCACTATTTTCTAATGCTATCTCGTAGTCTTCTTTTCCGTTGTTGAAGATGGCTTCGTTTAATAAGTTCTATGGATTGTGGATTTTTTTTATTGTGTTGGTAAGTGGTTAACGTGCTATGTAAGTGGTTCTTATATCTATATTGAATCCTATTTGTTTGAATATTTTTATAATTTTTTTCTTCTGGCTTTGTCTGCTTTTTGCCCATTGCAGTTTCGTAGTACTATCAGACAGCCGTCCCTGCATAGCCCTGTGTCATTTTTTCTATTGTTTCTCCTAGAATGGTTAATGTGTATGTTCCTACTAGTTCACTGGTTTCCGAATATTGGAACTACCCATCGTTACATCAAATGTGCCTTGATTGTCTTTTTTATCCATGTTATACGGTTAAAACAAATTCACGAATAATTTATTTTAAAAAATCGGAAAAGAAAAAGAAAACAACGAAATAACCCCTTAAATAATATACAGCAAAAATAGCTCAAAAAATAAAAATAAATAAAAAAATAAATAAAAGCATAAACAAAATACAAACTGTAAACTTACCCCCCCCAAAAAAAAAAGAATCCCTTAAACAACACCCTTCCTCCAAACAACAAAAAACAAGTAAATATAAGGTATTAATGGCCTCTAACAAGTGAAAGCAAAGTAAAAAGGAGTCCACCAAAGCTTATAAAAACCCAAAGCATCGACACTTCCCACCCACCGATAGCAGGGGACGAACCCAATCCGCAAACCAAAACTTTAAGTAACAAAGAAGCAATTTGTGATGTCAAGGTATGTCAAGTTATATAGTTATTTACTACAAGGCGAGAAGTATGGGGCACCCAGTGAGAATCGAACCCATTGACAATGGTCTGCTAATCTAGCTTGCTAGCCATTACACCACATGAGGTACCCATGTCAAGTTATATAGAATATAAATATGTTTCCTACGTCAACAGTAAAATGTATCGATCCACACAATATAGAAATGTATCTTCTATGCCCCACTCTCCCGACAGGGTGCTACTAAATTATGATTACATACTTATGTATTTATAAGGTGTGTTAGAGTCATTGTTCAAATCCTGACCGAGGTTGTTTGCATATCTCATAGCGCTAATACCCTTGGGAAATATATACATCCAATTACTCTCCCTCCAGCTATGGGTAAATATTAGGGCATACTGGACTCTTTAACGTTGGCAAGGTAACCAGTCTAGGAGAAAGAAAACTATGAATTAAAACCTGTTAAACTCCGCTTAAGAAATTGATCTTGTGTCACATCCTGCTCGTGCGGAGGGGTTAGTATATATATATATATATATATATATAATATATATATATATTATATATATATATATGATGGATGGAAAATTTATTATCGATGCTCGAGTATTTCGGTTTTACAGTGGAAACCTTCTTCAGGACTGTTGAAAAATGAGAGAAAAAACAAGGATTTATGTGAATGGAAGATGAAAGATGTTTTGTATGCGTTGAATTAGAAAAATGTGTGGAAAAAGGTTATTTACAAACGCCACTCAATTAACGGTAAATAACCTTTTTCCACACATTTTTCTAATTCAACGCATACAAAACATCTTTCATCTTCTATTCACATAAATCCTTGTTTTTCTTCTCATTTTCAACAGTCCTGAAGAAGGTTTCCACTGTAAAACCGAAATACTCGAGTATCGACAATAAGTTTTTCATCCATCATAACATCCTGTGTTTGTTTTCTAAATTTTCTCCATATATATATATATATATATTATATATATATATTATATAATATATATATATAGTATACAATACATTTAAAGTGCAATTACTAACATTGGTTTCTGAGCAGCATTTTTTTGCGGCTGCCCGTCATCACGGTAACGCGCTTCTCCATGATGACGTGCAGCCTCAAAAAAATGCTGCTCAGAAACCAATGGTAGTAATTTCACTTTAAATGTATTGTACACTATAATGAATAAATACAGCCTTTACAGAAGCAATTGAGCACTTTATTCTCATTTCTCCAATACTAACAAAGGATCAACTATATATATATATATATATATATATATATATATATATATATATATATATATGTAAGTTGTTTTCAAAAATTATCTGAATCTGTAGTTACAATGACAAAAATGAACAATGAGTAAAATGTTAATTCTTTTGAAAATAGTCCTTTTGCTGACGGGTTAAACATTCAATTAAATAATCTGATATTCCATTGAATACAGGAATGTTCACCAATAGACTCGGTTTTGGAGGAGGGACCCACCTCTCCCTAGAAAAACCCTTCCCCAAAACAAACTCTAAGTAACAATGAAGCCTACAATCTGTGTTATCAAGATTGTTGGTTAGTTGGTTGGATTTTACGGCATGTCAACCCTTGTTGGGCAATTTTATACCGAGACGCTTTGTTTTATTCATTATTGATGGGTACTTTTTTTTAACTAAACTTAAAAAAAAAACATTTTTTTTAGAACTCATTTTGTTCTATTTAATCCATAGATGGGACCCTGACACGTACTACCCCTCCGGGTCATTGTGAACGTGGGAGTAATGGTGATGAAGGGGTACTCAATATTCCCCAGTGCTCCAGAGCTGGAACTTCACCATCAGATAGAGTTTAACGTCATACCCAGGACGATAAGACCCGCAGCCACCGTTTTCTAACACATGGATTGTCAAGAGCTGTCGAGTTATATAAAATATAAATATATTTCGTACACTAACAATAAAATTCTTCGGTCTCCAAAATATGAAAAGGCATCTTCAAAAAAAATAAAAAATAAAAAATAAAAAAGAATGATAATCAAATGACAAGACATGTTGGCCTCTTTTTAGACGGGTAAATTTAGGACGTTTAAATTGTTAAATGTCTCTAATAGTCGTTCATAAGAACCCTTCAGTTCAGACTAAATATAACGTCCTATAAGTGATGAATAACATTGTCAAATGTGAAAGTGTCGACGTTACATAGGGTCATAAAAATAACTAGTTGCAGTATACTGTCTAGACTGAATAGTAAACGGAAGTTGTTTGAATTGAAATATATTACTATACTAAAGGTGTTCGAATCAACATTTTTTCCAAAAGGCTTTTTTACTGTTTAGTTTAATAACACGAAAGTTATACTAAATTATTCCTTAGTTTTAGGATTGAGTTATGTTCGAAAAAAAATTCCATTCTAATTGGTTCAAATAAGTCGTAATTTGCAATTAAGTAAAAAAACTGACCCGTCCCTTACTTTACATTCTGCCTATCTTGTTTACCTCTTCGTCATATATGTTAATTTCTCTGAGAGAGAGAGAGAGAGAGAGAGAGAGAGAGAGAGAGAGAGAGAGAGAGAGAGAGAGAGAGAGAGAGAGAGAGAGAGAGATGTGAGAATTTGAAATGTATTTGTATGTTAAATTTTATAAGCAGCAACCCGTATCTTAGGTCAAATGTTCCCTTTCTTAGAAATCTTACAAAATGATTTAATGTTTTGTCCGGCCGTATTTATTAAAAAAGAATTTAATTCGCTTTTCAAACTCACTTTTCCCTAATCTCAATTACCTACCCAGAGCTCAACGAGTCATGTTTTGTCTAGTATATATATATTAATACTGGTGTTCCTTAATTGTCCGACCGTTATCATCTTGGAACACACTCTGGCTAAAAATGAGCCTGTCCAAATCGTCCAAGATTAAATATAAATCCTGATTATCTAGTGTCACTTATCCATCGAATTCTTATTTCTTATGAGTGACGTCGTCTCAGCTAAATAATGGACCATTCCGTTTTTATTATAAAGAAAGAAAAGACTAAGGAATTGGCAATAGGAAGCACTGTTTACAGTTGTACTTTTTTGTTAAAGGAAATCAATAGTACAAATTATCAAGCCGCATCTCAAAAGTTCAGAGAAATAGTGTAGATAACAATATAGATGTGGACAATAGTCCGAATAATCCAAATAATCCAAATTATTAAGCCTTATCTAAAAAAATTCAGAGAAATAGATCTCAATTTTTTTTACAGCATGAGTAAAAACAACTCAAAATTCTACCTTGAATGTTTTATCTTTTTGTCTCTTCGTGTATAGAAATGCCATTCACTGAATAATACTTCATATAATACAAACTGTTAAATCTTGTTTTGAATGTTCCACTCAGAGGTTAATAATTTGAAACAGAAACACGTTAAATTGATAAAAAAAAGGATTCATTTCCATCAAAGATCTTGTTATTTTGCTTACTCTAGCATATATTTCTTTTCATACAATAATACTTAATTTAGGCTATTTGTAGTTTAGATTTACATTTAGTTAAGCAATAAGGATCATTTCAAAGGTCATCGTGGGGAGTTTCAAGTTGAGGTTTTGTAAAGAGAGAAAGTCAAATTTGTTTTGGCTGACTCTCCAATCAGGATTATCATTTTCAATGTACATTCATACAAAGGTCAATAATTTTCGTAATTTTAGATTTACATTTTATAGGATATTGCGATCTTCTCAGTTACTCTCTGCTCCAATTAACAGAAGATTCAAATCAACAACTTTTCTTGCAAAGCATTAACAGTTTAATTGAAAGAGAAAATGTCATGGTGTTATAATAAAACATTTAAACAATTTGAGATTTCTTTAAAAAACTACAACAACAATATAAATGTTTCTTTATTCGTATTTGGAAAATAGATTAATATGTATTTAGGTAACCACTCAGGATGAGACACAAGATCATTTTTAATGATTCTTAGGCGGCTTTGGGTTGAAGCTCCCTTAGAATACAACTAACTCCTCACTAATAACATCTCAACTAAATATAAAATACGATATGTCAAATAAATAACGACACCACCAACTTCACAAAAAGATTTAGCATTCAAGACAGAATGGGGAAAATCAATCTAATATATATATATATATATATATTTATATTTTTGCTTGAAGGCAACTACAATGCGAATATCGCATAAATTCGATAATTATAGAAGATAATAATAATGACAAGTGAATCCCGCAAAGAATCACTCGGTGTGTAGAATATCGTACAGACTGTTTCAACTTTATTAAGTCTCATCAGCGATATATACTAACGACTCCCCTCCGACAGGAATCGAAACCGTGACCTCTAGCAGGATAGTTAAACACTATACTGTTTCAGCCATGATACAGCACCGAGAAACTTCATGCGAAATTAACCTTGTCATTGATACTGAGGGGACTACTGCCATTGTAGTTGCCTTCAAGCAAAAATATAAATATTATCGACAATGCTTCTAAAAATAAACAAACATCCAAAAAATCTTATTTCCTTCGCCGAGGAGCATAAGGCCCCGGATGTGTCTGTTATTATCCACTCAGCGACTCACTTGCCTCATATGGCAGTAGTCCCCTCAGTATCAATGACAAGGTTAATTTCGCATGAGTTTCTCGGTGCTGTATCATGGCTGAAAAAGTATAGTGTTTAACTATCCTGCTAGAGGTCACGGTTTCGATTCCTGTCGGAGGGGAGTCGTTAGTATATATCGCTGATGAGACTTAATAAAGTTGAAACAGTCTGTACGATATTCTACACACCGAGTGATTCTTTGCGGGATTCACTTGTCATTATTATTATCTTCTATAATTATCGAATTTATGCGATATTCGCATTGTAGTTGCCTTCAAGCAAAAATATAAATATTATCGACAATGCTTCTAAAAATAACAAACATCCAAAAATCTATATATATATATATATATATATATATATATATATATATATAGATAGATAGAGAGAGAGAGAGAGAGAGAGAGTGTCGTTCTGGTTCCAACGGGAGAAAATTCAATATTTTATAAAAAAGAAGGTCCACAAAATGGATTATATTTTTAGAAGATTTTTTAAATTATTTTTATCTTACATATGCGACAGGTGTTTTAGATCTTCTGGTATCTTCTTCAGGCTTTGGTCAATGATTATTGACCAAAACCTGAAGAAGATACCAAAAGATCTGAAACACGTTTCGCATATGTAAGATAAAAATAATAAATTTATTTTTCAAAAACATAATTCATTTTGCGGACCTTCTTTATAATATATATATATATATATATATATATATATATATATATATATATATATACGTCACAATCCACGTCACACACACACATATATATATATATATATATATATATATGCCAACCCCTCTGCACGAGCCGGGTATGACACAAGGTCAATTTTTAAGCGGAGTTTAATAGGTTTGAATTCCGAGTTTTCCTTCGCCTAGAAGAAAGAAAACCCTGAATTAAAACCTGTTGTTATATTAAGGTTAAAGAGCGCAGTTTGCCCTACTATTTACCCATAGTTGGAAGGAGAATAGTTGGATGCCTACCTTTCCGAAGAGTATTAACAATATGGAAAATGCAAAGAGCCTCGTCCAGGAATTGAACTTGGGTCGCTGTATCTATTTCCTTCAACGATAACCGTTATACATAAGTGCCTCAAATTGGCAACTTCTAAGCTTTAGCATAGTTTGGCACAAGGCCACAATCTACTGAATTTGTTGGCATAGAAAATATCTGTGTTATATACTCGAGATTTAAGTAGGTGATTGGTTGATTTTAACGGCATGTCTATCCGTCCGGGGTTAATTTATGTAAAGAGGTCAGAGAATTGCGTTCATTATACATTTATGTTTTTATTTTTGTGTATTTGTTTCTTAGAGTTTTTTTTGCACACAGTTATATATATATATTTACCAACCCCTCTGCGCGAGCAGGATGTGACACAAGGTCAATTTATTTTTCTTTCGCACAGTTATATAACAAGTATTCCTATTTGATACAGATAATTTGCAAATAGTTGCACGGTTTCAATTATTCCTATGTAATACTAATATTAATATGCTTTCAAGTAATTATTTTTATTTAATGATTGTCATTTGTTTGCATATAGTTACAAGTAATTAATAATAATCCTTTGTAAACAATTATAATTTCAAGTAACTATTCTTAATACAAATTATTTACAATTATATGGTATTAAGTGTTTGTATCTAATACAACTATTAAAACATTTATATGACTTATATATGGGACCCTAACAGGTACTACCTCTTCAGGTCAGAGTGAACCTGGGAGTAATGGCAATGAATATGGTACTCCATACTCCCCAGATATCCAGAACTGGAGCCTCACTATCAAATGTAGTTTAGTGTCATGCCCAGGACTCCCCTTTTTAGGGGTAGTCTAACTCCACTACAGGTGATATAGCGTATTTCAAGGTCCGATGACAGGGAGAGTTGAAGTATATGCCAGGCTAATGGTTACCTGGGAGGTGTAGACCACAGGTACTACTTCCTATCCCAATTCTATGATTCTATAATATTGCATATAAATAGTGGGGTCTACCATCAAAGGAAGTACTTACAGTATTTGGTGTTACTAAGCTGTCACTCATTGAAAATTCAAACATGGTCCTCGTGGCTTAACTTCCGTGAGCTAGCGGGAACCAGTGGTTTAAATGCGACCCGAAAGTAAGTTGAATTACACTAAGCATATTTTATGAAATTTAGTCAGGGACAAGGCATTATTATTGCGGTATTCGGTGAACATCGTTTTTGTTATGTTATATATTGATAAGTACCGTCGTTCTTTTGACGGTTAGTGTAGAAACAGATTTTGAATAAAAGGATGTTGAAATTCAAATCTGAGTCTTTAGGTGATTGATGTTCCGTAACCTCGAGCTGGCCCGACTCATTCTGGTTACGAAAACAACGGGAACGGAATGTTCAGTTTGATTAGAGTCAGTAAAGCCGTTAGAGGTTCTAATGTAAGCACGGACTGGCTTCGCTCCCCGTATGCGGTTGAGAATTCTAGAATGTTCTGGTTCTGAAGTTAATAAAAATGGGATCACATTCAGTCCTTTCAGTCTATTTTTAAAACCCATGTGGTTGGCAATCATCTCGACTTAAAGCTGTTATTATAAATATTAAGTATATAACAAGTGCACTGGATATTTGAGAACATGCATTTAGCGCAAAATAAAGTGTGGACGACCTAATGAATTGTTACGCAGTATACAACAAATTTTATAATTCTACATGTCTCTTTTAAACGTATTGAGAACATTAACATGGCAACGTCCAAACTGACACAAAAAATAAAAAGGCACACCAAACTCCCTCAATTAATGCAACTTGTGTCTCATAGAAAGCCGTAAATGTTCCAGCAAGACTCTGTTTACCCGCACATGGCCTACGTGACGAAAGTGTGACAGAGAAGATTCGTTATCATGTCACTCATAACATGTGGTTGAGAATTACTAATTTGAATCCCCTCGACTACTACGCGTAGAGTATTGTTGAAAGGAAGCCCCAACAACAGTACACACTACCAAAGACTCACTAAAAGTCGCAAATCATGGCTGTAAGGGATTTGAGGCAAGGTGGCTCGAGTACCCCACCTTGAAGCGGGCTTTATGAAAACGGCACATGTCGGACTATCGAGGGCTGGGCTTCTCAGTCACGTACGGTCCCATAAGAGCGGAAGTCGGGGGTCTCACGTGTCATTTGTGCGACAGGGCGCGTAAAAAAACAAAGCTGGACTACTGAGCCATCTGCGTGCTCACTACTGAACTGCTTGTAGAAATGGCCATCTTCCGTGAAGAAATGGCAATCACCATGTATACATATATATATATGACAATTGTATGCATGTATGGGCGGGTGTATGTATGTCCGGAGGAAACTACGAAAATAAAACAATTAATGACAAAGTAAATATATATATATACATATTCACTATTACCATATCTTGCTTTTTGAGCAAAAATAATGAAGATTTGGTTTATATTTGTGAAAATGATTAAAAAAAAAAAAATTTAAATTGTAACAGCATGGATTTTTTTATATTTAATATTTCACATAGGAGATATTAATTTATCTTTTTCAGAATGTCTGTGAATTTTTTTTCTGACGCCTCAATAGGCCGGATCAATACAAGGTCTTTTTTACGTAAGGATTTTAATGCGAAGATCTAACTCACGATTCAGTAATAGTGAATCTGCAAGACTAACTTTTTTGTCCATTTCCCCTTCTACTCAGTTGATGATGGGTAGCTGCTTCTAGTATATATATATATATATATATATATATATATATATATATATATATATATAAAGAAAATTTGAAAAAACAAGTGTTCCGAAAATGGGATGAATTTAATTATCACAATTCGGAACACTTGTTTTTTCAAATTTTCTTTATATTGTCGGATTTAATTTCCATATTTACTCCCATATATATATATATATATATATATATATATATATATATATATATATATATATATATATATACTTATTTATGGACAATATTGTAATTTGTTTCCAATTAACTGACATACAAATAAGTTGCAAAATGTTTGGATTTTGTTATCGATAATTATCAGATATATTTTCCCCTCTTTTTGTGTTGTTCTTGGAAGTAAATCCTAAATCTCCGGGTTTGCAGATTCCGATTCCAACAAGAGAACCACATTTAGGATTAGTGTTGAGATAAAAGAAATAGTCTAGTAGATGAGAAGGTGGACCGGGAAAAATCGTTACCAAACTAAATTTGTTATTTTTTGAAAGCTTAGGGTATCCTCCTCTTTGTGACCCCCTGGGGAGATTTTTTATTGGACGGGGGGTGGGGGGTGTATGCAAACCAGATCTAAAACATCAACTGGTGGAGAAGCGACGGAGACGGAACCAGGAGTGAAAAGACACGAAGACAAGAAAAGATAAAACACAGATCCCTTTAAAGTGGACCGATAGAGGAAAGCGAGAAAAGGGAGAAAGGTAAAAGAAGTGGTGAGAAAGGCAAACGTGAGAAACAAACATAAGCTCCAAGTAGACGGTAGATAAGATCAAAGGAAAATTTCAAAGCCTTCATAATCATAATGATAATGGCCACTTCCCGCCAAATGGATGTTAACAGTAAATATAAGCGTGATAAAAAAGAAACAACATATTGATTATGTTCAGAATTGATACACATACATCATCGCCCATAAATAAGTATACCCTTACAAATGTATTAAAAACTATATATATATATATATATATATATATATATATATATATAAACAAACTATATATATATATATATATATATATATATATATATATATATATATATATAAAGTAAATAAAAGTTTTAGCTTATACTTGTTAGCATTGGAACATATATAAAGCTAAAACTTTATTTATCTATTAACGCTCTATCACAGATATTGAACACTCTTCTAATAACACTGTACGTTGGATTACTACGGCTTCCCCAAATATAATAGTACCAGCCACACACACACACGCACACACACTGGAGTGTGCATATGTAAGTGTCCACATGAGAACGTCGCTTATTAGTTCGTCCTTACTTCTCCAGCAGTGTTCAGTATGTCTTGTTCGTCTTAGGTGGTTTCTTTAATAAGAGGTAATAGGCCGTATAGCTGCTTTTTCCTTGGGTGCTTCACCCAGGATTAGTTCAAGACAGTACACATCCTTGTATTGTTCCCATCTAGCTTTATCTCTGAGTGTTTCATTAGAGCTCAAATGGTGCAACCATACAGTAGCATTGGCATGGCTACTGCCTGTAAGAATATTCGCTTTATCTTATCAGAGAGAGATCAGCTTTACATGATTGATAATCTGTTAATAGTAGTCCATGTTTTTTCAATACATATATTGATATCGTTTTCTAGAGATGAGATATTACTACCTAGATTTGTGAACTGGTCTACTATTTTTAGAGTCTTACCATGTCTCCATCTTGTTTAAGACACATGAGTTCACATATAGGCCGATGCCTCTTGCGACTATGCAGCAGTGCTTTGGCTTAAGCAGGTGTATTTACAAGAAGCATTAGATCATCTGCATAGTCTGCATCTGTAATAATTTCTGTGGGATATTGTCTGCTTCTTGCCTTTTTTTAGTGTGAAACCTTTTTCCTTCATTAGAACTTATGACGTTCGTAGTATATACTCTATGCATATCATAAATAGCAATGTATTTTCTATAAATAGCAACGGTGCTTATGTATCTTCTATAAATAAAATGGTGCTTATGTATTTTCTATAAATAGCAACAGTGCTAATGTATCTTCTATAAATAACAATGGTGCTAATGTATCTCAAGCAAAACTGTCAAAGAAATACGTGTCACTTCTCCAGCAGTGTTCAGTATGTCTTATTCGTCTTGAATGGTTTGGGTGATAGGAGGTAAGTGGCCGTATAGCTGCTTTTTTCTGTGGTGCTTCGCCCAGGATTTGTTAAAGACAGCACACAGCATCCTTGTGTTGTTCTCATCTAGCTTTTTCTTTGAGCATTTCAAGTCCAAGTGGTGCAACCATGCAGTAGCAATGACATGTGTCACCCTCAGGGAAACGAACCATTGCTTTCGTGAGGAGTAGAAATGCACAACAACACTCACTCTTCTCTAAGTAGGACCCCTCACTTTATTCGGACATAGAATTAAAAAAAAGTATCTTTTGAAATTTTAAAATTAACTGACCACATTTAACAAGGTGGCTTGCAAAGCTTGTCTTTAAAAAACAAACAAAAATACTTAACAAACAAACAAACAAACAAAAAATACAAAACAAACAAACAGAATAAAATTACCCCCCCCCAAACCCCCCCGGACCTGCACACAAATTTTCTCTTCGAATGCCTTACTAATCGCATGTGTGCGTGTGTGTGTTAGTGTATGTTAGTGTGTGTGTGTGTGTTCCCTTGTCATATCTATATGGCCACTTGATGAAGTATACTTTATTGGTCACGTGATTGTGTGACGTTTACTTAGTCACGTGATTAGCGACGTATCGTGTCTCAATTCAAGTAAAAAAAACAACATTTTATCCGATATAACAAGCCTAACGATAGTTACACGATACACTTAGTTTACGAGCCATAACTGACTTACATCCCACATACTATGACTCAATAAATCTGACAACATAATCAAACTCTCCGAAATGGTGTTTCCAGTCTTGATAATTGTAACACACGATGTCACCCAACTATTTTATACCATTTTTATATTATATTGTTATTGAACAGTCAGCTTATTAATTTTATTTACTTATCTATCTATCTATCTTATATATATATATATATATATATATATATATATATATATATATAAGGACCTACATTAAGTAGAGCATGATTATAAGGGCCTACATGAGTCAGACACTATCTACCTAGGTTTCACCCGAATGGTTCCTCAGGATAATTCTGAGCCAGAGTCAGAGTCAGAATTATCCTGAAGAATCATTTGGGTGAAACCTAGGTAGATAGTGTTTGACTTAGGTAGGTCCTTATAATCATGCTCTACTTAATGTATCGAGCACTTTCTACATATAAAACTCCCCCAGTGTTTTTTTTTTTTTTTTGGCCAATACATACGATACTGATGATTATTTTCAGAAAGTACGGATGTACCGATCTTTTCTTTTTTTAAATTTTTTTACCCAGATGTCAGTTTGAAATTTTATCTTTATTTTGAAAAACTGAATTACCTGGGTTTTTTCCACACCGGTAGAGTTTAGAAGTAATATATATATATATATATATATATATATATATATATATATATATATTATAAACAAACAAAAAAACCCACAAAAAAACAAAAAAAAACGAAAGCAATATTGACAATTTTTATCATGAAGGGAAGCAGAGGTATAGGGTATTAGCGCTATGTGAAATGCAAACAGCCTCGATCAGGATTTGAACTCGTCTCGTCATGTCCATTTCCTACGACGGTAAACATTACGTAACGCGCCTTCAACAAATTATATATATATATATATATATATATATATATATATAAATACAGAGAGAGAGAGAGAGAGAGAGAGAGAGAGAGAGAGAGAGAGAGAGAGGCGGGGGGGGAAGCAGACAAAAGAGATAAGAATAATATAAGTATTTCTTTGTAATTATTAATTATTTTTTGATTGTTCTCAACGAATTTTGACCTAAGGTCATTGCCAGGAGAACAGTTTTTGTGAAGAAACTCTTGTGTGAAGAGAGTTTTTTAAATATTTTTAACGCGAGGAAATGCTATAAAAGAATCGACGAAAATTAACGGGTAACGTAGTATATATATATATATATATATATATATATATATATATATATATATCACTAAGTTAGTTAGTGTTAAGAATTATTATAATCTGTGACTTTTTAAGCAACGGAATGGTAAAGTTGGTACAGTTTAAGTTGAGTGCTCAATATATATATATGGATGGAAATAAATTTATAACTGCTAATATGACCGGTATTTAAGCCTTTAAATATATATATATATATATATATATATATATATATATATATATATATGTGTGTGTGTGTGTGTGTGTGTGTGTAGATAAAAAACGCAATATAGAAACCTTTATATGTAACTATATTTTGGGTATCGAACAAGGAACCTTTTGGTTCCCAGGCGGATGCTCTACCGACTGAGCAAAACCGGTCCTATTTGTTTAAAATAAAATAAAACACACACACACACACACACACACACACACACACACACACACACAGACACAAAACAATGCTAAAAGGATAAGTTACTCCCCTCCGGTGGAATACACTTTTTCACAATCATATAATGACATAATGCAATTTTATCTATTATTAGAGACTAGAAGCGACTACCCCATACATAAATAAATACATACATACTAACATACATACATACATATATACATACATACACATAAAATCCCCTTTATATATGTATACATTAACGTTATTTGCACATTTAAGATGTAAGAAGACCTTTATTTATTCAGATTAGACGTTTACTAGTTTTTGGAAAGAGGAGAATATACAAGAAAAGTGATGCTTTCTATAATAACATTCCATAATCCAAGGAAACTATTTATGGAATTTTACCCTAAACATTTCTCTCATCATTTAGGGTAAATTTCTCGTGGTTAAAAGGGCAGCATACACACACACCTACTTAGCTACACTAAAAGGACAAGTCGATTCGGTTAACTTTGTGGTAGAGTATTGCCCTGGAGGTCATAAATCATGTGGATCGTGTTTAGATTGCTCAAATTAAGCAATTAAAAAGTTTATTTATTACGAGACGAACAGTACACCCATTGAGTTCCCGTTGTAATCCATGATGATATTGATGCTTCTATTAAGGAAAGTGTGTGAAGGATTCTAATGAGAATTGTTATTTCTGTAATAGCGAGAATTTGAATGGGAAATTTATTCATTCTCCAAGTTAGAGAATTTTATGTGCATTGCTCTAATAAAAATTTCGCTATTATGCGCTTTTTTGCTGCGTTTCTATCGCGCGCGCACACACACACACACACACACACACACACACACACACACACACACACACACATACATACACACATCTATCTATCTATCTATCTATCTATCTGTCTGTCTGTCTGTATCTATATATATATGCACCCCCACACACATATATATATTTAGAGAGAGAGAGAGAGAGAGAGAGAGAGAGAGAGAGAGAGAGAGAGAGAGAGAGAGAGAGAGAGAGAGAGAGAGAGAGGGGGGAAAGAGAGATTGATAGATTAATATATAAATAGATAAATATGCATATACATATATATATGCATACATATAGGATTGATTTTAATGCATTGCACAATAAAACAATGATAATAGAAATCAATAACACCAAGTAATTATTTTTTAAATCCGGTTTTGTTAAAATCAGTATGCAAATTAACCACACCATATATTATGTAAAACTTTATTTCTTAGTGATATATTAGACACATTGTTGGATTTTAAACGCACAAATAACATGGGCTGTTTTGAGGCAGATATGACTCAGATTTTCATAGAGACATCGTTAATAAATATGATTTATTCTATGTATTAATGATTTTGACTATAAATTAAATACTCATTGGTAAACTCCTTAGTGATTAATTCCTGGGGGGTAATGCAACGTAAGCAGTGACGTAGTTTCGGTTACAAACAGACAAACACCGAATCTCCATTATAATAGGATTTTTGAAATAGTTCCCAACATTTATAAGTATAAGTATTACGGGCTGGTTTAGCTCAGTCGGTAGAGCGTTCGGCTAGAAACCACAAGGTTCCTAGTTCGATACCGGTCCTCGCCAACTCAGCGTTATTGTGCGGTAAAGTAAGGAGCTGACGGTAGGTGTGGCGCTCCACCTCAGACGCTAAAATAATCTCCTTGGTCTAGCGCAAGTGAAAAGGGGATAGACTCCCTCGCTGATTGGCTGATACCGACTTTAGGCCGCCCCGACGACTTTACTTTACTTTATAAGTATAAGTTCTGCACTTATGAGATCAGCCTTCACAATGTTAAGTTTAATTGTTAAAACTGTGAATGTTTTGCATTTGAACGCATTAACATTTGTGACAAATGTTGATGTCCTTATCTTCTTTGTTCTCTCCACTTTCTGTCACGTGGTGTGATGAAGTATTGATATTGTTGAATTGATAGAAAATATAGCAAGAATAAGTTACACTTCTCGCAAATAACTTTGGTTGGAACACTACACGTTTTAATGGTATCAAACGCAAGTGAAAACAAAATAATTCTTATTGGTGAGAGTTTGAAAGCATCCTATCTTAGTTTTAAGAAAAACTTCGGATATTCCTTGAATGACTATAACCATTCCTGAAAGCTTGGTAGAAAACGGACAAGAAATGACGAAACCTTAGCTATACGGGCAGGTGGACAGACAGATTGACAATTGATAATATATTATATATAATGAATAATATATTATGTATAAATAATATATATATAATATATATATATATATATTAGGTTAAATTATTATTATTGTTGGAGAATTGATTATAGAGGGCTCAATTACTTATGTAAGAGCTTTATTTATTTATTTATTTATAATTACAAAGTCGCTCCTACCATTGGTTTCTGAATAACACTTTTTCGGTGTTATTCGTCTTCAGAGGCATTTGACTTTTGAAAAAAAATTGGACAGTTTTAAACTCCCGGCACGTATCCACGCGATCCGTTAATATCCTGCATTCATCATTCAACGGCATCACTATTTGTCGTCATTGTTCTTATTGTGATTTTAAATTTTTTCCGTTTTTATATTTATTTTAGTTTATGTGTGTTTATTTATATATGAATTCTTAATTATGGCCTCTGAAGACGAATAACACCGAAAAAGTGTTATTCAGAAACCAATGGTAGGAGCGACTTTGTAATATAAATAAATATATATATATATATATATATATATATATATATATATATAATATATATATATATATATATACTTACATTCAATGTCTTTAGAAAAGATCAAGAAGAATATATATTTATCAACCGCTCCACACGAGCAGGATGTGACACAAGGCCAATTTCTTAAGTGGAGTTTAACAGGTTTGAATTAAGAGTTTTCCTTCTCCTAGACTGGTTACCCAGCCAAGGATTAATAGCCCAGTCTGCCCTACTATATACCATAGCTGGAGGGAGAGTAGTTGGATTCATACCTTTCCCAAGTGTATTAGCGCTATGTGAAATGCAAACAGTCACGTCTAGGATTTGATCTCGCGTCGACGAGTCCATTTCCTACGACTCTAACCATTACACCACGCGCCTCCAATATCAAAAAGAATATATGTTGATATTTTATGGACATTAATTTACAGATTATTTGCCTTTAGACAATGTTCATTAACATTCCATCATAATCATCAAGTAGTGTTGAGAACACAAATTCCTATGACTCTCTCTCGCCATCCGTCCCTATCAGTCATCACTTTTGGAAAATATTCAGTACACCATCCAGTGTCCGCACAGAGCTGTTCAATGTAAGTTTTTGCTGGTCGGCCAACTCTCGTGTGTTTATGTGTAGATGTCCACACGAGAACGTCACTTATGATTTCGTCTTTACTTTTTCAGCAGTGTCCAGCATGTCTTGTTCGTCTTGCTTTTTTGTGATAGATGCTATTTGGCCATGCACATGCTTTTCTGTGGGGTGCTGCTTCCAGAATTTGTTCAAAAACAGCACGCTGTACGCTAAAATTGCAAGAAGCAAACGATATACCACAGAAACTATAAAAGGTGCAGACTACGCAGATGATCTAGCGATTTTCTCCCAAGCCGAATCACTGCTGAATAGCCTGGAGAAGGCAGCAAGAAGCATTGACCTCGTTCATATGTTTAAACAAGATGGAGACATCTCCTCACTGGATATCAAGCCTCCGAAATTAGTAGACCATTCACATTTAATTAAATGATATTAATTACTTTTATCGTTACTAATTCAATCTCAAGAGGTTAATTACAAAGTATTATTGCTTATACAGGCATGTATTTATGAGAGGACGATAGTCTGAAATATAAAAATTATTTATTATTAGTTAGTTTGTATTAATAATCTGGGCTAAAACAGAAACATTAAACTGATAAATTAGTTAAGTATCTCCGAGTTAAATTCAAAAATATTTATCTGCAAAATACCGCCAAGTTTTTCAAAGAATAATAACTTCCTATTATGCCAATAAAAGTTTCAATAGATAGATAGATAAATAGATAGATAGATTATTATTATTATTATTATTATTATTTATTATTATTATTATTATTATTATATTATTATTATTATTATTATTAGTAGTAGTAGTAGTAGTACAAAATACCCCCCGGGCGATGTAAAAATAGATTTTTTAAACATATTGCCTAAGGGTGGGAGTAAAAAATTTAATGTCAGCGAGTTTGTACCCTAAGTAAGTAAAATCATCAAATTCATTAAAGGATTAAAAAATAAAACAATTTGAAATGTAAACTTTAAATATATATTAAAATAAAACAAACTATATATAGATATATAATACCAGTCATGTATTTATTAAAACTTGTTTTAAAAAACAATGAGGACTGTCTAATGTTGCATGTTCAAATTTTGAGTGTATTTATTCTATTTTATGACGATTTTGGGTAATGTGACGTAAGCAGTGGCGTAATTTTTGTTACAGACAAAAACCGGAAGCGAATCTCCATTATTAATAGTATTATTATTATTATTATTATTATTATTATTATTATTATTATTATTATTAGTAGTAGTAGTAGTAGTTAGCTGTCCATCATATGCGATGATGACACCATGCGAATATATTTTCCCCATTTGATTCGATCACTAGTTGCGTCTTGCCTATGGGGATATTCGTGTTTAGGATCCTCAGATGTATTTAGCAGAATACCATTTCTAACCACAAAAGCCACACAGGATTCGCTTCTGTCAGTTGAACGCTTCCCGCTCCTGTAGGTGTAGCCCGTCTCCTCTTTGATGCTGCCATTCTCTGCGAATCTGATTTCGCTCAGAGCAGCCATGTCCATATTGTATTTTTTGGAGCTCTTTAGATATTATGGCACTCTTTCTTTCTGGTCTATTTGAGTTGGGTCTATCGAGTATTGTCCGAATATTTCACGTCGCAAGTTTGAGATCTTTGTTTCAATAGACAATATAAGAATACAATTGTTAAATCTATTTTCTCTTGTGTAGTCTTATTTTCATAGTAATAATTAGGGTATTGTCGGTTTGGGTTAAATTTTAAATCAATACTGAAAACTTCAAAAAGAAAAATGTGAGAATTATTTGTCATATCTATTAATAATGGAGATTCGGTCTCTATTGGTCTGTAACTAAAACTACGTCACTGCTTACGTCACAATTACCAAAATTATCAATACGTAGGGGTGGCCTAAAGTCGGTATCAGCCAGACAGCGAGGGAGTATATCCCCTTTTCATTAGCGCTAGACCAAGGAGATTGTTTTTAGCGTCTGAAGTGGAGTGCCACACCTACCATCAGCTCCTCGCTTTACCGCACAGATCCCCGTGCTACTCATACGCTGAGTTGGCGAGGGCCGGTATCGAACCAAGAACCTTGTGATTCCTAGAACACTCTACCGACTGAGCTAAACCGAAAAGCTGTTCCTTATAATTCAACGTTTGAATCCTTTCCATTATAATAAATATACTATGTATTATTTGAATAAATAAACTATATAACCTATGAAATTAATTGAAAATTCTATTACTTTAAATGGAAAAAATTATTTGCGAAATTTGTAATCAATTTTAAAAATCATTCTTTTTACTCTCGCCATTTTTTCAGTTAAAAAAGTTAACTAAAAAGTTTACAGATAAATTGATACTTACGATTTTGTGTAAAATTTATGTGTAAAATATTCAAAATAATTATTTAATTAATAATCATTCAATTAATAAGGTGAACAGAACGAAGTTTCATTTCAAATAGTTTTATATTTTTTACTCCTATAATAAATTTGATTTTACTTACTTATGATAAAACCTCTCTAACATTGAATTTTTAACTCCACCCCACTCTTTTTTTTTCTAGTACGAATAATTATCCATATTTTATTAAACATAGACAAATGGGTTTATAAACCTCCAATAATTCCGAGGTGACCATTATTATTCCTGAAAGTTTAAATGAAATCAGGCAAGAAATGGCGAAACTGTACCTATGCAGACAAGCGGACAGGAATAAATTATAATTATATAATTGATTTTAACTGAGTCTATCGTACAAGACTTGCCACCTTTATATATGAACATGTAATTAAACATCGATAAATATGTTGATTATTTGATCATATGTCATCTAAGAATTTAATTCCTTTCTTTGAAAATGATCGTAGGTTCGGATAACGTAATCTTACACTGACAATAAAACTGAATATTCAACAGTGTTACATAACCGTTTTATTGTAAACTAGCGGCTACTCGGCGTTGCCTAGGTAGAGGAGGGATAAAAAGAAGTTAGTCTTGCAGATCCATTGTTACTAATCACAAGTTGGATACTCGCTGGATGCTCCATAAAAATCCCAACATAAAAAAGCTCTGGTAGGACGTCAGGAATTTTTTTTCCCAGATATAAATAAAATCTTTATCATTTTTGCACAAAAAGCAAGATCTGGTGATAGAGAATGTGTATATATATTTACTTTGCCGTTAATTTTTGTTCCATTTCGTAGTGTTCTCCGAACATACATACATACATACATACATACACACAACTACCCTTTATATATGTATAGATGTAAGATTTCTTTAAAGTTATTCAAATAAGAATGTGGTGTTTCTTGAAAGATTATAATTGGTAAAGGCATCTCTTTATTATGGCTGTTAATTAACGGGTTATTTTTTATGCAAAAATAATCATACGCACTTAATTAAACATTACTAAATGAATACAATATTCTATATGAGTATATTTTTAAATAGCATTTGCGTCCCTTGAAATAAATTTCTAGCCATCCAACCAATCATTCCATTTTCCCACGATATAATAGACAAAATTTGATTGTCGACTTTAAATGTAACATCAAATCCAACTCATAGATAATATTCCACATTTACTT
Source organism: Doryteuthis pealeii (assembly GCA_023376005.1). Classification (NCBI taxonomy): domain Eukaryota; kingdom Metazoa; phylum Mollusca; class Cephalopoda; order Myopsida; family Loliginidae; genus Doryteuthis; species Doryteuthis pealeii. The sequence goes on from CM042139.1 coordinate 54,891,618, forward strand.
TTTTTGTTTTCCCTGTTGCTTAATCAACTTCAATATTTTTGGAACCAATATGCAATACTTTAGATTTTTATATGATAGATTCTAATTTCTTTTGAAAATTTTCCAAATATCTTCCCAATATGACAATCTATTTAGATCCATTTGTGTTATTCCCTTTGATAATGGTCTTGCGAGTAGTTTTACATCATCAACAAATTGTTCTATTTCTGATTTTATTGATTAGGTAAATCATTTAAGAATATTAAAAACAACAAAGGTATCAGTACAGACTTCTGAGGAACACCGGGCGGTAAATACTGTGTTTCGAAATAATTGTAACCAATGTTTATTGATAATGATTGTATTTATGTTTGTATTTATCAAAACGATAATGAGATACCGTATCAAATACATTGATAAAATCCAAATATGGCATTATCTCATTCCTTTACTAAAAGAAGAAAGAAGAAGATTCGCCAGCATTGAGGATTGCGTAGATGCGATAATTCAAGGACTCGAGGAATACACTAGAATACTTGTTACCAATTATTATTTTCATAGTTCTATCTGTCAAAAACTATCTCATAATATTTTTTTCATTTTCACTAGTAAACGATAATGAGATATCGTATCAAAAGCCTTGCTAAAATTCAAATATATAATATCTGCATTATCCCCCTTCAATTAAATATTCATTTATGATATCAATACTTTAGAAAGTGTTGATTTGCCATTTATGATACCATGTTGCTTACAATTTATATCTTTCCCTATAAAAATTTAATATATGATTTCTAATTCATTTTTCAAAAACATTACTTAAAATATGTCAGAGAAATTGGTCGGTAATTATTTTTAAATGTATCAAACCTTTTTTTTATGTATTGGTATTACAATTGCTGTTTTCTAAATATAAAGAATCATTTCATATTCTTTACATTTCTCAAACAATTTACTTATTACATTGATAAAACTTTCATTTGATGAGCACTTTAAAATTTTAGGATGTATTTCATCAGGTCCCATACTTTTACTAACATCCAGCTTGGATAATAATAATCTTATGTCTTTAGCACTTATTTTTATCTCTTCCATAATTGTTTTTGGTACCCTCTTCTTAGCAACTGTGTTGTGGTGAACCAAACTCTTCCAAAGAATTAACAGATTGAGAAGAATTGTTGCGAGAACACCGGCTGTTTCAACTGGTGTGTCCGTTAATTCAACTCTTAACATTTCTTTTTACTGTACTTGTTTTTGTAAATTTTAATTTTTGTTTTAACTTTACATCTATTTCCATTTTTACATATTCATTTTGCTTACTTTAAGCATTTTGATGACTTTCCATACAAGATACAATTCCGATTTCTTTCAAAGCTTTATCTTTTTTTTTCTTTTTACGAGATTGCCCCAAGGTAATTTTTCAAATAGATCTCCTTGTTTACAAAATTTTATAACTTCAGGAATAATTTGCATTATTTTTTAAATCTTTCTATTTAATTCTTTCTACATTCATTAACATTTGCAGAATTATATCTGTAAATCAAATTAATATTTCTCTCCCTTTTTCTCTTAAGTAAACTTGGACCAGTTTAATTTGTTTGTTGTCTATATATTGAAAATCTGGTTTCACTTTAACATCTATTTCAATTCATGCATGGTCAGACTTACCCAAAGGAGACATTAAACATCTCTTATTAAATATTCATTATTTGAAAAAAAACCTAATCCAATATAGCTTTCTCAAATTTATTTCCAACTAGTTTACTTCAAGTATATTCTTCCGTGAATTAATCAAAATATTTGTTTTGTAATCTAAAATGTTGACAAATTGAATTTACAGTAGACACTACTAATCTATTTATCCAGTCTATATCAGGTAAATTGAAATTTATTATAACATTATAATATTCTCAAATTTATTCGATGTAAAAGGTACCCCATTCAATTGTTCTAGAAGTTTATAATCATGTTCTTTAGTAAAATTTAGCAAACAATTTTAGTTCTCCTATTTTGTTTCTCAACGAATTAACTTTTGTATAGAATATTTTAAAATTCTCCGTTTTTCTTTATTGGACTTATTTATGGAAAATAACGCCACGTGGTGACTTATCAACCGTTCAAAATGCCTTTGTTCATTTTCATGTTTTACTAGTTATAAAGTCAGTTTCATTTTTGAGGAAAAACCCAAATAATACTCACTGGAATAAGTTTAGAACCTTTCCAGCAATGAATCTAATAATTTCTGAAAGATTGGTCGAAATTGGACCTGAAATGGCCGGGGCGTTAATTTGAAAATGGTCGGGCATTTGAAGAAAAAAAAATGAATAAATATTAGTATCAGATGTCGGCGTCAAGCTTTTCATAAGAATTAGTTTTTAATTTTCGCTTAGGTTCACCAATATAACTGTCAAATTTTGGAGCTACATAATATTCTGAGTGGTTATTATTTAGATATTTTAAAAATAAAGATTGATTGATCAATTTTTAACGGCATTTCAACTCATCTAGGGTTATTTTATGCCTAGGGCTTAAGGATTTGCTTTCATTGTATATTTATATTTACATTTTTTGTGTAGTTGTTTCTTCGAAAGTTATTTTTTGTATGCGGTTATATAATAGCAAATATTCCTATCGAATACAACTAATTTCCACACATTCGTAAGGTTTCATATATTCTATCTAATGTTAACAATTATATGGTTTCAAGTAATTATTTTTTTCTGATGATAGTCATTTGTTTGTACACAATTATGTAGTTTCAAGTAACTAATAATGATCCTTAGTAAACAATAGCTTCAAGTAACTATTCTTAATACAAATGATTTACAATTATACGGTATGAAGTATTCCTATCTAATACTAATCATTTTCAAACATATCTATTTGGCCCATAGATGGGACACTAACAGATACTATTATTTCGGGTCAGAGTGGACCTGAGAGTAATTGCAATGAAGGGGTACTCCACACTCCCCAGATCTCCAGAATTGATGCCCCAAAACCAGATGCAGTTTAGTGTCCTATTCAAGACCCTCCTTTTTGGGGTGGCGGTAGGTGGAGGCGTATCTCTCTGCAGGGGATACGGTCAGTGTATTCTAAGCCTGGTGGACAGCGCGTGTTTTAAATAAATTTTATAAATTATTCGTAAATCTAAACTCAGATTCTTGAACCGGTCGAAAATATGGTACTGCCCTTGACACCAAGCATGCTCAGAATTAATTGTTATATTAATATGTAGATATCTAGTTTGTTTAGGCTAGTTTTTGACTAAACAGTGGATAGTAAGCTTATCTTATGCCTATTCATTATCAAAGATTGTCTGCCAGCACGATTTGAAAATCAGTATTTGAATTTCTGGTCACCAACTCCGATCTTCAGTAGCAAAGGAGAATACGGAATTACAAGGCAGTCTGCTCAGTAATGAAGACATTAGGCCTGTGTAATCGAGCTTGTATAATTATTTGTGTATAAGACGCGCTCATGTATAAGACGTACCCCTAACATTGGACTGCGAAATTCAGGAAAATGTATCAGTGCAATCAAGCTTGTATAGTTATTTGTGTATTATACGCATCTCTAATATAACACTAGGAAATTCAGGAAAATGTATCAGTGCAATCGAGCTTGTGTAATTATTTTTGTAACACGCACCTCTAATATTGGACTGCGAAATTCAGGAAAATGTAATAGTGCAATCATGCTTGTGTAATTATTTTTGTATAACACGCACCTCTAATATTGGACTGCAAAATTCAGGAAAATGTAACAATGAAATGGAGCTTGTGTAATTATTTTTGTATAACACGCACCTCTAATATTGGACTGCAAAATTCAGGAAAATGTAACAATGCAATGGAGCTTGTGTAATTATTTTTTGTATAACACGCACCTCTAATATTGGACTGCAAAATCCAGGAAAATGTAACAGTGCAATCGAGCTTGTGTAATTATTTTTGTATAACACGCACCTCTAATATTGGACTGCGAAATTCAAGAAAATGTAACTGCCATCGAGTTTGTGTAATCATTTGTATATAAAACGCACTCATACATACCTCCTACTTTGGACTGCGAAATTCAGGAAAATGTAACAGTGCCATCGAGTTTGTGTAATCATTTGTATATAACACGAAAATTCTCGTGTATAATACACACTGACTTTTTAGAATTTATAGCTGCTAAATTTAAACTAAATTTAGCATTTGTTTAACTTTTTATCGGTTCGTACCGACAAAGAATAATAATTTATAAAGTTTACATTATGTTTTAAAACACAAAATTTACACAATATTTAGAGAAAACACACGGACATGTTCACACAAAAAAAGCAATAAGATTGCGGTGAAAATAAGCTCAGATTAGGAGAAACAAAATTAAAAAGAAACATACATTCCAGTGGATATTTCTTATAACGACATAAAACATATTAATTTGGGTTATAGATATAACATACTTTCAGTCATATTGTCCTGAACATGGTGAGGCATGTGACCGGAAAAAAGTTAATTACATAATTTTTGTGTATAATACACAACTCAAACTTTTGAGCTAAAAGATTAGTGCGCCTTATACACAAATAATTGCATAGTTATTTACAAAGTTTAGCTTTATCTGGCCAAGATAAAGTATATTTATTCCTTTCTAATTGACTTCAGCCTTGTCGACAGAGCTTAGATTAGTGCGCCTTATACACAAATAATTACATAGTTATTTACGAAGTTTAGCTTTATCTGACCTAGATAAAGTGTATTTATTCCTTTCTAATTGACTTTAGCCTTGTCGACAGAGCTTAGATTAGTGCGCCTTATACACAAATAATTACATAGTTATTTACGAAGTTTAGCTTTATCTGACCTAGATAAAGTATATTTATTCCTTTTTAATTGACTTCAGCCTTGTCGACAGAGCTTAGATTAGTGCGCCTTATACACAAATAATTACATAGTTATTTACGAAGTTTAGCTTTATCTGACCTAGATAAAGTATATTTATTCCTTTTTAATTGACTTTAGCCTTGTCGACAGAGCTTAGATTAGTGCGCCTTATACACAAATTATTACATAGTTATTTACGAAGTTTAGCTTTATCTGACCTAGATAAAGTATATTTATTCCTTTCTAATTGACTTCAGCCTTGTCGACAGAGCTTAGATTAGTGCGCCTTATACACAAATAATTACATAGTTATTTACGAAGTTTAGCTTTATCTGACCTAGATAAAGTATATTTATTCCTTTCTAATTGACTTCAGCCTTGTAGATAGAGCTTAGAATACGCTGACTGTATCCCCTGCCCAAGGGTAAGAGACATCCAGGGATGTCCTGGGTATGACATTGAACTTCATCTAATGATCAGACTCGAGATCTGTACAGTCTTTCATTACTCCCAGAGTGGAAGTATATGTAATAGTATAGCAAAATGGGTGAAATAAATATACTGGTAAATTATTCGTACTAGCAATAATAATAAAAAAACGCCCTCGGGACGATGTAAAAATACATTTTTTTAAGATATTGCCTGATGGGGTGGGAAAATTAAATAGATTAAATAAAACGTTTAATACTTTTAAAAAAATTACTTACTTACTTAAAAAGCATCATATTCACTTTTGTTTTGTTTTACGACAGTAGGGACCTCCAAAACGTTTTTAAAAATATCTGATTTAATTTTTCAGATTCTTATCTTTAAAGAAAAATTTAAAAATCATACGAGTAAAATATATTTTGTTCGGATTTCATAAAATTAAATAAGGGAGAGGGTCGACGAAGTAAAAAAAAAAAATCCCCTAATATATTTAAAAAATATATTCTCCCTCCGGCTATGGGTAAAATAGTAGGACAGACTGTGCTCTTTAACTTTGGATAGGTAACCAGTCTAGAAGGAAAACTCTGAATTTAAAAAAAACCTGAGGTTAGTCGTTGATTGGGTTTGTGACATTCTTTGTGCACCAATTTTTTCCTATCGACTGTGCCAAAAACTGCGGATGGTCCAACACAAGCCTTCACCACTATAAACAAAACACTGTGTAGGTTGTTCATTGGATGAACACTCATGCGTCGAGAGAGTCCACACACACACACACACACACACACACACACACACACACACACACACATATATATATATATATATATATATATATATATATATATATATATATATATAAAATACTTTATTAACTATCAAACGAGTTAATAAAGTATGATACTATTAAAATTTCTATTTCAAATCAGTTGTACCAAAAATGTATATATATATATATATATATATATATATATAACTCAGCGTATGAGTAGCACAGGGATTTGTGCAGTAAAGTAAGGAGCTGATATTAGGTTTGGCGCTCCACCTCAGGCGCAAAAACGATCTCCTTTGTCTAGCGCTAGGGAAAAGGGGATCAATTCCCTCGGTGTCTGGCTGATACCAACTTTAGGCCACCTTGACGAATTTACTTTATTAACTCTCTCTCTCTCTCTCTCTCTTTCTCTCTGTCTCTCTCTGTCTCTGTCTCTATATATATATATATAACTATAGCGTGGGATTGGCACTGTTTCAGCCTTTACTGGAACGGTGTGCCAAAGTACAGTATTATTGGGAGAGTGCTCAATATAAAAAATCGAGCTATATATAAAATAAACATATAAAGGTTTTTTTATATAAGTGACTGTTTCTTTGTCATCAAATAAATAAATATATAAAACCTTTATATATTTATTTTATTTTATTATATTTATATATATATATATATATATATAATATAATATATATATATATACACGAGGGACGCTTTGAAAGAAAAAAAGTAAAACGTTCTACTCGTTTCCATGGAAACTACATGCTAGCGAAAAGTCGTAGTCAATGCTGGTGACTATGTGTAAAAAACGTTTTGTAACTGAAAAAAAAAACAAACAAAAATTCTAACCCAATATATTATTATGCTCCTTGTATCTGTTACAGTATACGTGGATATAAATAGGTGGTATTATTTTTAGCTGTATCCGTAGAGATTCCATAAAATACATGTATAGTAATTGCACGAATGTAAACGATCTGTATATTAATACACTTGTTCTTTAATCTTCCGACCGTTATCATATTGCAACACCCTCTGTTTAAAAATGAGACCATCCAAATAATCCAAGATGAAATACAAAAGTATAAATCCTGATCATTTGGTGTTGCTTATCCACCGAATTCTTATTTATAATGAGTGTCTTCACCTCAGCTAAATAAGGAACCATTCCGTTTTTATCATGAAGAAAAAATGGGAAGAAAAAGGACATGCTACACAAAAATATAATAAGAAAGACAGAAACAGAGAGATGGGAAAAGATAGAGAGAGGGGATGGGCGGGCAGAAGCGATAATGCTAATCTGTTTCAATCGAGCATAATGAAAAGATGAAAAGAATGAAAGAAATAAAATTATATATATATATATATATATATATATATATATATATATATATATATATATATATATAGAGAGAGAGAGAGAGAGAGAGAGAGAGAGAGAGAGACTTAAACCAAGATTATTAGACTTATGATATATTGAACTATTTGACAATAGCTCTTAAGTAAGTAAAATCGTCGGGGTGGCCTAAAGTCAGTAGCGAGGGAGTATATCCCCTTTTCACTAGCGCTAGACCAAGGAGATTCTTTTGGCGTCTGAGGTGGAGCACTGCGCCTACCATCAGCTCCTCACTTTACCACACAGATCCCTGTGCTACCCATACGCTGAGTTGGTGAGGGCCGCTATCAAATCCGGAACCTTGTGGTTCCTAGTCGGATGCTCTACGGGCTGATCTAAATTATCATACTGTGGTATATCCACAGGTCCTGCTAGTAAATATTATCATGAAAGCAATCCTTGTTAGAAAACCGCGGTATGGGTAACCTGAAGCCGAACATCTTTTCGACCATATTTAAACTAGCAAATATATGCACCCTCCGGGTGCAAGTAGTTAAGTTTTAATGTAATGAAATATCATATTAAATTAGAAAGGCTAATGAAACTAAATAAGAATGCAGATAAAAATATTTGAAACAGAGGGGGGTATAATCGAAATATAGAACAACTGAAACTTACTCTTCCATCACTCTCGTCTTTCATTGTTATTTTTTCTAATTTAAGTATTTAGTTAAAAGAGGAAGTAAAGAATAAAATGACAATTATTTTTTCTTGTTAATGGATTTCATTTAAGATTCACTGAAGAGATTTTTGCTTATATTCATTAAAATAAAACCAAACTGTTAGAAATCAATAATACTAAGCACATATTTATCAAATTCGATTTTTTTATATCAATATGCAAATTAGCCTTCCCGTTCACACTGTAAACCGCTATTTTGTTGTATATATAAATATAATTGTATGTTGTTAGTATGTAGATATTGTTAACAGTATCAATAATGTAAAACAATTTTATTAATAATAGAGGTTAAAATAAAAATAAAATTATTGAGAATGTGATGTCAATAACTAAGGGGATCGTAACTTGAGTAGTGATATAGTTTCGGTTACTGACAGAAAAACACACAATCTCCAATATAATAAGATTTGCGTGGTTGCCAACGAAAATTTCTGGTAATATTAACACAAAAAATCAAACAACATAGCCAGATATCAATGCACTCCAGAGACAAATGAATCAGCCAATGATCTTAAGGCATAAAAAGCGCTCTCAATTCAGAGACTGGCCATTTCGATTTCTAACAATCAAAAGTATTATAAGAACTCATATAAGTTTCAGTTGATAATGTTTTCTATGGGGATCAAATTATTAGACACCCAGCTACAAGGGCCACATCTTTAGATAGGATTGAACTGGGAATGCTGAGGTATCCTTCTCGATATATGTAACTCAACTTTCTGGAATGGACAATCAAATTCATGAAAGACATAGTAATCATTTTATTTCATAGATTATCGGAGTAAAATATGTTTAACTAGCTAAGTAGTCGTCTTCACTAGATAACATTAAGATGTTAAGATTTATATTGAAGCTAGTTCTAACTACAGAAAAACGATTCTTTCATATTGGGGAATGAGAAAAGCGGGTGTTTAGATGGGTATTTGTCTTTTCAATAAGGCTAATATCGCCAGTTGCCAATTCCAAGGTTGATAACAACACCGACGAATCAAGAATAATTATAAAAGCTATCAACAAAACAATGGTATATTTAAAAATGAATGAATGAATGAAAACATTTTTTATCAACGCGTCATCTGCCTAGGACACAGAGATCATTGGCTGAAATCATTCAAATCAAACCATATATATATATATATATATATATATATATATAATATATATAATATATATATGTAAGAATGGAAAGGGAATTGAATCCGACAATATGAGGAAAAAATGTGTAAAGAAAAGAAATGTAGATGGATAAAATCTACATTTCTTTTCTTTACTCAATTTTTCCTCATATATATATATATATATATATATATATATATATATATATATATATATATATATTCACCAACACCTCCACTTAAAAAATTGACCTTGTATCACATCCCTCAGCCAAAGAAATTGACCTTGTGTCCCATCCTGGTCGTGCGGAGGGGTTAGTAATTAAATATACATCAACTAGACCTGTCCGCTATATCCCCTGACAAAGAGATGTTATGGGTATGACAGTAAACAGCATCTGATGGTGAGGCTCCAGTTCCGGAGATCTAGGGAGTGTGGAGTACTTTTTCATTGTCATTACTCCCAGGTCTATTCTGACCCAGAGTGGTAGTACCTGTTAGGGTCCTATCTATCGGTCAAATATATCTGTTTGAAAATTATTCGAATTCGAGAGAACCGTGTATAAAAAACAAAACAAACAAAAATATGAATACCTCTTGGCATAAAATGACCCTAGACGGTTTGACATGCCGGTAAAATCATCCAATCAATCAATGATAGACGCGCATACACACGCATATGTACGCTGGTGCACGCGCTCTCTCTTCTTTACACACACAAAGTTGTGCATGGTTACCCAAGATTTACTCCCCGTGGCTGATCAGTCCACACCACTTTAGCTCTTACTTAGGCTAGACGGGTGATCAGAGAGCCCCCCCCCCCCACGAACAATCGGTTGGTCATGTCAAGCCCTAGCACTTATATGAATTGTGCCAACCCTATTGCCTTTATGTCATACCCCAACCCTTTTTATCCTATTAGTGGTAGAAGGCGGTTGCTGAAGGTCTTCATATCATAGGAATGACATTAAACTCTATCTGATGGTGAGGGTTCCAGTTCTGGAGCTTTGGGTAATGTGGAGCACCCCTTTATCACCATTGCTCCCAGGTCCAGAGACGTAGTACCTGTTAGGGTCCCATCTATGGGTTAAATAGAAAATTTGTTTATAAAAAAATGAGTTTAAAAACTTCTCTTCCAAACTATCCTTACGAATCTTTCAAAACTTTGCCGACATTAAATGACCCACTATGGTTGATATACCGTAAAACAAAACAAACAAACAAACAAAATCTAAGATTTACAAACACACCACGCCAAATCAAATGCATCAATGTTTTTCTTTAAAAAAACAAAAACTTTTCCTAGTTGACGTTTATGTTAAAAGAAATATATATAATATATATATATATATATATATATATATATATATATATATATATATATATATATATATATATATAGCTAAAAACCAAAAACTGAAAATTGAATCAGCTGATTACACATTAACCCTTTGTACATTTTCCACTCACAAAACAAACTTTAAACATATGATTAATTTCTGTGCTTTTCTATAATTTATGGAAAGTTTACTCGGCTCGTACAAGTATATATATATACCCTCGGTTAGAATCGAACTGATGACAACAGTCTGCCAGTCGAAATCGCTAACAGCTACATCACGAGGACAACTAACCTTTTCTCTAGCAAATTAGATTAAAATCATTTATCAATAATTTACTAATAAGATATATCTTTAACCTTTCACTGGCAATTTTGTGGGGGTTTAGATGAGAAACATGTTTATTTTAATTCTGAAATTACTGCAAACTGATACATACAATAAACACGTGCATACGTGTACGTGTACGTGTGTGTGTGTGTGTGTGTGTGTGTGTGTGTGTGTGTGTGTGTGTGTGTTTTGGATATGATGCTTTGAGTACGATGTTTCAAGGGTTAAAATGAAAATGAAATTCGACTGGGACACCGATGTCCCTGTGGGAATGAATGGGTTAAACAAAAACATTCAACTCTTCAAATGAACATTATCTGTAAACAGAAAATACAAATGAAACAAAACCTCAATAAAACAAATACGTAAAAACATGTAAAAATTCTTTTTTTTTCTTCTTCTTCTGTTCACTGCACTTAAAATTGGATTTGTCTTTTCATGGTTGAACTTGCACAAAGGTGTCAAAATTAGGGTGACACAGAAAAAACAGAACCCAAATTATCTATTTATTTTCCCATTAAACTAACCTTAAACCCCAACCCAACCCTAATCCTTAAGCGTAAGCCTAACCCCTAATCCTAACCCAACCCCCCTAGTTAAAATTAACAGTTTTATTACAAAATTTGTGGGTTCTGTTTTTTCTGGGTCACCGGTATACAGGGTGACCCAGAATCCAAATTATTTATTCATTTTCCCATTAAACTAACCCTAAACCCTAACACTAATCCTAACCCTTACCCTAACCCTAAACACTAACCCTAGACCCCCATAGTTAAACTAACAGTTTTATTACAAAATGTATGGGTTCTGTTTTTTCTGGGTCGCCCTAATTTTGACACCTTTGTGCAAGTTCAGCCCTTTTCATTTTAATTTTCGTTTAAGCGTGAAAATAATTTTTGACGCTTAGAGTCATATCGAAAAGAAATATATTGTCTTATGATTCCCTCTGGAAAAAAGCTCAGTCGGTAGAGCATCCGCCTCGAAGCCACAAGGTTCCGGGTTCGATAACGACCCTCGCCAACTCAGCGCATAAGTAGCACAGTTTGGTAGGTGTGGCGCTCCACCGCAAACGCAAAATAATCTTCCTAGTCTAGCACAAGTGAAAAGGGGGATAGACTCCCTCTCTGTCCGGCTGATATCGACAACAGGTCACTCCGCTTATATACATACACATATATATATATATATATATTACTATAGGCCACTCCGCCAACTTTACTTTATATATATATATATATATATATATATATATATATATATATATATATAAAGTTGGCGGAGTGGCCTATAGTCGGTATCAGCCGGTAGCGAGGGAGTCTATCCCATTTTCACTAGCGCTAGACCAGGGAGATTGTTTTTGCTGAAGTGGAGCCCTACACCTATCGTCAGTTCCCCTTTACTGGACAGATCAGATTACCTAATTTGTGCTACTCATACGCTGAGTTGTCGGGGGCCAGTATCGAACCTGTAACCTTACAGGTGCTCTACCGACTAAGCTAAACCGGCCCCAATATATATACATAATGAAATTAATGACATCTGAAAATAAGTGGATATATATATATATATATATATATATATATATATATATATATATATATAATGAAATTAATAACAGCTGGAAATAATGGAAGAATTTTTTTTAATTAACTAAAGGCCTGGAAAAGAAACAGAAAAGTTATAACACGAGAAAGTTGTATTTTAAGAAAAAGATACTTACGGTGTCGGTGGTGATATGGATGCTGGCATTGTGACCCCTGCCGGTACATAAGTGACCAATTCGTTGACCAGATGCATTTTGAATCAACAAGATATTATTATTGCTTAATGAATTGTGAAAATGAAAAGTGTGAATTCTGTTCCTTTAGGAATGAGATCTTTTTTTCTTCTTTTCTTTTCTTTTTTTAAAGTTGAGTATAAATGACAGTCGTGAGTGGAGATTATTTTCCAAGAAATGAAAAACAAACAAACAAAAAAAAACAAAACAAACAAAACAAAACAAAAACAAAACAAAACAAAAAAAAAAACGAGTATCGACCTTCGTTTTTAACGCACAAGAAAATTGTTTTTCTTTTTGTTTTTTTTCTTTTTTTTTTTTTTAGCTTTGCATATATATATTTGTTTCCATTTTAAGACTCGTGTGGATATTTCTTTTTGCTGCTGATGTAAGTAAAATCCTGCTTAATTTGTAAATAAATATTTGTAGGTCTTTAAAAGAATGCACTCCTGTCTGTATCAGTCAGTGTACTGTCACCGTACACGTGAAAGTTACCAATTGTATCATTATTATTTATTGTTGGGGAAAACAAACTACAAAGAAAAAATCCTCATTTGAGTTCATCAGTTAAATTTCACTTTATATAAATAGTTAAAAACAAAATAAATGTCTTCCTCGTTACTGGTATCAGCTCCGTTAATCCAACTTGTATTTTTTTTTCGCAGTTAATTGTGGTGACAATACTACTGCTTCTTCTCCTTCTCTTTCTACTACTACTAATACGACTACTACTACTACTACTACTGCTACTACAATAAAAGTAGTAGTAGCGTAGTAAAAACAAAAGCAAGTAATAAAAGTGATAAGAAATAAATAAAAAATAATGTATTATCGGTTGTTGCTGTCGTTGTAGTAAGTAAAAGATAGAGCTACTGTTTTGAAAGTTGTGTTGTATAGGTAACCCCGTGAAAGAATGTCTGATTTGTCAGGTGTGAGCAGGCGACTCAATGAGGCCCGACGTTGGAGGTAGGTCTCTGTATTATTATGACTAGTCACAGATACAAGCCATCTCGTCCCACTGCAGCGGCGACAAACCCTCATCCACCACCATCACCAACACCGTTGCCGCTGCTGCTGCTGCTGCTGTTGATTTTACAATTGGTCTTGGCCTATCGTCATTTTACTAGAGTTTTTAAAGCACTAAGACAAGTGTTGTTTCTCGTTTAGTTGGTACTGGTACAATTTCCCCAGTGTTGCTCGGGATAAAAAGGTAACATTGTGACTGTTATGATCACAGAATCTACTAAGCTTTGTTGACAACAGCAATCAGATTGTTTATGAAACCTGCTGTTCCTAACTGGCAACCCATCTAAGTACTGAACAGTTTTTCGTTGCTTAACTTAGCGGTAACACGTTACTTTCAGTATAGCTTTATCGTAAATCTTTGATTGAAATGCTTGTATGAACAGAAACTTGATTTGTCTACACACTCTTGGGCACCTCACGTAGTGTAATGGTTAGCAAGCTAGATTCGCAGACCATTGTTAGTGAGTTTGATTCTCATTGGGCGCCCCTTACTTCTGGTCTTATGCCACAGCTAAGCTAAGCTTAGTAAATAATTATATAACTTGTCTACATACTCAAAGTACAAGCGTGATGTTCATAGTCAAAAAGGGACATAGGAGTTCTTTGAATTAAAAACTACTACTACTACTACTACTACTACTACTACTACTACAAATAATAATAATAATAATAATAATAATAATAATAAAGGAAGAAATTGTCATCTGGTGGATTTTGCAGTTCCAGCAGACCACAGGGTGAAGATGAAGGAAAAAGAAAAGATGGACAAATACCTGGACCTTGCCAGAGAATTGAAAAAGCTATGAAATATGAAGGTCAAAGTGATACCACTTGTAGTTGGTACACTTGGAACGGTCCCAAAAAGCTTGGAAAAAAGGCTGAAGAATCTGGAAATCAGAGGAAGAATTGAGACCATCCAGAATACTGCATTGCTGCAATCTGCTAGAATACTCAAAAGAGTCCTGGAGACCTGAGGAGACTTGTTGTCACTCAGACTCCAGTGAAATACTATCAGCTAACGCTGGTGTGAAAAACTCTATAATAATAATAATAATAATAATAATAATAATGTGGAACACGAGCATAAAGGTGTTGTTAGTGCCCTTGGAAAGGTACCCTAGAGCCTGGAGAGGTAAATGGAAATTAAGGGAAGAATCGAGACCATTCATACAACAGCATTGTTGAAATCGGTTAGAATACGCATAATAGTCCTGGGGAACCGAGAAGACTTGCTGTCACTCAGACTCTTGTGAATGACCACCAGCTACAGCTGGCGTGAAAACAATCATAATACAAAATCCTTTGATCTTGTCAGAGAGATGAAAAAGCTGTTGTACATGAAGTTGACAGTAGTTGGTACCCTTGGAACGCTCCCCAAAGTCCCGTAAAATAGACTGGGTTAACTGAAATCAGAGGAAGAATCAGGATCATTCAAACTGCAGTTCTCTTGACATCAGCTAAATACTCAGAAGAGTCCTGGAGACCTGGGGAGACTTGCTGCTACTCGGACTTCAGTGAAATACCATCAGTTAAAGCTGGGTTAAAAACTTGCAAAGAGTGACGGTGCCGCAAACTTGGATAATAGGATGTCTGAAAATGTAGAAAATACTTGATAAAGTCATGAAATTCACCACGAGAGGGATGTAAAACTGAAAAGTGGATTGTGCAGCGGGAGGACATATTATATACCTACTTCATATCGGGTATATAATGGAGAGAGAGAGAGAGAGAGAGAGAGAGAGAGAGAGAGAGAGAGAGAGAGAGAGAGAGAGAGAGAGAGAGAGGGATGTTATAATGTGGGTCTATTTCGTCGACCGGCCATCTTCCTTTGGGTTGATTTCTTCCACTAGTCGATACGGCTTCTGTTATTCTGGGCTGCGGTTGTCCATTAGGACATGTTGATTTTCACTTAAAAAAAAATCAAATTCTCTGAAACAGCGAAAGTTGTGTGTTGGTATAATGAATACTGATACCAAAAACTAAATATCTTAGTTGCACCATTGTTTGAGGAAATAACATCAAAGATCGTTTACTAAAATGCACAAAAAAATCCTCGTTTTTGCAACATTTAGCTTATAAATTGGTTAGAGAATTTCGCAATTTCAATATCTATTAAATAAAATACTTTAACGAGAATTCAAATAGAAAATATTCCACCCCATCACCACCGACACTTCCGATATGCTGTTTTTTACCTAATAATTAAGCTGTAACAGTGATAACATTTTAAAAGATCGAAATATATTTCCTCAAAAGAAAGCAAAGTTCTGAAACAAAATATTTTGTGTGGTGTTAATATCATTTTACAACTTTCACCACATGGGAGACGTTACAGTTCTAAGATTGACCTACCCTATTGTCCTTGCCCATGTCCTTGTTTTTAACAATAAAGCAAGACTTGATTTATTTTCTTTAAATATGTCTTTATTAAAAACCCAAAGCCCAAAAGGATTTTAACCGTGCGGTGAGAAGATGGCATCTTGGGAGCAGACGACCCTCGCATCTGTTCCTTTCGACTAATGGCCAAAATCTAACTAACTCTAGCGCAGTCCCCTTCTCACGCCTTGCCTTAACCAATCAGAAATCGACGTCTAGGTCAGAGAAAAGTGAACTGCTGTCAATAACTTATTTCAACGGTTGATGGTAATTTTCCATTTACCATACCATTATTTAAATCTTAGTATACTTACAGTCATAATTAGTAGGCAACCCATGGATTATGTAACAGACAAACCCATGCGGAGGTTAAGATCCAAAGCGGCATCTTCCAAGAAGACTCACTCTCACCACTACAATTTGTTATAACATTATGGATGATATCAAGATATTTTCTTAAAATGAAAAAGAACTAAAACCCTAATACACACTATAAGAATATACAGCGAGGAGATAGAAATAGATATGGGATTGAAAGATGTGCCATCCTCTTATTATAATGGAGATTTGGTGTCTGTCTATAACTGAAATTACGTCACTGCTTACGTCACAATACCCTCATGAATTGCATAAGTTTATCAATGTGTATTTAGTTTATAGTCAAAATCATTAATACATAGA
The DNA here is from genome assembly GCA_023376005.1 of Doryteuthis pealeii. Lineage (NCBI taxonomy): Eukaryota > Metazoa > Mollusca > Cephalopoda > Myopsida > Loliginidae > Doryteuthis > Doryteuthis pealeii. The sequence goes on from CM042139.1 coordinate 54,908,392, forward strand.
ATAGAATAAATCTTATTTATTAACGATGTCTCTATGAAAATCTGAGTTAGATTTGCCTCAAAACAGTCCATCCTATTAGTGCATTTTAAATCCTGCAATGTGTCTTATATATCACTAAGAAATAAAGCTTTACATAATGTATGGTGTGGCTAATTTCCATACTGGTTTTAACAAAACCGGGTTTAATAAATAGTTACTTGGTGTTATTGATCTCTGATATTATTGTTTTATTCTCCAACGTATAAAAATCAATTCTATGAATGATTTATGTAGAAACCAATTAAAATATAATTAAAATAAGTGTAATACTTTTATATGCATTCTTATCTAATTTCATTAGTTTTTCTAATTGAATATATTTCATTACATTAAAATTTAAATACTTACGACCAGAGGGTGCATATTCTTTCTAGTGCTGATAATGAAAATGGGTAAAAGAGAAACAACAGAAGGAATAGAACTACAATTCGAGACAGCATCAGAATACTTGAAGGGAAAAATGACATGTACCTGGAAGTACCGAAAGCGGAAATCATCAGATAAACAGAGATGAAAGAAAAAGTAAGAAAAGAATAACTCAAAAGAAAAAAAAACCTTTTTGAAACCAAAACTCTGTAGCAGAAATCTCATCAAAGGAATAAACACCTGGGCTGTTCCCCTTGTAAGATACTCTAGACCATTCTTATAATGGACAAGGAAGGAACTCCGACAAATGGATCAAAGACAAGAAAATTGATGACAATGGACAAGCAAGTGATGACATAGATAGACAGAAAAGAAGGAAGAAGAGGTCTTGCCAGCATTGAGGACAGCGTAGATGCAACAATTCGAGGACTCGAGGAATACAAAAAAAGATCAATAGACAAGCAAGTGATGACATAGATAGACAGAAAAGAAGGAAGAAGAGGTCTTGCCAGCATTGAGGACAGCGTAGATGCAACAATTCGAGGACTCGAGGAATACAAAAAAGAGCAAAGAAAGACTCATTGCAGCAATCAGTAACAGCAATGTCAACATAAGGACAAAGAGTAAAACAATAAAATCCAGAAATAAAAAATATGGAAAAAAGAAGTGTATGGATACTTCAAGCGAGAAATTGGGGAGATTGGGCACTAGATGACCTGGACATGGCTAAGAAGGCGGACCCTCAAGTGAGAAATTAAATCTCTCTTAATTGCCGCACAAAATAATGGACTAATTATATCAAGGTGATAATACACACCAGAAAAGCAAGTGTAAGTTGCGTGGCGACAGAGATAAGATCTATCATATATAAAGGGAAGTTTGTGTGCATCTATGTCCGGAGGAAACTACGAATATGAAACAATTAACCACAAATTAAATACACATTCGCTATCACGAGATCGTCTTTGTAGTGTTGAAAATTATGAAGATTTGATCTGTATTTTAGAAGACAGTTAATATTAGATTTATGATAAAATAACATTAGAATTCTGATTCAGCCATAAGGCGTTTCTAGCTAAAACATCATCTATAGATATATAAAGGACAGATTGTGCGTATGTATATCCGGAGGAAACTACGAAAATAAAACAATTAACGACAAAGTAAATATATATATATATATATATATATATATATATATATATATATATATATATTCGCTATCACCAGATCTTCCTTTTCGCGTCGAAAATTATGAAGATTTGATCGATATTATAGAAGACAATTAAGATTAGATTTACGATGAAATAATATTAGAATTGTGTTTCTAGCTAAATCGTAATCAAATAAATTACGGAAGGTCAAAACAAACCATTTTTTTCATGTTAACTACTGTTTATGAAATAATCGCGTCGATTTGTTTTTTTTTAATTATTGGGTTTCAGATATCAAATATACAATTATTAGATCTTTAAAAAAATTATCTTGGTTTGTTAATTTTTCGTATTTAACTTAAAAAATAACCCAAGAAATAAATTGAATGATACAATTTCAATAATTATGTTTTAATTAAATCTGCGTTTTTACTGATTCAAAGTTGTAGTAAATATTTCATTGAAAAATTGTTTATTGAATCTGATTTTTGTTATTGTTACAGTTGTTTTTATGGACAGTTTAAGAATTAAATTAATCATTTAGTCTCACGTTTAAACTTCCGTACATAAAATAAGTAGTCATTTTTTATTTACCTTTTAAACAAATTCAAAATTCTCTTTAATAAAATAAGTTTCGATTGTTTTTTTAATTTTATTCTAATTCAATTTTAGCTCATTACAAGGTTCCTAGTTCGATACCTGCCCTCGCCAACTCAGCGTATGAATAGCACAGGGATATGTGCGGTAAAAGTAATGAGCTGATGGTATGTGTGGCGCTCCGCCCCAGACACAAAAAAATCTCCTTGGTCTAACGCTAGTGCTAGTGAAAAGGGCATAGACTCCCTCGTTGATTGGCTGATACCAACATTAGGCCACTCCGACGACTTTACTTATATATATATATATATATATATATATATATATATATATATATATTCATATATATATCTATATATATCCATGTTCAAGACTAGAGTTAAAGGGAGATAAATGTGTATCCAAAGAGTTGATAACTCGTTATTTTCCTTCGCCGCTGAGTCAAAAACTATGGTAACCCACACTGCAGTTTTTTTTACTATCTCGTATGTTTTTACATCCGGACATTTCGAAGTAAAAGATAAACATTGGATTTTTCACCCAATATCTTTAGAAATATTTTTTTTCTTGGAAGTGAAGCCAAAAAGACTTCTGTCGCAATTGACGTATTTATCACTGAAACATTTAATAGCGAATTCTAAAAGTATTGCATCAATTATGATTAGAAAATAAAATTTAATAAAGATTTATTTTAAGAAAGTAGCTGTATGAATTTAATTTACTATTTCAAATACACACTATGCTTTTGTTGTATTATTTGTCTTTTAATAGCACGACGATATTTAAAAATTAAAATATACATAGAAATAGCATTGATTTTCTACTTAAAATGTCCGGCATTTGTAAATCTCTAAAGTAAACAAATAAATACACCTGTTTTTAGCACCCCTCTACCCTGCGCACACTGGGGTAATCGGATTCTAGTCATATAATAAGTGAATGCATCAAACTAGGATTGTAGAATGAGGCGTGACTGAGCGGAAAAGGTGATCGACAGGGAATTGTTCAAGAGATTAAAATTAGACCATGCTGACAAATGGTATATGCATAAACCAGAATCTGAACTAGAAAAGGAGACACATAAAATTCTCTGCGTTTTGAGATACAAACGGATCAAGCAATTTCAACCAGAATGCCAGATCTAGTGTTTATTAACAAGAGAAAAAAATAACATGTTATCTTGTGGATTTTGGTGTTCAGGTATACCAGTGAATAAAAATTAAAGAAAGCGAAAATATAGACATATACTTGTACTTACCAGAGAGCTAGAAAAACAAAACAAAAATGGCTGTCGAACATGGTGACAGTGATACTAATTGTAGTTGGTGCACTTGGGACGATCCCCAAGGGTTTAGAAAAAGACAGAAGAAATTGGATATCAGAAATACAGACCACATTATTGTTGAGATCGACTAGAATACCCAGAATAGTCCTGGAGACATTATGAGACTTACTGTCACTCAAACACAAGTTGAAGACCACCAGTTAAAGCTGGTGTTAATTAACAAAAAAAAAGTTGTCATTTGGTGGATTTTGCCAATCCGACGGACCACAGAATGAAAATGAAAATGAAAGAAAACGAAAATATCGACAAATACTTGGACCTTACCAGAGAACTAAAAAGAATTGTGGAACATGAGGATGAAGATGATATCAATTGTAGCTGGCGCCCTCAAAATGGACGCTAAGGGTTTGAAAAGACTGGAGGAATTGGAAATCAGAGGAAGACTCGAGATCATCCCGAACCTGAGGAAACTTACTGTCACTCAGACTCCAGCGAAAGACCACCAGCTAATGCTGGAGTGAACATCTTACAGGGAATGAAATACCATCAGCTAACACTGATGTGAAAACCTCAAAAGGAGTGAAAATGATAATAATCAAAATTGAGTAGATGCGACAATTCAAGTACTCTAAGAATACACTAAAAAGAGCAAAGAAACACTTATTGCAGCATCCAGAAGGAGCAATCAGAACATGTGGATGAGCACAAATGAAGAAAAAACAAGAAAACAGAGATGGGAAGAAAAACACTTATATGGGCATGTCAAGCGACAAACTGAAGAAATAACACATCATCAGAAGACATGGACATGGCTAAGAAGATGAAACCTCAAGAGAGAAACTGAATCTCTTATAATCGCAGCTCAAGACAATGCCATAAGAACAAACTATATAAAGGCAAAAATAGATATGACACAACAAAATAGCAAGTGTAGAATGTGTGGAGAAAAAGACGAAACGATTAATCAGATAATTAGCGAATGCAGCAAACTAGCACGAAGAGAGAAAAAGACTAGGCACGACTAGGTGGGAAAGGTGATCCACTGGGAATTGTGCAAAAAATTGAATTTTAACCATGCCACTAAATGGTATATGCACAAACCTGAATTTGGCCTGAAGAATGACACACATGATTCTCTGAGACTTTGAGATACAGACTGATCACCTCATCCCGGCCAGGATACCAGACCTAGTGTTAACTAGTGTTAATTTTGCCTTCCCGGTGGACAATCGAGTGAAATTAAAAGAAAACGAAAAGATAGACAAATACTTGGGCCTTGCCAGAGAAATAAAATAATCCGCTAAAATTAATCAAACAGTTAATCTGACTTCATCTCTTTATATATATATATATATATATATATATATATATATATATATATATATATGTGTATGTGTGTGTGTGTGTGTATGTAAGTTGAAAATGGAAGCGAATCCGGCGGTATGTTGAAAGGAAAAATAAACTAAGGAAATAAAATCCTGAATGGATAAAATAGATTTACTAACACGTGTTTCGGCCATGAGTTTGTTCATGTACATATGTATTCTATTCATTATTATTTTAAATATAAAATAAAATAATAATGATACAAAACTATGCCTAACATTTTTTTAATAGTTCTCTATCATTATTATTTTTATTTTATATATAAAATAATAATAAATAGAATACATGTGTACATGAACAGACTCCTGGCCGAAACACGTGTTAGTAAATCTATTTCATCCATTCAGCATTTTCTTACCTGTGTTTATTTTTCCTTTCAATATATATATATATATATATATATATATATATATATATATATATATATAGAGAGAGAGAGAGAGAGAGAGAGAGGGGGGGGGAGATAGATAGATAGATAGATAGATATGACATATACGTAATTAAGTGTAGAATTGAAGGAAGATGTATTTTCACTAAACATTCAAATCACTTCTGACCTCTAAGACCGGTTGTAAATACTAATCTACCCAGTGTCACAAGATAAAGCTGATATGTTTTTTAAATAAGACAAAAGAGTTTCTTTTCATCCTAACATCTTATCAGTGTGATTAACAGAAAGCAGATAAAATAATCCTATCTATTTCTCGTGGTTACACAGACATAAGACATAACTGATCAGTTTTTCTTCTTCTTTCATCTCAGTCGGTATTGATTGTATTCGAAATAAGAGGTCTCTCGATTTTCACCGAGAATAAACGAGAAATATAATCTTTTCTATGCGTCCTTTTTACTTTCTGTACTGGTTTCGCCACACGCCCTAGAGTAGTGGTTCCCAACCATTTTAGTACCATGCCCCACTTTTTTATCACAAATTTCTTCATGTCCCCCACCCGTTAATTGTTTAGTATGATATAACAATATCAGTTTGTATCTTTCAAATAAAACTAAAGGGTTTAACTTCAAATTTAATCAAAGAAAATCCATTTTATAATGTGTATGATTACGGGGTAGGGTAACAGATGAAGAACTGCAAAGTTAAACAAGCCAGAAGCCATGCATAGAGCTGGTACCAGATGCACGATAACATTAGTGTGTGAACACGTGACTAGATTGCACAAGATGTTGTGCTCAGCTAGGTTGTAATTACAATTTTAACCTATAAATTTATAATTTTTACCCATATAGGGTAAAATAAAAAAATGCTGATATTACCATATTTTTCATATTGCCCCCCTATTACAATTGAATTGCCCCCCCCCCCCAGTGGGCGTAGGCCCCACGTTGGGAATCACTGCCCTAGAGGTATAGAATTGAAACCTCATCACCGGATACGTCATAACCACTGCATTCGGCGATGAGGCTTCAACTCTATTCGTCTGCTGAGTGTGGAGTAATCTTCTGTTGACTTTACGCACAGGTGCACCCTGAGCCCCCCTCCAATCGGTCGCCTGCTCCTGTTAAGCACTAACACCTATATGATTGTCCCAGCCCTATTGCCCTTATGGCAACCCCCAACCCTTTTTATCATATATGTGCGAGAAGGCGAGAAGGCGATGGCTGATGGTTTTCATGTCCTGGGTATGACGTTAAACTAGAGGTCTGGGGAATGTGGAACACCCCTTCATCATTATTACTCCCAGGTCCACTCTGACCCGAAGTAGTAGTTAAATAGAAAAAAAACTTGTTTATAAAAATTGTGTTTAAAAAAACTTTCTACCAAACTATCGCTTATAACAAACTTGGACTTTACCCTATAAACTTATCCCTTAAAGTAATTTCCAATCCACTTTGCAAATAAACAAATGCAAATAACCTACTGTCAAAATCAAGAAAAATCCTTGAAAAAGACAAAACAATAGATTTGACCATCCCTCACAACCTACTGCTCGGTATAAAATAACCCTGGATGGGTTGACATGCCATTTGCAATATCATACGATGTAGAAGTGTTCCAGACTATAAACGAGTGACATTATAATCGTGCAATTATGAGTCGCAAATGTGACTTGACCATTTCGGAGAAAGATATTATAACATCTGAACTTTCCAAATGCAAAGCTCCTACAAAAGTACGTAAGAGGGTCACTTGAAGGTTGTTTCCCGATGATCTTTGTCACGAATGAAATGTGAAGCTGTAAATAACTAGGTCTGATCAGTGGAGCACTTTTCAGGAGCATTGAAGAAGCAACAGTGTCCAGAGTACTCGCTATCATCTTCTGAAAAAGGTCGGGATATCCACGAGACCATTGACAAAGCCTCGATTGACAAAAGTACACATACAAATGCATTTGAAATGAGCAAAGGGAAATATGAAGGTCGATTTCTCGAAAGTTCTGTTAACAGATAAAACTTGTGCATCACTTGATGGTCTTGATGGTTTGAACAAAGGTTTGGTCGTAAATGGACGAGATCATCATCAACGTTTGAGACACCAACAAGTAGGAGGAGGTTTTATGATTTTGGCTAGTATTATTGGAAGTAGGGCTGGTTTAGCTCAGTCGGTAGAGCATCCACCTGGGAACCACAAGGTTCCTAGTTCGATAACGCCCTCGTCAACTCAGCGTATGAGTAGTACCGAGATCTGTGCGGCAAAGTGATGAACCGATGGTATGTGTGGCGCTCCACCTCATACGCTAAAAAACTATCTCCTTGGTCTAGCGCTAGTATAATGGGGATATACTCCCTCGCTGTATGGCTGATACCGACTTTAGGCCACCCCGACGACTTTACGTTTTATCATGATTGGTCCGTGGAGTGTGCCTGACGGTATAAAAGTAAACTACAGATGCTTATATAACTTTCTTCAATGGGCACCAGGAATATTTTCTAAAAAAATCAAAGGATCACCTCCAGGAGAACCATCATATTTATATGATATTTAGATCTTGCTCCTTTGCATTCAGCGCATAAATCTACGCAGTACCTGCAAAAAATGGGCTTCTGTGGGCCTCAAACGAGGAACTGGACGGCATATTCTCCAGACTTAAACCCAATTGAAAAATTCTGTAGTGACGTGTTTAGGAGAATGGACGCCAAACTTAGAAGCAAGGGTGAATTGTAACTGAAAATAGTCTATGAATAACGTAAAAATACATCAGGGGAGAAACAGAAAATGACATGTTCGATAGACCAGCGCCTTTTCCAAGTCACTTAAAAAAAAAAAAGGGTCACATATCTCATATTAACCGACTCCATTATCATCTTTGAACTCTGTCTGCTTCTTTTTTTTATTTCGATTTAATTTCATCTTGATCCTTGATTACTGTATGTATCCATAAAAAGCTGTAAATGAAGCAATTAAAAAAGTATTTCGTTTTTACAGTTTTTTTGTTACACTTCGCTAATAATTTGACACACTAATAATTTAAGTAAATTAGGCAAATGACTGTAACTTCTGTTACTTTTTCTAGAACCATAACCTTTTAGGATAGGATAGAAAATTGTCATATCGTAATAATTTGAAACACGGTGTATGCTTAGGGACCAATACAACATATGATAAAACTGTGCTTATACTATAAATTATTTATCTTACCTCTCCGCTAAATAGGTTTCGAAACAAGCTCTCATACACACACATACACACACACGCACATATATATATATATATATATATATATATATACGTGTGTGTGTGTGTGTGTGTGTGTGTGTGTGTGGCGCTCGACCCCAGACGCAAAGCAATCTCCTTGGCCTAAGGCTGGTGAAAAGGGAATTGACTCCCTCGCAGTCTGGCTGATACCGACATTAGGCAACCCTGACGACTTTATATATATATATATATATATATGTATATATATATATATATATATTTATTTAATTTGTTGAGTTTTTAAAAACAATGCTTATTATAGACAGCTACCCAGGTTGTCATGTTAGGTCACAATCATCAGGCTGTCAAATTAGATCTTATGGTGTTTATTTGAACATCCTTTCTTGATGTTATATTCTGGACTGCAAATAACGTCGGTTGCTTTTGTGGACGCTATTACGCTTCGGATTTTTAAATGTTCAATTTTTAAAAATCCGAAGCGTAATAGCGTCCAAAAAAGCAACCGACGTTATTTGCAGTCCAGAATATAACATCAAGAAAGGATCTTCAAATAAACACCATAAGATCTAATTTGACAGCCTTAGTGTCACTAAGTAGCCTCCGGTGGTGAGGTTCAAGTTCTGGATCTCTGAAGAGCGTGGAATCACCTCTTTGTTACCATTATTCCCAAGTCCACTCTGTCCTAGAGTAAAAAAAGTAAAGTCAACGGGGCGGCCTAAAGTCGGTATCAGCCAGTCAGCGAGGGAGTCTATCCCCTTTTCAATAGCGCTAGACCAAGGAGATTGTTTTTAGCATCTGAGGTGGAGCGCCACACCTACCATCAGTTCCTTACTTTACCGCACAGATCCCTGTGCTACTCATACGCTGAGTTGGCGGGGACCGGTATCGAACTAGGAACCTTGTGGTTTCTAGCCGAACGCTCTACCGACTGAGCTAACCGGATCCCATATGTGGATCAAATACATCGGCTAGAAAACTATTAGTATTAGATAGGAATACTTAAAAACATATAACTGTGTGCAAATTGTTTGCATTAAGAATAATTACTTGAAGCCATTAACATTGGATTTTTTAGCAATATAATTCTTTTAGGAATACTTGCTACACTGTTCAATAGAAATGTTTTCCCATTCATTCTTAACTGCTTCCTATAGATGGTCTGACACACTGTCTCCATTCCTATTGGTTTGTAGGGTCTCATATCCATATATGTTTGTTGACCCTCTTTAGATTTTCCGTTGATTTTTAAAATTATTTTATTTCCTTAATCATAATGTAATACACTAAGCTAATCACATCTAGGGCGATTTCACATTTAATTTTTATTTGACACGCTAATTTAATTTTCTTTATTATAGTAAATATAATTTCTAAGGCATTTTTATAGTAAAATCATTTCTAATGCATTTTTACAGTAAAAATAATTTCCAATGAATATTCATTGTAAACATAATTTGCAATGCATTTTCAAAGTAAAAATCATTTCCAATGTATTCTTATAGTAAAAATCATTTCCAATGCATTTCCTTAGTAAAGTTCATTTTCAATGCATTTTTATAGTAAAAATTATTGTCCAATGCATTTTCATAGCAAAATCATTAGCAAATATCTTACCAGGGAATAGTGGAAATGAAGAGGAACTCCACACTCCACCGAGCACCAGAATTAAACCCTCCTCAGAAAATGCAGTTTATTATACTAAGGACATCCCCTTTTAGGGAGGGGGCTTACCGCTCTTCAGGGGATAGTCAGCATAAGCCTTGTTGATATATATATATAGGTTTCAAAAGATATATTATTATAGAACATGCGTATATATACTTTTGTGAATATTTTATATTATATAGATCATACATGAGCTTCATATATTAATATGTCATCTGGATATTATAGATATATACTTACCAACCCCTCTGCACGAGCAGGGTGTGACACAAAGTCAATTTCTTAAGCGGAGTTTAACAGTTTTGAATTCAGAATTTTCTTTCTCCTAGACTGGTTGCCTAACCAAGGTTAAATAGCCCAGTCTGCCTTACTATTTACACATAAATGGAGGGAGAATGGATGGATTCATACCTTCCCCAAGAGTATTAGCACTATGTGAAATGCAAACAACCTTGTCCAAGATTTGAACTCGTCGCGTCGAGTCAATTTTCTACGACGGTAACCATCATACCACGTACCTCCATAAATATACTTTTCAAAATATTCTATATTGAATGGAACATACAAGAGCTTCCTATATTGATATGTCATCGAGACACAATATATGTCAACTTGCCGACAGTCAAAATATACTTGTGTGAATATTGTATATTGTATATTCACAAGTATTTACTTTTCTTTAAGTTTCCAGTTTTGGATTTAAAAGAGTTTATTAACAAAGTAACTGACATATAGATGTAAACTAAATTGACATCCACGTTGGGTAGCTGAAGAAAACTGCTTCAAAGGGGAAAATAATAATAATAATAATAATAATAATAATAATAATAATAATAATAATAAGAAAACTGTAGTTTTTCTATTAGAAGAAGAGGAACAGGAGGAATAAGAAGAATAAAATAGTAGTAGTAGTAGTAGTAGTAGTAGTAGAAGAAGAAGAAGAAGAAGAAGAAGAAGAAGAAGAAGAAGAAGAAAACTGTAGTAGTTCTAGTAGAAGAAGAAGAGGAGAAAGAAGAAGAAAATATTTTGTAGTAGTAGAAGAAGAAGAAGAAGAAGAAGAAGAAGAAGAAGAGTAGAGTAGAAGAAAAGAAGAAGTAGTAGTAGTAGTAGTAGAAGAAGAAGAGAAGAAGAAGTAGTAGTAGTAGTAGAAGTAGAGAGAAGAAGAAGAAAAAGTAAAAAAAGAAGAAAAAGAAGAAAATAGTAGTAGTAATGGTAGTAGTAGTAGAAGAAGAAGAAGAAGAAGAAGAAGAATATAGAATAAGAAAACTGAAGTAGTTCTAGTAGAAGAAGAAGAGGAGGAAGAACAAGAAGAAAATAGTAGTAGTAGTAGTAGTAGAAGTAGAAGTAGAAAACAGTAGTAGTTTTAGTAGAAGAAGAAGAAGAAGAAGAAGAAAAAGAAAATACTACTAGTAGTAGTAATAGAAGAAGAAGAAGAAGAAGAAGAAGAAGAAGAAGAAGAAAATAATAATAATAATAATAATAATAATAATAATAATCAGGTCTGTGGGACATGATCGGCAGGTGCTCCCTTGATGGCTAGCATGCGAATGTTGGCTCAACTTTTTCTTTCAGATACTCAGCACAAGATGAAACATCCCAGGACAGAATAATAAATAAGCAGTATGCCCATTGTAATCAACATGGGGAAGCTGTTCAACCCTCTATGAATGTAAGCTGCTGTTGCTCCTTTTGTTCTTTCAGATATACAAGGAAAAATGGAAGCTTAGCCGAGAGACGACACGGCAACGGGCCAGCCGAGAGACGACCCAGCGACGGGCCAGCCGAGAGACGAAGAAAAGTGTGGAGTAGAGAAAATAACTTACAAGTACTCCACTGTTATTTCAAGAAAAACCCAGCTCAAAGAGGTTATAGGAAAAGAATGTTTCAGATTTGGAATGACAACAATAACTTCAACACAACCAGCCAAAGATTGGCGAACCAAGCAAGAATCATCTTGAATAAGAACATTTTCTCGGATCTCGAGATAATAGAGATATGTGGAAAGTAAAAGCAAGGAATACAAGCCCGTGAGGAAACTCCTAATCAAAATGAACACTCCTGCAACCAAGACATCGTACAACCTAGCTTCACAACACAGGAACAAACACAAGAGCAGAGAAACGACATAGAGCTGATAAAACAAATCGTGACTGATACGAAGAGTACATTGCCATTCCTAAGAAACATAGAATGGAAAATAGTCAAGATAGAAACTGAAAAGATAAACAAAATATTAGTGAACATCCCAACAGACAACATCACTGACCTAAATAACCTTATTTATGCAGGAGAAAAATTAGTCTGCGATAGAATTGGTGTAACTCTACAAAGCACAAACACAAACAAAAACACAAAAGCTGGGTGGGAGTCCAGATTTGAAAGACAAATAAAAAAAACTACAACAACAAACAAATACTTTAAAAAGAAACACAAAAGCACATTCAACTAAAAAGTTGAAAAGACAACAGCAAATTAAGATGGAAGAAGTAAACCAAAAAATATCAGGTTTAGAAGGAAAACAAAACAAGTACAGAAGAACACGCAGATACAATAAAAGCAAGAGTAATATATTGGAGAAAAAAGAGCACTATAAATCAAAATGGATAAATCATATTAAAAAGTGAGCTAATGGACATTAAGGAAGGACTTGTAGCAAGTATTCATATAATTACACTCAAGTCAACACTCAAGAAAGTAGAAAACTGGAAATCACCAGGCCATGATGGCATACATGGATTCTGGTTAAAAAAGTACACCTCTATCCACAAGAGAATGGCCCAACAACTGAACAGATGTCCACAGGAAACAGAAATACCCAAAATGGATGAACCCTACCCTAATGCAGAAATACCCTGAAAAGGGAAATATACCTAGCAATTATAGACCAATAACTTGTCTACCTATGATGTGGAAAATACTGACTGCGGTAATCAAAGAAGAAATATACTTTTCACTTAATACGCGTTAACTTTTTTCTGAAGAACAGAAAGGATGCTGCAAAGGAAAAAGAGGAACATATGACTTACTTTATATAGATCAACACATCCTTAAAGAAGTTAAAAATAGGTGGAAAATATTGCAATGGAATAGATCGACTACAGAAAAGCCTATGACATGGTCCTACATACCTGGATCTTAGAATGTTTAAAAATGTACAAAATATCCAACAACATCAAATTTCATCAAAAAAGCCATGGAAAACTGGAGAGTCCAATTAAAAGCCGGAGAGCAATGCCTGGCAGAAGTAAAAATCCAAAGAGGTATTTTCCAAGGAGACTCGCTATCACCACTACTACTTATTATAGCAATAATGCCACTCAACCATATACTTAGAAAATGTACAGAGGGATACAAATTCACTAACTCACAAGAAAAATAAACCACCTTATGTACATGGATGACATAAACAATTTTGCAAAAAATGAAAAAGAATTAGAAACCCTAGTACAAACCATTAGAATATATAGCCAAGATATTGGGATGGAATTCGGAATTGAAAAATGTGCTATGCTAGTAATAAAACGGGTCGAAAGAAAATTAATGGACGGAATACAACTTCCAAATCAGGACACTATAAAATCACTTGAAGAAAAAGAAACTTACAAATACTTAGGAATCTTAGCAGCAGACAATATTAAGCAAACATAAATGAAAGGAAAAGTTGAAAAAGAATACCTCAGGAGAACAAGAAAACTCCTAGAAACCAAGCTCAACAGCAGAAATCTTATCAAAGGAATAAATACCTGGGCCGTTCCCATTATAAGATACTCTGGGTCATTTTTAAAATGGACAAAAGAAGAAGTCAGACAGATTGATCAAAGGACTAGAAAATTAATGGCCATGCACAAGGCTCTACGCCCTACAGATGATAGAGAAAGACTTTATGTATCAAGAAAGCAAGGTTAACACAGACGACCGCATAGAGGCCACAATCCAACAACTCGAAGAATAGACAAAAAAGAGCAAAGTAAGATTACTTCTGGTAGTTAACAAGAGCAGATGTAATATATGGACAAACTGAAAAACAACGAAAACTAGAAAACAAAAATGGGAAGAAAAACAATTATATGGACACTTCAAACGACAAATCGGAGAGGTTGCACATGAAAAGACTTGGACATGGTTAAGAAGAGGAAACCTCAAGAGAAAAACGGAATCCCTAATAATTGCTGCACAAAATAATACCATAAAGACAAATTATATCAAAGCAAAAATTGTTAGGACCTAACAAAACAGTAAATGTAGATTATGCGGTGACATGGGAGAGACTGCAAACCATGTATTAAGCGAATGTAGCAAACTAGCTCAACGGGAATACAAAACTAGGCATGACTGGGTTGGGAAGGGATCCACTGGGAATTATGCAAAAAATTAAACTTTGACCATACAACAAAATGGTATATGCATAAGCCAGAATCTGTTCTTGAGAACGAAACGTATAAAATACTCTGGGACTTTGAAATAAAGACGAATCACCCTATCCCAGCCAGGAGACCAGACCTAGTGTTGATTAACAAAAGAAAAAAGAAGAAAAAAAGAGAACTTGCCAACTGGTTGACGTTGCGGTTCAAGCAGATCACAGGATGAAACTGAAAGAAAACGAAAAGATGGACAAATACCTGGACCTTGCCAGAGAATTGAAAAATCTGTGGAATATGAGGGTGAAAGTGATACCAATTGTAGTTGGTGCACTTGGAACGGTAAAAAAAAAACTTGGAAAAAAGACTTGAGGATCTAGAAATCAAAGGAAGAATTGAGACCACCCAGACTACTGCGTTGCTGCAATCGGTTAGAATACTCAGAAGAGTTCTGGAGACCTGAAGAGACTTGTTGTCACTCAGACTCCAGTGAAATACCATCAGGTAACACCGGTGCAGATATTCTTGCTAGTGTTTATAATTTCTTTTTTGAATAATCGTTGATTGATTGAATTTGAGTGATTCTAAAGGCATTTCAAACCATCTGGGATATTTTTTATGCCTAGAGTTTAGGGAATTGTATAATGTCTTCTCGTCGTATGTTCAACATTTCCAAAATTTCTCACGCTGTTCGACTCCCATACTCACAAATATTGGCAATCGTGTTTGGCCTAATAAATTTAAATATAAATGTAAAATGCCTTACAAATAAAGAGAAATGCAATTACAGTAGCAGATATGTACCGTTATTGGTTTGCTCTCTCTCTCTCTCGCACGCACGCACACACACACACACACACACACACACACACACACATATATATATATATATATATATATATATATATATATATATATAACTGTGTTGATAGGAGCATGTAGTTACATGTATTAACCATATGTTTAGAAACTTCTTTGACATAGCCGCAATTGTTTTAATATACATTCACTGCTGGTCAGTCATGTTTGTATTGAAGATCTAATAATAACGTCCACTGAAACAGTTATAGAAGTGAAAAGCATTTGTAAACAGAGAGGCCAATATAAAAACGACCATGATGACTTGTTTATTGTTCTTGATGACAAACATGGCAAATCGTTAAGTCTATTGTAGCACAGAACACAAAAGTGTTCGTTGTTTGTTTTGCAACAAAATTACTTTGGCTTCGGATTTTCAATAAGAACCTTCTGTGAAATTTCCAGCTTGATGGTTTTGTTTAGTTTGAAGAAAATTTTTGAAGATTTATTTAGATCTTATATTTTTTCTTAGACTTTTCCATAAGTCTTCTGTGAATACTCCAGATTGAGTTTTTTTGTCGGTGAGGCTTAGAATACGTTCCCAGATATTTCCTATAACTCCAACATAAACAAACTCTTGACTGATAAATTATTTATTTATTTTCCCATTAAACTAACCCTAAACCCTAACCCTAACCCTTAAATCCTAACCCTAATCCTTACCCCCGTCTTCTTTTTTCCTAGTAGATCAATAAATAAATAAATAATTTATCAGTCAAGAGTGGTTCCCCTTTGTTTATGTTGAAGTTATAGAAAATAACCACGTTGCCTGTATCCCCTACAGAAGGCTAATACCTTCCTCCTCCTCCAAAAAAGGGTGTCCTTGTTAAGACACTAAACGGAATTTTCGCCTATATGTTCAGACTTTTGGGTCACCCGGTATAATGAACAATCGTAAACAATCTAAAAGACAACGTTTAAAAACATTTTTCTATCATGGTTTTTAGATTTTATACTAAATTATTTAAAAAAAAAATCATAATTGACTGATTAGAAAAACGGTTTTAGTTGTTCATATTTTTATCAACTGCTGAATAAAGTAAGGAATCTTATGTGTAACTTTGATGGGGCACCTCACGTGGTTTAATGGTTAGCAAGCTAGATTTGCAGACCATTGTTAGTGAGTTCGATTCTCCTTGGGTGCCCCATACCTCTGGCCTTGTGCCATATCTAAGCTAAGCTTAGTAAATAACTATATAACTAGCAATGGGCGTCCCATCGAGGTGTAATGGTTGGCAATCTAGATTCGCTGACCATTGTTATTCAATTCTTATTGGGCTCCCCGTAACTTTTGGCCTTGTGCCACATCTAAGCTAAGCTTAGTAAATAACTATATGTACCTTTGGTGTTTGTAAAACAATCAAGAACAATAGAGCTCAGAGAGAGAGAGAGAGAGAGAGAGAGAGAGAGAGAGAGAGAGAGAGAGAGAGAGAGAGAGAGAGAGATATAGATAGATATATAGATAGATAGATAAAGAGAGAGAGAGAGGGAGGGGAGGCAATTGGGAAGGAAGAGATAAGATTGATGGATTGATTGATTTCAATAGCAAGTGTTAGGGAATTGCGTTCATTCTACATTTGTATTTACATTTTTTGCTGGTTTTTTGTTGCACAAAATTATATGATATCAAGTATTCTGATCTAATAAAAAAATCACACACAGTTGTAGAGTTTCAAGTATTCCTATCTAATACTAAAAACTATATGGTTTCAAGTAATTATTTCTATTTATTAATAGTAATTTGCTTACACAGTTATATGGTTTCAAGTAACAAATAATAATCCCTAGTAATTTTTCCTAAGAAAATTAACAACTTTAGGATTTACAGTGGTATAATATGCCTAATTATAATTTGTCACTCAAGTGACTATCTTAAATGGAAAATTTTATTCTTATGTGTGGAAGTTAATCATTGCAAACTTCACTGTGTGCAATTGGTGATATCTACTTTTGAAAATGATCACGGAACCAACCTAAAATAACATCCTAGGTCAATTAATGGCCACAGAAATCACTAGACTTACTCAATTATGATTTTGCTCACCCCTATTTCAGCTAAATTTTTATTTGCTCATCCCTATTTTCAGCTAAATTTCTTAAATATATTGGTAAATACGCTGCCCTACAAATCGAAAGGCCGAAACAGAGACAGACAAATTCAGAGACACGATGAGCAAATAAAAGACCTTACAATTGCTGCTTGTTTATGTTCTGATTTAAAAAGATAACAATAATCAAGTAGTTTTATTATCTTTAAGACCTTTGATAAGACCTACACCTTACCTGTGTCAACTATGTCAATTTGCTTGCTAAACAGGTAGGATACATTTCATATTGCTCAAATATGATAAGAGACATAAGGTTGAATTGGAGTTATCATAATGCCATTAAGATCGTGTACAAATAAACTTCATGAATCTGTTCCTTTGAGCATTGTATTCTTAAGTATTGGTTGGTTAGTTTTATGGCATGTTAACCTTTCTTGGGTTATTTCATGTCAAAGTTAGTTTAGTAATACTCTCCTATCATATACTGTAGAAAAATTAACTCAATTATTTTAAAGAGGTAAACGCTTCATATGTAATTGAAATACCAATGTTTTAAGAATTGATGTACTAATTTTCACTGTTATGCTTACAAGTAATCCTATATAATACTAATCATTTGCACACATTTGGTTTCAAGTATTCTTATTAGTAATAATTTTCACTAATTATCTTTGACTATAAGTGACTATTCTTTGAGGACTGCGTGGATGGGGGAATACAAGGACTCGAAGAATATATCAAAAACAGTAACGAGAGACTGATTGCAGCAACTAGTAAATACAATAATAACAGGACAACAAAAATAAATAAAAAACTAGAAAACAAAAAAGGGGGTGGGGGGAACAACTATATGAATATTTTAATTGAAAAACTAAGGATATTGCTCATGGGATTAGCAGGACATGATTAAGAAGGGGAAACCTCTAAAGAGAAAGTGAATCTTTATCAGTCGTATCACAAAATAATACAAAACAAAAATTGATAAGATACAACAGAATAGAAAGTGTAGGGTGATAGAGATTAAACACTTAATCATATTGCTTATGGCAGACCCCAACCCTTTTTATCATATATGTGCTAGAAGGCGATGGCTGAGTGTCTTCATGTCCTTGGAATGACGTTAAACTCTATCTGATGGTGAAGTTACAGTTCTGGAGGTCTGGGGAATGTGGAGCACCCATTCATCACCATTGCTCCCAGGTCCACTCTGACCTGGTGTGGTCGTACCTGTTAACGTCCCATCTATGGGTTAAATAGGAAAATGTGTTTATAACAAAATGTTTCACTCCTTTTCGTGCCTTATTTGACAAGGAGACATCAGGCCGCTCAGTTTTCTGCACCAACCTCCCATGTGTTGGTGTTAATGTGGCATGTCTTTATGTCTTTATTGCAGACATCTTTGAAGCGTTGGCATGGTCTTCCTACTAGTCGGAAGCCTTCTACTAATTAGACATGTAGTAGGTCTTTGGGGATGCAGCCTTTGTCCATCCTCTTGACATGACTAAGCCAGCGCAGGCTCCTCTCGCAGATAATGGCAAAATTACGGAAATCCCAGGATTAGAACACAACAAAAGAGAATCATCAGAAGGAATAGGACTACCCAATCAGGAAAGCATAAGAATACTTGGGAAATGTTGGATGGAAGATCTGCTATTGACCATACTGAATGGTCTTCCGACGATGTCTAAGGGAAGAATAAGGCTCTATGCAAATTGCAGTAATATGCCACACCCCTTCAAAATTAGATTATTAAATGACATTATTTTTTTTCACCATCCCTTCTAAAGTCTTGATCAGAATCTATCAAGGAGAAAAAAGTCGAAAAGGTGAACTCAAATCTTTATTTGAAATATTTATCTAAACTAGTCAGTTAATTTGGACTCAATGCCGTGGCCTCACTTGCTGGGATAAGTAAAATGACACTGTCATGATCTTGTAAGTGAAATTAACGATAAGTAACAGCAATTAAAGATGAAATGAAATGCATCATATTACCTACAAAATGTCAACTGAATTTTTACAACTACTTGTGTTTATAATTACTAGCAAATATATTCACCCTTCAGGTGCAATTATTTAAGTTTTAATGTTATAAAATATTACATTAAATTAGAAAGGCTAAGGAAACTAAATAAAAATGCAGTTAAAAAGATTTGAAACAGACGGGAGTATAATCGAAAAATAGAACAACCGAAACTTGCTCTTCTATCACTCCCGTCTTTCACTGCTAAATTTTACTAATTTATCTATTTAGTTAAAATAGTAAAGAATAAAATTACATGGATTTCTTTTAAGATTTATCCCCGAGATTTTTGCTCATATTCATTAAGACAAAACCAAACAATTAGAAATCAATAATACCAAGCATATGTTTATTAAAATCAAATTTTTAATATCAATATGCAAATTGGCTTTCCCGTTCACACTGTAAACTGCTATTTTGTTGTATATATAAATACAATTGCATGTTATTCGTATGTAGATATGGTCAGCAGTGGCTTCGGCCTCTGGACCATTGCTATAATTAACGGCGTCGACCCCATGGGACCATCCCCCCAAGCAACACCTGCCCCCTTGATTTAAAGGGGCAGGGCTGAGTTTATTGCCCAGCACCTGAGGCTCCCCCCTTGAGGGGGAATGCCGACGGGATCGACGCAATTTTTCACCCGCCACCCCATGAGCTTCGGCTTGTGGGTGGTCCCACGTTAATAGGGCCTTGTGCCTGACCCGTACAAGTGGGGTACGTGGAAAATATCATGTAGATATAGTCAACAGTATTAATAATGTAAAACAATTTTATCAATAATTGAGATTTAAATAAAAATAAAATCATGGAGAATGTGACGCTAATAACAAAGGGAATTGTGACTTGAGTATTAATATAGTTTCGGTTACAGACAGAAAAACACGCAATCTCCATTATAATTAAAAAAATATTAACCTTGAAACCTAACTTTCAAAAGAAAATCAACAAATACGAAAAATTTCTCTGAATTTATGAGATGAGGCTTGATAATGTGTATTATTCGGACTATTGTCCCCACTTTTATTGTTATCAGGTGTATTGATTTTACTTTTGAGATTTACGAATGCTGGACATTTTTAAGTAGAATTTCAATGTTATTTCTATGTATACTTTGATTTTTAAATATCTTTATTTTTTATTGCCTTTTTTAATTATCAACTAGAAGTGGCTACCCAGCATCGTCTGGGTAGAGGGTGGAAACCCTGGTGTATTGATTTGTTTACTTTTGGGATTTACAAATACTGGACATTCTTAAGTAGAATTTCAAAAATATTTCTTTGCCTATTTCAATTTAAAAAAATCTTTGAATATAAATTAAATTTTCATAATTTTTTACACAAGAATCAAGGACCAGTAGTATTTAATGTGTGTATATATATTTATTTTGTCGTTAATTTTTATTTTTTTTGTTACCTCCGTACATACACACACACACATACATACATACACACAACTGCCCCTTATATATGCATAGATAGATAGATAGATAGATAGATATCCTAATATTGACATCATATGCATCACATAATGTCAATTTTAAAAAATCAGAATTTCAATTAAAAAAATGTTTCTTATAAAGTAATAGAACGTTTTCTTTCAATATATTCAACTTAAGCACTGATTAAGCGTTCAAAAGTGTTTGAAACATTTACTCTTGAGCTTGTGGGAGGCTGTTGATGTAGAAACCAGCAGTAATCACTCATCATAAACGGATTGAAGTGCCCTTGATATATAGTTTACATTGCCAAAATATCTTGGTGGAATATTTCTCCATGATCGTTACTTATCTCGCCCAGAGTAATAAAAAAAAAATTGAGAAGAGAATGCAAGAAATTAATTTTAAAATACTTTCTAAAAACAATTTTTAACAGGTCTCCCCTCTTCACAATGTTTGTCTAAGAGAAGGACACGATGGTCTACAACTTGGTATTTTTGTCGCCGAGTTCAAGACTTCACGAATATTGGTTAGCAGAATTTCTGGCACAAAAATTAATTGTTATACGAAGGTCATTCAATAAATAAGGTTAATTCCGATTGTTGAAAATAGGAAGCTCTGTTTACAGTTGTACCTTTTTCAAGGAAATCAAGTGATGGGTCCTTTTATGTCACCGAAGACTGACTTTCTTTACTCACTGCTGCGCTCAGAACTTTTCTTTTTCAGAGAGTCAATGTTTTTCTACTCAATGAACTATCTTTTCGACTCAGACTCGAACTGCCAAACCCATGTTTAGCCAATTTGTAAACGTTTTTTTATTAAAACATGTTTCTCCGTACACATCACAAATTCTTCTGTAAATTTCACATGGTTTGCACTTTTCAGTCACCAAAGGTTGATGAAAAACCTCTGTTCAAGTCTCAAGCACTCTATTTGATTTGCTATCATTTTGAATACCCTCAACACAAATATTTTTGTGAGATTAAAAGAAATGTTGCTTTAATCCACATCCAAACAATGCAGAGTTTACATTTATGGAAAGAATTCTAAAAAAAATTATTATTTTGCTTCTTTTTTTTTCAAAAAGAAAAAATGAATGACTCGTATGTAGTATGGATGTTTGATAAACTTAAGTCTGAATAAGATCCATTTAATTATTTACTCAACCCCATCGCCACGAATGGGCTTCGATACAAGGTCAATTTTTAAACGGAGTTTTTCTTCGAGACTGGTTGCAAACAGTTTCGTCCGAGATTTTTTCCGGATCCGTTTTCTACGATACCCGTTACATTCAGTGATCCGAGTTGACGAAGCTGTTTGCATTTCACATAGCAAATACCCTTTGGAAGGCTATAAATCCAAATCTTCTTTACTATGGGAAAATAGTAGGATAGAATGGACTCTTGAACCTTGGTATAGCAACTGGTCAAGGAGAAATAAAATATTTTAAATTCAAACCAGTTCTACTCCGCTTATAAATGACCTCTTGTCGTATCCTGTCCGTAGCGTAGGAGGGGTTGGGTAAAAACATACACAACATGATGTTCAAATTCTGGACGGGGCTATTTGCATTTCACTTCACACTAATGCTCTTGAGAAAGGCCAGAAATCATCTCTACTTATGGCTCAGCTGTTTTTGTCAAACGAAATGAATTCGTTCAAAAATTAGACAAGGCTGTTGCATTACACTTTGTGCTAATGCCCCTATCACCAATTAAAAATAAAATAGTAGAGCAGACTGGGTCCTTTGGCCATGGCACGGCAACTGGTCTAGGAGAACAAATACTTTAAATTCAAACCAGCTGTACTCCGTTTGAAAATTGACGTTTTGTCCCAGCCTGCCTGTAGCGGAAGTGTTGGATAAATACATAACATCATGTGATGTAGTGGTTAGCAAGCTAGGATAACTGACTATTGTTAGTGAGTTCGATTCTCACTGTGTTCCATATTCTGGCCTTATGCTAAACTTAGCTAAGCTTATTAAATGACTACTCTCAGTCGGTAGAGTGTCCGACTAGGAACCACAAGGTTCCTGGTTCGATGCCAGCCGTCGCCAACTCAGCGTATAAGTAGCACAGAGATATGTGGGGTAAAGTAGGGAACTGATGGTAGGTGTGGCGTTCCATTTCATACGCAAAAACAATCTCCTTGGTCTATCGCTAGTGAAAAGGGGATAGACTACATTACTGTCTGGCTGATACCGACTCTAGGCCAACCCGACGACTTCTTTACTACTACTACTACTACTACTACTACTACTACTACTACTAAAAACGATTACTAACAATAAGATTAATAAAAAACGCCGTTCAGAAGAAGCTCCACACACCACTTTGTGGTAATTTTCTTCGTCCCATTCCCCCTCCTCCATTAATATCTTAAATAAAGCAACAATGAAATTCAATATGACGATGATGCAACATATCTACGTAGTAGCATTTCATAAACGTGAATATGTTTCGCTCATCATAAAATAAACGTGTGTTTTACATTTTTAATTTTATTACCCTCACAGAAATCTTCCTCCTGCTATCTACTTATAAAAAAAAAAAAAAAAAAAAAAAAACTTTTATAAAGCAATGACCTCTTTACTTGCTGTGATGACTTCCCACAATTACCTGTTGTTATTTACGTCAACGCCATCTTCATGAAAAAAAAGTAGATTGAGGCAAATAATGTGTCCGTATGTATCGCGTCACATTTATTACGTAACTGATTGTATTGAAACATTGAAAGATTTCCATGAAAAGAAATAACAAGAGTTATTTGTGAAATAATCCACCATTAACATTGAATTTGGTGTTCTTTTTTAAACTCGTCAACGCAGTTAATGCTCGCGTGGGCGGTTGTACATTTTTTTTTAATGGAGAAATGCATTAACAAGGTATTTGAAAGAATCAACACATACTAAATTCTGATAACCTCTTTAGTAGGCCTAGCATAGAACTGAACACCGTACATGAACGTTTGACCAAGAAAGCACATATATTCGGCGCGAGGCTCCAAAAACTACACTGCTTAACAACCAGTTAAAGAGAAGTCGTCGTCGGGATGACCAGACAGCGAGGGAGTCTATCCCCTTTTCACTTGACCAAGGAGATTGTTTTGGCGTCTGATTTGGTGGAGTGGGCTATTGTCGGTATCAGCCAGCAGCGAGGGAGTATATCCCATTTTCGCTAGCACTAGACAAGGGAGATTGTTTTTGCTAAGGTGTAGCTTCACACCTACCGTCAGCTCCCCACTCTACCACACAGATCCCTGTGCTACTCATACGCTGAGTTGGTGAGGCCGGTATCGAACTCGGAATCTTGTGGTTCTTTGTCGGACGCTCTACCGACTGAGCGAAACCAGCCTTATGATATTAGGTTTAGATAACAATCCGTTCTTATTAGTAATCGCTCTTGGTAAGTCCTCAAGACAGCATCCAATGTCCGCACAGAGATGATGAATGTAAGTTTTTGCTGGCTGGCCAACACTGGTGTGTCTACGTATATGAATCTATAGGAGAACGTCGCTTAAAAGTCCGTCCTTACTTCTCCAGCAGTGCCCAGTATGCATTGCACGCCTTACCTTGATGGTTTGCGAGATGAGAGGTAGGTGGCCATACAGCTGCTCTTTTGTAGCATGCTGCTTCCAAGATTTGTCCAAAACAGCTCGCAGCATCCTTGTGGGGTTTCCATCTAGCTTTTTTCTCCATACGTTCCGTTA
This sequence comes from Doryteuthis pealeii, assembly GCA_023376005.1. Taxonomy (NCBI): domain Eukaryota; kingdom Metazoa; phylum Mollusca; class Cephalopoda; order Myopsida; family Loliginidae; genus Doryteuthis; species Doryteuthis pealeii. Next base: position 54,932,930 of record CM042139.1, read on the forward strand.
AATTCCAAGTGGTGCAACGATACAATAGTACTGACACAGTTTCAGCTTGGAAGAAATCCGGTTTTATTTTATCAGAGAGATTAGATTTCAATATGGTCGTCAACCAGATCAAAAGTGATAAAACAAATAGAAATATTCCTTTTATGAAAAAGCTATTTAGCCGGTTCCGGTAAAATAGAAAAAAGCTACTTTTATGCATATTTTACCGGCCCTGTAGATATTTGTATTATGAATGCAAGTAATGTTAAAAATAACAACACAGATTTAACCCAAAAATTTATTCATATTCATTTATATTTATATTTTGTGAAGCATAAATATACAAAACATTCTTCTAAGTTAAAAATATAGATACCATTAATAACTTTGGGAATTTTTACAAAATTTAAAGAAAATGATGAAGGTAAATTTGACAATCATGATTTTTTTCCAAAATGGAAAAATGGGATTTTGGAAGTTGGAAAGAGTTGTCTCATTATATAACCATCAAGCCGCCGTTACTCCATGTTAATTTGTTTTTTCATATTAGCATATTTCGTTTGCATAAAAAATAAATTATTTTTCCTTCAAAACCTCCTATTGGCTACCCATTACTCCATTGTATTTTTCTTATTCTTTTCTAAAATAGTTTTTTGTCGCTGAATCCTTGCTCTATCAAACATTGTCATTGTGCTCAAAGCAATTGATGTAGTTTTCTCAGATAGATAGATAGATACTACCCATGGCAAAAAAATATTGAATGAGCACACTTAGCGCATATGTGTTCACTTAGGTTTTTTTTATTCAGTTGTAAATAAACTAAAAATAGATAAAAATGAAAAACGTTTTTTCTTTAAGAGCTGAACTGGCTTCATAGAATATTCCTTCAAAAATAGATTAAATTATCTAAATTGATGGTATTTTTCCCAAGTTACGAGGAGGAACATTTTCTTGAATAACTCCATATTGAGAAAGAAATTATGGAATGTTCTTGTAATTTGTATTCCTAAAATGAATACCATACAGAAGCATAAACATGCAATTTTTTGCCATTGGTAGAAATATTGGCACATACAACAGTCTGTTTTCGTTTTCACAAAATCAGTGCTGATTCCATATAAATTTCTACAGTCTGATAATTCCTATTGTTCAGTCAAATATAAAAATCTGTTCCTTTATATTTGACCTTGCATATTTTTGACCTTATAATTATGCTAACATTATTAATTACAAGCTTCAGCAATTTAGTATTAGTTCATTTAATTTGGCCCATGTCCATATTATTCTTAAAGATTATAATTCCTTTAATCAACTGAATTTGTTATATAACCGTCTCTTTACATACAAATATATAGTATGAGCGTATACCCATGGTTGTATACTCATACTCATCTTAATCTTGTAATGTATGGAGGCGCGTAGTATAATGGTTAGAGTCGTAGGAAATGGACTCATCGACCCGAGTTCAAATCATAGACAAGGCTTTTTGCATTTCACATACGCTAATAACCTTAGGAAGGTATGAATCCATGTATTCACCATCCAGCTATGGGTAAAATAGTAGGACAGACTGGGCTCTTTAACCTTGGATAGGTAACCAGTCTAGGAGAAGGAAAAAATCTGAATTTTAAAAACCTGAGGTCAATCGCTGATTGGGTTTGTGTCATTCCTTGTGTACCAATTCTTTCTTATCGACTGTGCCAAAAAGTGCGGATGGTCCTGTTGAATTATTATGATATAAGGCATGGGGCAAATGGTCACTCCTAAATATAGACTCGTTGACTACCACGTGACCTGGGGTGGATTTCTATTGTCCAATCACTGGCACTGCTGCTGCTGCTTCTGCTGTATTAATAGACCCCATTCTGAGCTTATGTCATTGATACTTGGATTATCTTGGACGACGGACTTACAAAGAATACCCTAACACCGGATTCTTATTGGCTTGCTTACTTACTTATTACATCTGGAACTAAGGATGCCGACCAGATACTTAACAGGTCCAACACAAGCCTTCACCACTATATACAAAAGACTGTGTAGGTAGTTCATTGGATGAACCTTCATGCGTCGAAATCGACGAGAGAGTCTATTCTTTAAAAAATCTTGTAGTATACTTATCTTTCTTGTAGTTGACGTATTTCTTGGTATGTACTTATCTTGGACTCAGTAGGTCTTCTAACTTCTGGGCTGTCTATCTTCTTAGGATCAGTCTGAGACAAGACATTACTTTGCTGAATTCACATTTGTATTAAAGTCTTGGATCCACATCAATCAACCGCGCGTGCGAGAATCTTGCTAATCATCCGTTTTATTCAATAGTCAACCAGAAACTGCCTATCTAAAAGCTATTTCTCACGCTTGCCTGCCAAACAGGAAGAAGGGTCAAAATAAGGTTAAGGGACATCACTCACAAATCCCTGAAACCGTTGTATTTTTCTGTTAACTTGAATTCAATTTCATTACACTAACCGTGCATAATTGATAGGATACCCATCAAGTATGCAACAAATTCACCATTTCAGGTGCATTCGCCATGGTGGGCCTACCTGGCTTGTCATCATCTTAAATACTATTTCTACCTTTAAATAATTTAGCCGATTTGTAAACAATTTTAACTAAAACATGCTCCTCCATAAACATGGTTTGCAAAAATCTGTTCAGGCCTAGAGCAGCCTATTTGATGTGGCGCCATTTTAAATAGCCTGGTTGAGACGGGGATTCATCGTGTCAGGAGAGTGATTTCGACGCCTTCTAATTTCAGGCTTTCAGTAGTCATTCAAAGTCTTTTTTCTCAATATTCAAAGCTTTTTCTCAATACTCATTCAAAGTATTTTTCTCAGTACTCATTGAAAGTATTTTTCTCAATACTCATTCAAAGTAGTTTTATCAGAACTCATTCAAAGTCTTTTTCTCAATACTCATTCAAAGTATTTTTTCCCAATACTCATTTAAAGTCATTTTCTCAATACTCATTCAAAGTATTTTCTCAATACTCATTCATTTTTTTCTCAATATTCATTCAACGTTTTTTCTCAATACTCATTCAATTTTTTCTCAATACTCATTCAAAGTCTTTTTCTCAATACTCATTCAAAGTATTTTCTCAATACTCATTCATTTCTTTCTCAATACTCATTCAATTTTTTTCTGAATACTCATTCAAAGTCTTTTTGTTGTTCGTTTGCCCTAAGAGTAATTTTTTATAATGCGGTAAGGACTTACTCATATAGGTGCTAGGGTGTGACATGACCAGCTGATTGATTAGTTCGGGTCTCTCCAACCGCCATCTTGCCCAAGTAAGCAAGAGAGAGAGAGAGAGAGAGAGAGAGAGAGAGAGAGAGAGAGAGAGAGAGAGAGAGTGGGGAGATGTGAATATTCAAGGATTATTTCTATCCCTAGATCACCAAAGAGTCTGCGATGTGATGACGTATATACTTTTAAATGAACTAGCACAAAATGCACCCTCCAAATATTATATTGAATTAGAAAGACTAATAACATTTAATACGAACACAAAAAAGATTATACTTATTTTTATTTTATTCTAATATCTTTTATATATTTTTTATTTCAATATAAAATTATACATACGATTGCTTTTAATACATTTGAGAATAAAACAATAATATTAAACACGATTTTGTTAAAACCGGTATGCAAATTGCTCACACCATATACTATTCAAACATTTATTTCTTAATGATATATAGCACACATCGCAGGATTTTAAACACACAAATGATATGGGCCCTTCGGGGGCTGTGTGTCCGGTGGCCTTGGCCACTGGACTATTAATGAAATTAACGGTATGATCTCAGGGTCCATTCCCTCAGCAAACACCTACCCTCTTGATTTAAAGGGACAGGGCTAGGTTTATTGCCCAGTGCCTGAGGCGCCCCCTTGAGGGGGGAATGTCGAGGGGATCCACGGTTTTGTGCCTGCCATCCCATGAACTTCGGTTGGTGGGTGGGCCCATATTAATTGGACCTTGTGTCTGACCGGCATAAGTGGGGTACGTGGTAAATACCACATTAATAATATGGGCTGTTTTGAGGCAAATCTATCTCAGCTAGACCTTAATAAAGGCATTGTTAATAGACTAAGATGCTAATAAAGATTAAATTAGGAACCATTGAGAATATACCGTAAATAACCAACGGAACTGTGATGTTGGTGGTGACGTATTTTCGGTTAAAGATAGACCGACACATTATTATTATAAGATGAAATATATTTGTGCAATCCTTATCTAACAAGTATCAAACAAGCTGATTAAAGGTGGAGAAAAATTGAAAAGTAAGTCCACATGTTTAAGGTTAATCTTGCACAAAATTTGCACACCAAACCCTTCGCTTTAATGTCAGTTTCTTTCTATATAAAAATCGGTAATATAAAGATGACATTGGAACGAATTATCATTGCAAAATACACGACAGTTCATGTTTAAGACGTGACATTTCGAGTTCAAGTATTGTCGCCAGGTAAAGTGTTAGAACAAACGAATATCGACACAAGATTGCCTGTTTAACCTAATGTATTTGAGATCCTTGTAAATGTCGTCAATTTGAGAACGACAACCGTAGAATGAGGTCAGAAAAAGACTCGAAATGTTATCAATGATCTTCCTCTATTCGATAAGAATATTTTCATTTTGCAGTTGTTTATTGAGCTGCATGAATTAATAGCACTAGCAAATATATGGCCCCCTCCGAGTGCAAGTATTTAAGTTTTAATGTAATAAAATATCATATTAAATTAGAAAGGCTAAGGAAACTAAATAAAAATGCTGATAAAAAGATTTGAAATAGAGGGTGTTAAAATCAAAAAATAAAACAACTGAAACTTACTCTTCCACCACTCCTGTCTTTCATTACTAAATTTTCCTAATCTAACTATTTAGTTAAAATAGGAAGTAAAGAATAAAATTTCAGTTATTTCTTCTTGTTAATGGATTTCTTTTAAGATTTATCCCCGAGACTTTTGTTCATATTCATTAAGATAAAACCAAACAATTAGAAATCAATAATGCTAAGCACATATTTGTTAAAATCAAATCTTTAATATCAATATGCAAATTAGCGTTCCCGTTCACACTGTAAACCTTTATTTTGTTGTATATATAAATACAATTGCATGTTATTAATATGTTGACATTGCCGACTGTATTAATAATGCAAAACAATTTTATCAATAATTGAGGTTTAAATAAAAAATAAAATCATGGAGAATGTGACGTAAATAATAAAGGGAATTGCGACTTGAGTAGTGATATAGTTTCAGTTACAGACAAACACACAATCTCCATTATAATAAGATTAGTGATGGTTTTGTTGAGAGGCAAGAAATTCGTATATATCAAACATAATATGTATCCATTGGGGACCTCACGTGGTGTAATGGTTAGCAAGGTAGAAGACCATTGTTAGTGAATCCGATTCTCATTGTGCGCCCCATACTACTGGCCTTGTGCTTAGTAAATAACGATAATGTGTATCCATATTATGTAAAGTGGGCGGAATGGCCTATTGTCGGTATCAGCGAGGGAATCTATCCTGTTTTCACTAGCGGTAGACCAGGGAGATTGATCACGCAATCCCGGCCAGGAGACCAGACTTAATTTTAATTAACAAAAAGAAGAAAACTTGTCATCTTGTGGATTTTGCCGTCCCAGCGGATCACAGAGTGAAGATAAAGGAAAACGAAAAGATATACAAATACTTGGACCTGAGAGCTGAGAAGGAATATGAAAGTGATGGTCGTAGCAATCGTAATTGGGGCCCTGAGAACAGTCCCAAAGGGCTTGGAAAAAGTCTAGTGGAATTGGAAACCCAGGGAAGAGTCGAGACCATCCAAACAACAGCATTGTTAAGATCAGCTAGAATACTAAAAAGAGTCCTGAAGGGAGACCTGAGGAGACTTGCTGTCACTCAGTCTCCAGTGAACCACCAGTTTATGTGGGTATGAAAAACTCTCATGGAGATAAATAATAATAATAATAATAATAATAATAATAATAATAATAATAATAATAATAATAATAATAATATGAAGAACTAATTATATCAAATCAAAAATTGATAACAAAACAGCAAATGTATAGTGTGTGGTGCCAAGAAAAGAAGAGAAAGGGGTCTCGCCAACATTGAAATAGTGTAAATACGACAATCCAAACACTTGATGAATACACTAATAAAACTAAGGAAGGCTAACTGCAGCAGCCAGGAAAAGCAATTGCCACATATTGACAAGCAGAAATACACCAAAAACTAAAAATGGGAAGAAAAACAACTACAAGGGTACTTCATGCGTCAAACTCAAGAGATATCACATCAGAAGACATGAACGTGGCTAAGAAGAGGAAACCTCAAGAGAGAAATTGAATCTCTTATAATCGCAGCAGAAGAATCTAAGAAGAAACTATATAAAGGCAAAAATAGATAAGACGTAGGAGAATAGCAAGTGCAGAATGTGTGGCGACAGAGACGAAACGGTTAATCATATAATAAGCGAATACAGCAAACTAGCACGAAGAGAGTATAAGACTAGGCACTACTCGGTGGGAAAGGTAATCCACTAGGAATTGTGCAAGAAAAGCAAATACTTGGACCTTGCCAGAGAACTGAGAAAACTGTGGAACATGAAGGTTAAGGTCGTACCAATTATAATTGGTGCCATTGGAACGATCACTAAAGGAAAATCGATCGGCTAGAATATCACCCTCCAGTGAACCATCGGGGTAAACATATTAGATCAATAAGACTCTCCAGACAGTCTACATAGATAAGTGTTGATTCATTGCTAGAATACTCAGAAGAGTCCTGGAGACCTGAGGAGATTTGCTGTCACCCAGTCTCCAGTGAACCATCGGCTACGGCAGGTGTGAAAAACTTCATAATAATAAGACTGGAGGAACTGGAAATCAGAAGAAGAATTAAGACCATTCAGACAACAGCCACTTCAACAACTAGCACTTTTAAAATACTCAGAAGAGTCCTGGAGACATGAGGAGACTTGTTGTCACCTCTGTGTCCTTGGGAATTGCTCTATTTTGGTGAAATTAATCATATTAATAACAAGGATATGTGTCACAAAATAATTATGTGAGATATATGTGAGACGACATCGACTTTGATACGATAAATACTCGTTCACTTAAATAAATATTCTAAATATTTAAATACATATTTTAAATATTTAGATACATGTTTTGAATATGACGAGAAGAGGGAGGTTAATGTACCGTGGGAAAAATACGTCCAATGTTTTCGGCTTGCTTTAACGGAGACATCGTATAAATGTCAATTTCCCAATGACGTGATCAGCAACGTTTGCTCTATTCCTTATCGCTCGAAGATTGACATTACACAAACCTTATTGAATTATATGAAGGTGATGTTCGATATTCGGATTGATGGGAATATTAATATTTGTTTGTTTTATAATGATTGAATGAATCTTATTTTGTTCCATAACGGTTATCGTCATATGAAGTAGACTCAGCTGTCAGAGTTTGTATTTCACATCTTATTATAATGGAGATTATTGGGAAGCGCGTGGTGTAATAGTTAAAGTCATGGGAAATGGACTCGTCGCCACGAGTTCAAATCCTGGACGTGGTAATTGCATTTCACTTAGCGTTAATACCCTTGGGAAAGGTATGAATCCTACTCTTCCTCCAGCTATGGATAACTAGTAGGGTAGACTGGGCTCTTTAACCTTGGTTAGGCAACCGGTCTAGGAGAAGGAAAACTCTGAATTCAAACCTGTTAGACTCCGCTTAAGAAATTGACCTTGTGTCGCATCCTGCTCGTGCGGAGGGGTTGGTAAATATATATAATGGAGATTATGTTTGTAACCGAATCTACGTCACCAATGAAGTCACGATTTTCTTTGTTATTTAAGTTATATACTCAACGATTATAAAATAGTAATTATTTAATCTTGATTAGCATCTTATTTATTAACGATGTCTCTATTAAAGTCTAGCTGATTTAGATTTACCGCAAAATTGCCCATATTATTAATGCATTTAAAATCCTGAAATATTTGTAATATATCTCTAAGAAATAAAGATTTACATAGTATATAGTGGTAATAATTTGCATAATGATTTTAACAAAACTGGGTTAAATAAATAATTTTGCTGTTAATGATTTCTAATATTATCATGTTATTCTCAAGCGTATTAAAAGCAATCTTACATATAACTTTATATAGAAATCACTTAGAATAACATTAGAATAAGTGTAATATTTTTATATTCGGTCTTATTTAGTTTCGTGAGTTTTTCTGATTTAATATAATATTTTATAATATTATAACTTAAATACTTGCGCCCAGAGGTCGCATACTTTTGCTAGTACCGCTAATACTTTTGGGAACGGTACGAATCTAACTATTCTCCTTCTAGATATGGAAACATAGTGACTCAGACTGGGCTATTTAACTGGGCTATTTAACTGGGCTATTTAACCTTGGTATGACAACCAGTCTTGGAGAAGGAAAACTAAATTCAAACCAGTTGTAGATCTGGCTATCCCTGCCCAAAACATGCTAGCCCCCCCCCTCACCACAAAGACCAAACCAGGTTACATGAATAGTGAGGGTGATAACTCTTCTCTATAAAGTATATTTCACACAATTTACATTATTTCACACATACACACGTATTCACATATAACATTAGATATACATTCTGCAAAAACAAAAACAAAAACAAAAGCAAAACAAAACAAAACAAAACACACACACACACACACACACACACACACACACACACACACACACACACACAAACTGCAGTGGCCAACAAAGCCTATTTCAGAGAATGACTTGGCATGATTTGGGCCTAGAGCACCATTACCACTACCCTAGAGTGCCCCATCAATACTACCAGATTTTGTTGGTTTTCTGTTACATTTTGGGAATGCCGAATCAATAGGCAGTCTCTTTTTATAGTCCTTTGTTTTATTCTCAACTTTCCAGCAACGAAGCATTAATTCAAATGATTTAAGATTTTAATTAAATTACTAAGGAACATGTCAATACACTGAACGAGAAATAGAATTTCCGTGAAATTCACTTGCAAAGTCAGTGTGCAAAATATAAATGAATATTAATGAATGTTGAACTATATGACGTGATGATATTAATTTTAAAAAATGTCTCATTTTTACCGAGTTTTTCATAATCGAGGAACGTCTGAAACTCTTCTTTTTATTGAGTTTAAAGTTGCACCGTTGTGTTTCACTCCAAATCCCCAAATATTACTCTTGAGATGAATTTTCAGCTTAGGAAACGATGAAAAGTCATATGGAGCGAAGTCTGATGTCACTTATGACCTCCCGTAGATGCGGGCATATCACGCTAAACTTCTTTCCCTAAAAAGCTTTCCCTACGAAAGATGAACAAATTTAACGGACGTTTTTATTTCTGCATGTTTGGAACGAAAACAATTATATCACATTTAAATAAATATCAATAAGTTGATTTTTCTGTATATAGTGTATTTAATGATTTTTGTTATTGATTTCTAACAAGACACTTTTAGAGAATTTTTAGGATTGTTATAAAAGGGTTTGTTTTAAGTGCATCATAAATCTTCATTTAGCCATTTTTAGCAGAATTTAATTGTTTAAAATGTATAAAAAATAAATTACATAAGTGATATTGTTTTGCCTTTTTTTTTTTTTTTTTTTACTGATGCTTATCATGTTACTACTTTTCGACTAAAACAAACATTTGACCTTAAATAATTGATTTAATTAATTTTAATTCATTTTTAGAATGAAAATGAGCCAACTTCTTGGCAGTACCTACATTAATATGTATGTGTCTGGAAGAGATTAGACGATCTTAATTAATTATCATAAGCAGGAAAGCGTTTTCTGTTTTAATTTCCAACTCTATCCCGCTCACAGTAAGTCATACTATAAAAAAGACAGTGTTTCTGTTATCGAATCCCTACAATTATTAATGGTTTATTACTCTATCTACTGATCACCGTGGCCTATCAGCGTCATTTGAGATAAGTCGACCTATCAACAGTTTAAACAGGTCAAAACGGGGGCGCTGGAAATACGCCCGTCGATTGTTTCTAAGATTTTGAAACGTGAGCGGAATGCTGAAAGACAAAGAAAGAAGGCGCCAAAATGAAGTTTTTTTTGCATAAAAAAGATAATAAAATGACACGCAGTACACTACCACAAAAGGGTCCCGCTTGTGTGGTATACATTGTGAAACTTCCAATAGCTTTTACTCCGGTGCCTACACCCGGGATTGAACCAGGGACCTTCAGATGACGACTCACTGTCGATTATTCTCTTTTCACCCTCCTCTTTCCTCCTTTCAATCCTCTTTTCTTCCACTTTCCTTTCTCTTCTTTCCTTCTTTTTTTTCTTTCTCTTCCTTTCTCCTATCTTTGCTTCCTTCTCTCTACTTCTGCTTCTTTCACTGACGCCTTGTCGCTGAAAAAAGACCCGTTTTTCTCCAGACAAAATGGGTTGCTTTTTATGTCCGACCACAGATAAAAAAATCCACTCTCTCCGCCACCTCCACCTTCTCGATGCTTTCGTCATACCACTAACTACTCTTTCGACCACAAGCTCCTCATTTTGCACGCCAGACACATTCGTGCTCGCTTTGAGCTCCCACGTAAGTAATTTCTCTCGCTAATTGTTAGCGAGATAGAATAGCAGACCATTGTTAGTGATTTTGATTCTCACCGGGTGTTCTATACTTCTGGTCCTCTTCCAAAATAAGCAATGGGATACTTCGTTGCATTTAATTGCAGCGAGTTTTATTCTGTCAAATTTCGCCCTGTTGGTGGGGCTTAGAATACGCTGACCATATCCTCTGCAGAGAGGTATGACGTCACACTCTCAAAGGACTGTTCAGGGTATGACACTAAACTATATCTGAGGGTGAGGCTCCAGTTATGGAGATCTAGAGAGTTTGTATTACTCCTTTATTGCTATTACTCTGACCCAGATTGGTAGTACCTGTTAGGTTCTATTTATTAGTCAAATAGAATAATCTAAACATTAGCTAATAAATTAGAGTAACATCCCCTTGTTTATTTCACTTTGAGGAAGCCATATGTTTTGGTCGGCCATTTTCATTTCACCGTAAATCTAAACTGAAAATACGAATTTGTTCGAATCAATACAACTGAATGTTTTAACACGAAAATATCATAAAATGTGTTCTTAATTGTGCTTGCGCATTATTTGAAATGAACTTAATTGTTAATAAGAACACATTTTATGATATTTTCGTGTTAAAACATTCAGTTGTATTGATTCGAACAAATTCGTATTTTCAGTTTAGATTCACGGTGAAATGAAAATGGCCGTCCAAAACATATGGCTTTCTCAAAGTGAAATAAACAAGGGAAGGTTACTCTCATTTATATAACTAATGTTCAGATTACCTCAAATAGTTTTGTTTTTAAAATTATTCGTATTCGATAGGACCGTGTGCAAAGAAAAAAAAAAGAAACAACTAAACAAAAATATAAATATGAATGTATAATGAACGCGATTCCCTAACCTCTATGCATAAAATAACACTAGACAGGGTGACATCAATTAATCAATCAATCATTGTGTCAAATAGAAAACTGTTTTAGTTTTTGGTGGTACCAATCACTGAAGCATTCTCGGTGTTGGCTGTAACTGTCGCTAAATTGACCCGCGAGCTGTGCCTTATTTTTATGTAATTGTTTTTGTTACATAAATTTAACTACAACCACAATATCCAGTCTTGGAGTAGTTTAGTGGGTTTTATTAATTCCATTTTGTGCTGACCATTAGTTGCTACGGTCTATGAGACCCTAAGCGGAAATGGGCAAGGGGAACTTATATACAAACCCTATTTAGTTTACGCTGCTGGTTAGGACAGGCGACACGGTAAGAAATTGTGCCATTATTTTCTTGTTTTTCTATTTCTTTTGAAAAGTATTTGCTGTTATATTTTTATTAAATGTCATTTGTTTCTTCTTTGTACAGTTTCACGGTGTTTATTAAAATAAACTTGATGACATCAGTAAGAAGCGTCAGCATTCCTTTGTACGGAAATCAGCAGCAGTAAAATTGGAATTTCATGTAGTTGTTTGTGTGTGTCCAAAGTCTGGATATTCTTACGAAGTCTCTTCATATCCTCTGAGATAAATGTGTCTTGTTCGCTAAAAATCTTCCGATGGTAACTTATGTGTAGGTACAGCCAAGAAACCGACTGTAGACAAAAATGTTATAAACCGTGGCTGTTACCATATCTGTCATAAATCGGACACGAGAGAATGGAAACTATGACAACTTTCGTTTAGTCTCTGTATCAACCATGAGACCCATTATTTTAAAATAGCACTGACCCCCCCCCCCCTAAAAAACGCGACTCTTTATAGGGAAAAGAAAATCGTGCAATTTTTTTGGGTGTATGCGTGTTTATGTGACAACTACAATATCGATTACCAATCTTGAATTAATGTAATTGGAGAAGAAACTTCCTCTGTTTGGGTGATTAAGTTTAAAGAAACATCATATCAGGGGTGAATTTCGAGTCAATCCCCGGGAAGGATAACTTCCCCTTGGATATCCATCTTCCCCACCTCTCTCTCTCTCTCTCTCTCTCTCTCTCTCTCTCTCTCTCTCTCTCTCTCTCTCTCTCTCTCTTGTGGGCTGCAAAGTTCATAGGCTTAAAATGTATGATAACGTCATCTGCTGTTGATGGCCATTTTTTTTTTACTAATGAGAGTCAAACACTGCAACACTGATGGAATAATTGTGTGAACAGCAAGGGAAACTATTATGAAAAATAAACCTCATTTGGTCCCCATACATGAGAGTACCTTAGTCACCCTATAAACCTTTCAGCTACGGTTCTTTTATTTTAATCTTTACTTTGAGAAAACAAATTAATATGGCTAAACATTAAAAGCAATATCTAACTGGCAAGATAAAGAAAGACTTAGCTGCAAAATATTTTTTTCTTTTTCAATTAACCTGAGTCCAGGTAAACAATCCTCTCTACTCGCTTAATCATAAAACCAGAAGTTTTCGCCTTGACCTGTGGGGATTAAAATTTAAAAAATAAATAAAAATAAAACATAACAATCTCCCATAAGCCTTCAGACACGAAGTACCCTCCGAGCATGTGCAGGAAAGCGGACCCACTTCCGACCACCAAGATAATATCTCGGCTATTCGGACGAGGGTCTTAACTGTTGAAATTCACTTTTGTCAGTACAAATTAACACAAACAGACTCTAATAATAATAAGGGTCAGAAGTTATCTGCCCTAATCCATTTATTGTACGGGTGAGTTACTTGCCCTTAGACCTATTAATTTCAGTCATTGTTTTTTTCAAATAAATAAAAACACCTCGTGTTATGAAAAGCAGTCGTAATGTGTTGCCTCGTTAATACAATGGAAGGTATCTCAATTGAAATATGTCTCAATGAATGAATGCGCTTGCTAAAGACAAAAAGGTATATCTCCTGTTTTTTTCAGTGGGATTAAGTTATTAAATTCCCAACATTAACTGGGACCAGCCACTATTACTAGACAGGAAGAAATTTCCTCTTTACGGGATAGCTGTGGCCCATGAATATAGCCTGAATCCTAAAATTACCTTTTGTCTTTGTCTCATCCGTTTCTTTCCTTTAATTCCTTTGCACCGCGACCACCAAACATGATGGGGTTAAAAGGAAACCCGGTGAACACGTACCAAAAATAACAGCGACCTTTAAACCAAAAACATTAAAATACTTGTCACCCCACCGACCCAAGACCATTTTAAGCCATACCAGTAATAAAATACTTGTTACTGATCAATAACTCGTATTTCACTTGTTTCGCTCGGCCTGTTTTGTCTTTGCTTTAGAAAAAATAAAGGGAAAAATAAAATGAAATAAAAGAGACGACAGACGATATAAATTAAGTACCACACCTGTAATCAATATGCACTTTTGACTTTTCTTGACTGATGAACGACCTGTGCAAAACTAAAATTACCTATCGAATTTTTTTTTATTTAAAAAATCGAAGAAAGACAAGGAAAGATAACCCAGGATAAAGCAAAAATATACATATGAAAATTAACCGAGGGATGAAATTTATTTACAGTTGAAATACAAAAGTATCATACTGATAACATTAATATAGGGTACGACAGAAATACCTTTCAGATTTCAAACTGTCACCTTTGTGGTGCAAGTGAACTTAGGCAAGTGGTAATCTAATGTCTTAGATATTTTTTCAGATACGATGACTTACGGTCATGACTTGAACGACAGAACATTCAAACGCCATCATCATCACCATCAAGTCTGACTGCAGATTTCGGTGACTCTCTCTTATCACCCTTCCCTATCGTTCACCACTCCTGGCAAGTCTTCCACGCGGTATCAAGTATCCGTACAGAGCTGATCAATGTAAGTTTTTTCTGGTGGGTCTATATTGCTGTTTTCTATCCGGAACAGCATTATTCCGACCTAACATGAAATAAGCACGAAAAGCTCTCTATGTAACTATTACAGATTCACCAGCCTTAAGAAAAAGTTTCGACACCAAACACACGATGTTCACCGGTCTAAGCCATGATGGTAAGTTACCTAAGTTCACTTGCACCATACAGGTGAAAGTTTAAAATGTGGGAAGTATTTCTGCAGCACCCTGTACCATGACAGGAATTTGAAATAGAAAAAAAAAAGAAGAAATTATAAGATGTTAGGAATCAGAGGGAAGAGTGTCGGCATAAACAGTTGATATTTACAACTTATAAGCGGCTACCCAGCATCGCCTGGGTAGAGGGTGGCAAAAAACCCTGGTGTATGGATTTGTTTACTTTTGAGATTTACTAATGCTGGACATTTTTAAGTAGAATGTTAATGCTATTTCTATGTATATTATAATCTTTGCACAAAAAGCAAGATCTGGTGATATTCAATGTGTATATATATATTTACTTTGTCGTTATTTGTTTTATTTTCGTAGTTTCACCCGGTCATACATACATACATACATACATACATACACACCAACTGCTCTTTATATATGTATAGATGACAAACTTTTTAATACTTATGTATATGAGTTCATGGTCTTTGTCAATTCAGATGTAAAAGAAATTGTAATGTACTTATTGTTAATGGTCTGCTAGTCTATCTTGCTAACATTTACACTGGGCTAGACAGTTCAAAAAACAAAGCGTAGCATTGATTCGGCATAAGGCCGCAAGTAATGGAAACTTAGCGTAACTAAAATGTTGACCAAAAGTCAGAAATATGGAGTACTTTGTGAGAATGAAACTTACTACCCTGTAAAAGTAAGTGAAGTCGTCGGGGTAATCTAAAGTTGGTATCAGCCAGACAGCGAGAGAGTCCATCCCCTTTTCCCTAGCGGCAGACCAAGGAGATTGTTTTTGGTGCCTGGGGTGGAGCGCCACACCTACCATCAGCTCCTCACTTTACCGCACAGATCCCTGTGCTACTCATACACTGAGTGGGCGAGGGTCTGTATCGAACCTGGAACCTTGTGGTTCCTAGACGAACGCTCTACCGACTGAGCTAAACCAGTAATTAATAAACGAGATTAACTTGCAAACCATTATATCCCGTGTAAGTGTAGCTAAGCTTTGGCTTTGGTTTTGGCCCAAGACCAGTACAACAAAATACCCAGTGAGGATTGAACTCACTACAAATTGATATGTGAGATTAGTTTGGTAACTGTTACATCACGATCAGATGCTTTAAAAAAAAGTGTTGATTAGATTTGGCACAATGCCAGCACTATGGAATGCCCAGTTTTACTGTCGCTAGTTTCCGTACAAAGGAATGCTGACGCTTCTTACTGAAGTCATCAAGTTTATTTTAATAAACACCGTGAAACTGTACAAAGAAGAAACAAATAACATTCAATAAAAAGATAACAGCAAATACTTTTCAAAAGAAATAGAAAAACAAGAAAGAAATGGCACAATTTCTTACCGTGTCGCCTGTCCTAACCAGCAGCGTAAACTAAATAGGGTTTGTATATAAGTTCACCTTGCCCATTTCCGCTCACAGTCTTATAGTCAACAGCAATTAATGGTCAGCACAAGATGGAATTAATAAAACCTACTAAATTACTCTAAGACTGGATATTGTGGTTGTAGTTAAATAATAACTATATAAAATTAAGATATAACTAACTGGTAAATTTAGCGACATTTACACCTAGTGAGGGTCAACCTCACTACCAATTGATCTGCGAGATTAGCTTGCCAAACATTACAACCCAATAAGGTGTCTATTCCTATTTCTGCCGTAGATCATTACAAAGAAGACTGCAAAGAAGTAAAGTTTGTTGACTGCGAATCATTCAGAAAAAAGAGTCTGTAATGAAATTATAAGAGTCTTTAATCTTTGGTGTTAGTATTGAATTGGTAAAATCAATAATACGAAATAACAAAACCCTTATGTCTATACTGTTTAAAAGATCATCTTCTTCTTCTTCTTCTTCTTCTTCTTCTTCTTCTTCTTCTTCTTCTTCTTCTTCTTCTTCTTCTTCTTCTTCTTCTTCTTCCAAATCACTTATCTTAAATCAGTGGCATTATATTCTTGAATAACTCCCTGGATTTGCTCTATAAATGTATTTATTTATTTCTCTATTTTTGAACAAATACTGAAGTACTTGGTATTTAAACAAGTTTGTACTTGCTTCGTTGGCTTTTGCATAAAAGCTTTTTTTATGACAAATAAATAAAAACTTAATTTCGAAGCTAAAACAATTGTAAGGAGAGGCTTAAGTCTTTAGTGTGAATAAGGAACCTGAATTAAAATTTTCCAAACACATGGAAATACAAGTAGATAAAGCAAACAAGATATCAGGACTGATACGAAAATCATATCTCTTATTTTAATGGAGATTGTGTGCTTTTCCGTCTGTAACCGAAACTATATCACTACTCAAGTCACAATTATCTTAGTTATTGACATCACATTCTCCATGATTTTATTTTTATCTAAACCTCAATTTTATTAATAAAATTGTCTTACATTATTAATACTGTTAACTATGTCTACATACTAACAACATGCAATTATATTTATATATACAACAAAATAGCGCTTTACAATGTGAACGGGAAGGCTAATTTGCATATTAATATTTAAAAATCGAATTTAATAAATATGTGCTTAGTATTATTGATTTCTAACTGTTTGGTTTTATTTTAATGAATATAAGCAAAAATCTCTTCAATGAATCTTAAATGAAATCCATTAACAAGATAAAATAACTGTCATTTTATTCTTCACTTCCTCTTTTAACTAAGTACTTAAATTCGAAAAAATAACAATGAAAGACGAGAGTGATGGAAGAGTAAGTTTCAGTTGTTCCATTTTTTATTATACTCCCTCTGTTTCAAATCTTTTATTATACTCCATCTGTTTCAAATCTTTTTATCTGTATTCTTATTTAGTTTCATTAGCCTTTCTAATTTAATACAATATTTTATTACATTAAAACTTAAATACTTGCACCCGGAGGGTGCATATATTTGCTAGTGAATATAATGGATAAAGAAATGTTGAAAAATGTATTCATTGCATTGGTGAGACCTCATTTGGAATATGCTAATGCGGTCTGGAGTCCAAGACTAATCAAATGTATAAAAGTCATCGAGGGAGTTCAGAGGAGAGCTACTAAGATAGTGACTGAATTAAAGAACCTAACGACTTAGGAAGACTGACTTACCAAGTTTGGTGTATCGATGAACCAGAGAAAAATGATTGAAGTCTATAAATATGATATACCCATAGATTTTATTCAACAAACTTTAATCTGTTGAATGTTGCTCAACAAATCATTACCAGGAGTAATAAACTAAAACTCTCAAAACATTTTTGCAAAACAAATGTTTGTCAAAATTATTTTAGCATCAGGATAGTAGATTCATGGAATAAACTACCATTATCAGTAGTGAATATTCCATATCTGAACTCTTTTAAAGCAAGGTTGGATGAACTGTGGAAAAAATATAAATATTCGATGGAAATAGATGAATGTTTTAAATATAAGGATCAGCTGACAGGTCTCAGATCTAATATATCTAGATGGAAAAAAAAGATATTATATTTAGATGTTCAATCACATTTCATTCTATTGTTTTGTCAATTTGCAAAATTTGCAATTTGAAAATGTGAACTTTGATATTAACACCATTTGAGCCGGGTTTATTAACGGAGGACACAATAAAATGTAACTGATATGAGAATTCGTATTCGATATTTATTTACAACCAAATACGCGAAGTTTAGAAAACATTGTATTTATCAATCAATTTTATATATCTGGAACTATGGCGAATAAGAGAAATATATCAATCTGATTTTCTACATTTTTCTTTCTCATACATTTAGATTTCATTAAAACTCTCTCTCTTTCTCTCTCTCTTTCTTTCTCTCTCTCTTTCTCTCTCTATATATATTTATATTTATTATTATTATAATGGAGATTATGTGTTTGTGTGTCTGTAACCGAAACTATATCACTACTCAAGTAACTATCCATTTAGTTATTATACATCACATTCTCCATGAATCATTTTTATTTAAGCCTCAATTATTAATAAAATTGTTTTTCATTATTAATACTGATGACCATATCTTTTATTTACCGCGTACCCCACATGTACGGGTCAGGCACAAAGTCCCTATTAACGTGGGACCACCCACGGCCGAAGCTCGTGGAGTGGCAGGTGAAAAATTGCGTCGATCCCGTCGGCATTCCCCCTCAAGGGGGGCGCCTCAGGCACTGGGCAATAAACCCAGCCCTGCCCCTTTAAATCGAGGGGGCAGGTGTTGCCTGGGGGGATGGCCCCCTGGGATCGACGCCGTTAATTGTATCAATGGTCCAGAGGCCGAGGCCACTGTAGACCAAATCTTCGCTCTAAAAACATGCAATTGTATTTATATGTACAACAAATAGCGGTTTACAGTGTGAACGGGAAGGCTAATTTGCATATTAATATTTAAAATTTGATTTTAATAAATATGTGCTTGGTATTGTTGATTTCTAATTATTTGATTTTATCTTAATGAATATGATCAAAAATCTCGGAGATAAATCTGAAAAGAAATAAATTAACAAAAAGAAATAACTGTAATTTTATTCTTTACTTCCTAATTTAACTAAATAGTTAAATTAGAAAAGTTTAGCAAGGGGTGGAAAAGGAAGCTACAGCTGTTTTATTTTTCAATTATACTCCTCTCTGTTTCAAATCATTTTATCTGCATTCTTATTTAGTTTATTTAGACTTTTTAATTTAATATGATATTTTATGACATTAATACTTGCACCCGGAGAGTGCATATATTTGCTAGTTTGTAGAAAAAAGTTTTTCAACCACCTCTGAATTAAAAATTGCTGCAAAACAATCCCGACATCACCATTCGCATTGGCGATAAAACCAACATTTACATAATACTTAATAAAACCAACTACAACAATAAAATTCAAAACATACTTAATGACAAAATAAATTTAAAAAACTCACAAAAAATCCGACTGACGAATTAAAAAAAACACATAAACAAAATCATCCCTGCAATCAATGCAGAGATAGGATCTCAAAAACTCCCCAAAATAATAGGGGACTACAAACCAGGATACATTCATGGCAAAATGAAAAACCCACAAACCAGGAAACCCCCTCCGACCAATAATCTCACAAATCCCCACCTCTACATACAAAATAGCAAAAATAATTAATGACATAATTCAACCATATATTCCCAACAATTACAGCATCAAATCAACATATGACTTTATCCAAATAATAACCCCCCCCACACATCAATACCTAATAACTGCTTCTTTAGACGTCGATAACCTATTCACTAACGTCCCCGTACTAGAAATAATACAAATAATAATCAACAATGTTTACAACCACCCATCACTACCTCCCCCATCTATAAAACCTAAAATCCTAGAAAAACTCCTACTCACCTGCACCACACAAGTTCCATTCCACGATCCATTAGGGAAACTATATATACAAAAGGGCAGCATTTCGATGGGTTCTCCCCTTGGCCCGACCGTATCTGAATACTACATGTCCTACATCGAAAATAAAATATTTAACAATCAAATCACTAAACCCTACATATATGTACGTTACGTTGATGATATATTTATAACCGCACAATCCCCTGACGAAATCAAAACATTAAAATACACCCTCGAAAAAAAAAAACTGTACTAAAATTTACAATAGAACACAACATTAACCAAAATATCCCCTTCCTAGATGTACTTATTGATTCTAGTAACAAAAAGTTCATCACATGAGTATATAAAAAACTCCACATTACTTAATTACCATAGCTAATGTCCTCTAAAATATAAAATAACCCTCATTAAAAACCGAATCCATCGAGCCTTCTATATTTCCTCATCTAAAACAATATTCTACAAAGAACTTTGTAATATTAAACAAACCCTCGTCAATAACAACTTCCCCAACAAACATATATGAACAAACTGTTCTTTGAGCTACTTATTCACTACAGCTTACTCACCAGACTTAGCGTCTTCAGACTATCACCTCTTCGGTCCCATGAAAGAGGGTTTGAGAGGCAAACATTATTCCAGAGACGAGGAAGTGAAATCTGTAGTGAAGGAGTGGCTCAAAGAACAGTCAACAGAATTTTATGGGGCAGAGATACATGCTCTCATTTGAAGGTGGAACATTGCTATTGAGATAAACGGTGACTATGCAGAGAAGTATTTTTCATTTTGATCTATGATACATGTTCCTGTGTTGGTAATTATACCCGTCCTAAACAAAATGGCATTACTTTTTGACTCGCATTTTCAAGCTATTTTTTTCCAACCCGTGTTACTAAAAAACGCAAAGAAAGCTAAGCCAAAACCGCCTCTGCCACTCATATGATGGCAGCTGTTACTAAATTATCCGTGACGAGTTAGACAAACTTAATTATTATCGTGATTCGTAATGATATGAAAGAGTCCTCACTTGTCCTCAAAACCTACGCTATCATGATAAACTGTTATCTGAACACTTGTATTTCTTCATAGCTGACTTCATCACTTGATTTTAAGTAGTTTTAAAGCTGCCATGAATTTAAAAAACAAAACAACAACAGTAGTTACGCACTTGTGTAACTCTTATATAGTCATGCATGTCTAATATTATTCAGTAACAAATGAAATAAAATTTATGGTGTTTATTTACCTAACACTTCTGCCATGACCAGGATGTGACACGAGGTCAGCTGATTTAAATTCGGAGTTTTCTTTCTCTTAAACTGGTTGCCATATTGAAGACTAAAGAACCTGGGAAGGAATGAAGATTTGGATTCATGCTTTTTCCCAAGAACAGGAGCGCGATGTCAAAATGCAACAGCCTCATCCAGAATTGCAATCTTCGTATTGGAGCTTCCGGTGTGAATGCCAAGCAGTACAGCAGACCATTTCCAAATTTCTGGTAGAGTTAATTGTGCCAGGGTGCTGCTTTCCTCCCAGATAGTGCCTAACTCACTCGGGTTTGCTGCACAGTAGACAAAGCGCATGCCTGAGATTAATAATTCAAAATGGCGATAATTTAAACTTTTCACCCTGTAATTGTGAGCAACATTCATACATTAACGTTTGGAGGCGCGTGGTGTAATATCTAGAGTAGTAGGAAATGGACTCGTCGACCCAAGTTCAAATCCTAGACGAGGCTGTCTACATGTCACATAGCGCTAATACCCTTGGGAAAGGTATGCATCCACCTGTTCTCCCCAGCTATGGGTAAATAGCAGGATAGACTGGGCTCTTTAACTTTGGTTAGGCAACCACTCTTGGAGAAGGAAAACTCTGAATTCAAACCTGTTAAACTCTGTCTAAAAAATGACCTTGTGTCACATCCTGCTCGTGCGGAAGGGTTGGTAAATATGTACATTAACTTTTAAAACATTGACATTACAATAAAGTATGAAGTATTTACCTGTTTAGAATGAAGATACATTTTTGTGCCGTATATGAATGGAAACCATATATGTTTGTGGATGCGCGTGGTCTAATGGTTAGAGTCATAGGAAATGGACTCGTCGACCCGAGTTCAATTCCTGGACGAAGCTGTTTGCATTTCACATGGCGCTAATACCCTTGGGAACGGTATGAATCCAATTCTCTCCCCAGCTATGGGTAAATAGCAGGGCAGACTGGGCTTTTAACCATGGCTAGGTAACCAGTCTAGGAGAAGGAAAACTCTGAATTCAAACCTGCTAAACTCCGCTTACGAAATTGACCTTGTGTCGCATCCTGCTCGTGCGGAGGGGTTGGTAACTATATATATGTTTAGACTGATTTCGGCATAAAATTAACCAATCTTACTGGGAAATAAACTCTTAAGACATTGTAGACGACTAAGCAAAACTTTTATAGTAAGATTTATTTATTCAGAACAGTTTCTTTTTCTTTGAATTTTTGAGATGGGGCTTGATAATTTGGATTATTCGGACTATTGTCCTCATCTTTATTGTTATATACATAACGTTTCGACCGATGTTCGCTCCGGCCTGCTTCAGGTATTTCTTGTCGGACTCGGGAACCCTCTCGAACTCTGGAACCTTCTCTTCAAACTCAGGAACCCTCTTGTCGAACTCGGGAGCCTTCACGGAACCTTGAAACGAGCCCTTTATTCAATCCACTTGGACACATGGCACGACGTATATAGGTGTTGAGTTAATCCAGTTCTAAGTGACAATCATCCCTGGGCTGCATGTTCAATCCTGACTAAGGGCGATAGTAACATAGAATAATTAACACAGCTTAACACTTGTACCCAGTCATGGTTAACGGAGTGAGAACAGTCTACCCCCGTGAATTGAATAAAGGGTTCGGTTTGAAGTTTTGTGAAGACTCCCGATTACGACATGGAGGCTCCCGAGTTCGACAAGAAGGTTCCCATGTTAATCCCCGCTTAAGAAATTGACCTCGTGTCATATCCTGCTCGCGTGGAGGGTTTGGTAAATATATATATTCTAGACAAAATATGAACCGTTGGGTCACCCATTGAGCTCTGGGTAGATAATTGGGATTAGGGAAAAGTGAGTTTGCAAAGCGAACTAAATCTTTAAAAAAAAAAAAGAAAGAAAAAAAATGAAATAGATAAAAAATAAATACGACAGGAGAATTTAAAGAAGAAACATTAAGATCATTTCGTATGATTTCTAAGAAAGAGAACGTTTGATCTAATTTAAATAGTTACGGGTTGCCTGGCTGCTGAAACTTAACATACAAATATGTTTCGAACTTCTCCAATCACGCTCTTTACTCTCAAAGAGAACCTAACATATATTACGAGTGAGAGGGGTAATCAAGATATACATAGAGAGGAGGAAAGTGATAGGCAGAATGTGAGTTAGAGACGAAACAGTTTTTGACTTATTTGCAAATTACAACTAATTAGAACCAATTAAAATGGATTTTTTTAAAAACATTACTCAATCCTAAAAGTAAGGAATAATTTAGTATAACTTTCGTGTCATCAAACTAAACAGTAGAAAGTCTTTAGGAGACAAACATTGATTCGCTCAGTTTTAGTATAATAATAGATAATCTAATTCGTAGCTGAGATAGTTGTTTATTTTTCGATGATGCCTGTGATTGGATCAAGATTTCCAATGCTTTGACCGTTTATTTCAACGCATCTTCGTAATAACTTAATTTCTTCCATTTTCCTCTCCTTCTTCCCTCGATCAAACGTATTAAACTAAGCTTAGTAAATACTAAGCTTAGTAAATACTCCGTTGAAGATAATGAGAAAATCTTGGACCATATGACATTTAGGCACCCCTTTTTGATCTCGATTAAGAAAGGACATGTTTTTCATTTACACCGTCAATATCCGGTTGTTTTAACAGACGATTTTTAGATTTAAAAAAATTTATAAAACTAACCCCTAACCATAACCCCTAACCCTAACCCCTAACAAACAACCGGATATTGACGGTGTAAATGAAAAACGTGTCCTTTCTTAATCGAGATCAAAAAGGGGTGCCTAAAAGTAATATGGTCCAAAATCTTTGAAGGCATGTATTCTTAATTAACAGGTTCAGTAGAATAGTTGTCGATATACTGATAAACAGCGTCTATATGAAAGGATCGTATTCAGTGATAGTAATTAATGGTCAGCACAAAATGGATTAATAAAATCCATTAAATTTCCCTAAGACTGGATATTGTGGTTGTAGTTAAATTCATAAACAAAAAATAACTTTATAAAAATAAGATATAATTAACAGGTCAATCTACCGACATTTACACGCTGAGATATAATGTCTACTGTTTTATTAGGTTGCCTGGAAGTAGATAACGTTTGATTATAGCAGACTGGATTAACACAAGGTTTTTACGTGGAGATTTTTATGGGGCAACCAGTGAGGATCGAACTCGCTATTCCCTAGTTCTGGATCTGCGAGACTAGCTTGTTAGCAGATAACTTCATATACAGGGTGGTCTGAAAGTTTTCACCCCCTACATATTGTTCTAAACTTTCATTATTTTTGTTTTAATAATATGTTATACAATTATTTTACCACTAGGAAAAAAAACATTTTTTTCGAGAATTTCGGGTTGTATTATGTAATTATTTTACCCCTAAAAATATGGTAAATACTTTCGGACTATCCTATACATAATTAATTAATTATTAAAAAAAAAAACTAATTGTGCTGAACTCTCTCAATCTAACTCTAGTTATGACCCATGAATTGTTTTGCCTTGTTACAGAAAGAAATTGAACGATATTCTTGCAAAATAGGGTCTGGTATAAAAACTGGTATAAAAACTGAATTCATTGAGATTCATTGACGCTTGCTAACATTTACGGTAACCAAACATTGGATGAGTAGCACAGGGATATGTACGGTAAAGTGAGGAGCTGATGGTAGGTGTGGTGCTCCACTTCAGACGCCAAAATAACCTCCCTGGTCTAGCGCTAGTGAAAAGGGGATAAACTCCCTCGCTGTTTGACTGATACCGACTTTAGGCAACCCCGACAACGACTTACTTTATATTGCATATAACGGCATCAGATATTTCATGTGTGTTGGGTGTTATGATACAGTATCCATTTGAATTCTAATTAGGCCATGTCTGTCCATTAATTCTCGGCTGATTTTTATGTTTTTTTAATAAGGTCTCTGAAAGTCAAGCGAGCTGAATTTTCAAATCTGTAGACGTCCATTATCTGAAGAAAAATTAAAGTAATCTAGTAAAACCGATGAATCATTGCCTCCAAGTTATCATAAAATGTTTTATTATCATTGGCAACAAAATTAGTGTTGTCTAGTATAATCAAAGCCACCACAACGGGTCGACTTTAAACGTGTTTTTATATGTATACTCATGTGCGTACCAACACATGTTTATAAATATATCTATTTGCCATTAGAATTCAGATTTTGGACTAGTTGAATGAAAAAAGAAATACTGCCGTGTAACAGATAAATTTCATTTTCGTTTTCACATGACAAGTATGCAACATCACGTGATAATAAAATGCTTCGTAAATAACATGCAATACACCGATAATACAACCGCAGACAGCAAGAGATTCCCTAACTCTTTTTGTGTATGTATTTACCCAATCCCTCCGCACGAGCAGGATGCGAGACAAGGTCAATTTCTAAGCAGAATTTAACAGGTTTGTGTTGTAGAGTAGCTAGCACCCTTTCAACACTTTGCTAGATGGCCTGGCTCATAAGCTTAAATAGTCTACGATTAAAGACTTCAACAGTGGATTAATAAGATGATTACTATCCGAACTGATCTTACTGCGTTAGGCTATATCGCATTTGACCCTCCTCTATTTCTTGTAAGTTGTCTTGTTAATTGTTTTGTAACTTATTGTTCTATGTTTTTGTATATATCCGTTAGCACCGGATACTGGTGCTGAATAAATATATTAAGCTCTCAATTTCTTCTGTGCATCATTTCAACTCGACAATACAACAGTTTGAATTCAGAGTTTTCCTTCTCCTAGACTGGTTGCCATACCAACGATAAAGTCTGCCCTGTTATTTACCCATAGCTGGAGAGAGAACAGTTGGGTTTAAACCTTTCATAATGGTATGTTGTGGGCCGATAATAATGTCGACCCCATAAACGTTGAAAGAAAAATGAAGTAACAACTGCTAAGACAAGGATAACAAACACGTTGTTAGGTTTAACAGAACATCAGTTTTATTGATATATAAAAACTGGCGTACGAGTTACAAACAAAACAGAGCGGGTCGTCGATGTCTTACTGCAGCTACGTCGTCAGGGTCTTCGAGCCAGTAAGGTAGGTTGGTTGGTGTCGTCTAACATCTGTTCCTTTTGGAAACTGCTGGGCTAGGTAGGCAGGAAACTGCTGGGACACCAGGATGGGAAGTCTCAGGACTGGAAGTTATGGTAGTCGTGAGAAATGACTTTCGATTTGGGGTTTTGTCCTAAAAAGGACAGTTCGTAAGCTGTTGCCGTTGAATCGTGAACGACAGTGGAAGGTAGGGTCGGCCGAGGGCTGGAACGTGGTCAGAAGAAAGCAGGATCGACTGCAGTCCAGCAGGATCAATTGCAGTCCAGCAGGATCAACCGCAGTCAAACAGGATCAGCTACGAGCTGGATCATTGTGGTCGACGTCAGCAGTTGCAAGATCGACTGCAGGTCAAGCAGGATCAGCTGCGAGCTGTGGCAGGATCGACTGCGGTTAGGTAGGATCGGCTGCAAGCTTGAACACTGAACTAGTGGCATCTAATATTGACTTTAAGCTGATGCTTAAAAAAAAACTATCAAATCCCAACAGGAAAACACTGGTTGACATACAATTCCCTCAAGCGCGTCGTCCAAATCACCATTCGTGCTATGGCTACCTCAACGAAAAATGCCTTTCGTTTTTAACCTGAGAACGAAGGTCTGACATTGTCCACGACGTATCCCACGTCGGGTTGCACCAGATGGTTGTGTTCGATACGAGCAATGACCTCATTAACGTATCCCAAAAGCGGACAGACCTTGCAACAGCGGAACAAGGCAAGCTCTGCCGTTTCATAAAAAAGGCTGCAATTTTGGCAAGATATGCTGAATATATGCGATTTCAGCTTGGTAACATTGCAAACCAAGGTGTAAATTCCGGTAACTTCCGGTAGCGAAATAAATATTTACCGGTTACGACCGGTTAGCGCATTTGCTTGGCATTTCAGGTTTTAGAAAAAGAATATGGTCACCATTAATGGGCGGATTTATGGGGCGTAGTCTCGTTTTGTCGCATGATTATGGCAACTGCTATACAAATTATGCCCACATCGAAACGAGATATAAGGTGTTTGTTTTGGCTATTTGGATAGTTATGACTTTGCCAAGAATGGAGATTGTCGTTATGACTAGGTCGTACGCAAGAAAGTCTGGAACTGAAAGATCCGAAGGTCGTTTCAACCAAGAACAAAGACTAGGACCCGAGACAACTTACGAATTATTTAAAATTCCTTGTGCTGGGTAACATGTTTAAATGCATATAACTTGTCTACCCTTAGTAACTAGTTTACAATTAAAGAAACAAACTCATCACAATATAGACAATAAAAGCAATGGAAACTTGCTTATAACAAAATATTTAAAAGGAAAAAACAAAACATTTTACAATATTTACTATTATCGTTTCCTCTGTCTTTCTCTTATGTGTCGCTTTTTAACCAGAAAAAAACGAGCTATCCAGTATTTCCCTCCTTTCTCATCCTCTTTAATTTCTCCTCCTCTTCCCTTTTCTCCCCCTTTCCTTTCTCCTCTTCTTCCTTTCCTTCTCCATTTCTCCTCCTCTTCCCTTCTCCTCCTCTTTTCCTTTCTCCACCTCTTTCCTTTTCTCCTCTTTTCCTTCTCCTCCTCGTTTCCTTCTCCTCCTCTTCCCTTTTCTCTCTTTTCCTTTTCTCCCCCTCTTCCCCTTTCTCCTCCTCTCCTTCTTCCTCGTCCTCTTCCCTTTTCTCCTCCTCTTTTCCTTTCTCATCCTCTTCCCTTTCTCCTCCTCTTTTCATTTCTCCTCCTCTTCCCTTTCTCCTCCTCTTCCCTTTTCTCCTACTCTTTCCTTTCCATCCTCTTCCCTTTTCTCTTTCCCTTTTTCCTCCTCTTTCCTTTTCTCCCCCTCTTCCCTTTCTCCTCTTTTCCTTTCCATCCTCTTTCCTTTTCTCCATCTTTCCTTTCTCCTCCTCTTCCCTTTCTCCTCTTCTTTTCATTTCTCCTCCTCTTCCCTTTTCTCCTCCTCTTTTCCTTCCATCCTCTTTCCTTTCTCCTTCTTTCCTTTCTCCTCCTCTTCCCTTTCTCCTCTTCTTTTCATTTCTCTCCTCTTCCCTTTTCCTCCTCTTTTCCTTTCCAATTTCCCTTTTTTCCTCCTCTTTCCTTTCTCCTCCTCTTCCCTTTTCTCCTTCTCTTCCTTCTCCTCCTCTTCCCTTTTCTCCTCCGCTTTTCCTTTCTCCCTCTTCCCTTTCTCCTCCTTCTTTTCTACTTTCCTTTCTCTTCCTCGTTCTTTCCTTCTTTCACTTCCTGTCTGACTGACGCCTGTTCACTGAATGACTTCATCTTTGGCAAGGTAAGCGGGTGTCTTTTATATCCACTCACTTACCCACAATGCATCTGTACCATCCTATAAGAAGACACCTTTCCTCCATACCTGTTTTTCCATTTGCCAGTATGCTAGTGAACACTATCCGACCACATGTTTTCACTCATCCTGCAAACGAGACAGGGTCGCGCCCGCTTTGCTCCACGAGGTATGTCTCCCCTCTCGCTACATATACATTAAGAGATGGAAACTCGCTTACAAAATCCAGAATAGTGTTAGATAATTATTAGATCCCTAATACTTATATAAGGTAGTATAGAAACATAATGGCGATTAGTGCAGTTGATGGCCTTGAGAGTGAGTGATGGCGCTTGACCTCACTCTCACCTTGCCTTCCGGGATAAATCGTGAGAACCGGAAGGCATAGAAGACCATGTCTTCCGGTTGAAGGATAGTAAGTAAGACTCAGAAGGTAGGAGCCGATCTCGTAGGATGTAAGTCTCACCTGCGCAGATGTCTGGGTGGGATTGAAAATAAAGTAACATCAAAGTAAATCGAAGTCTTGTGTTTATTACCTAAAAACTAACAATGACACAGGGCTTCTGATAAGGAGAAATCCCTAACAGAAACCAGACCCGAAGTCCCCAAGAAAGTCCAGACCTTAGAAGAGACCAGACCAAGATAGATGAAGAAATAACAAAGCCGGCCAGAAGAAAATACGACAAGAAGTAAGAAGTAAGAAAAGGGTATACAACAATAGGAGATACTAAAAAACACTTTTCTTTTTCAGTTCTTTCTTTTTTTTCTTTGCGAAGAAATACAGACAATTTGTCCAATATTAGGTCTTTTTCTTCCTTCTTTTTTTTTCTCTTAACATTTCTTTCTTTTTTTGCTTTAGCCAGTCGATACCAAAAGGAAGACGAGTCGATAATTGACTATGTACAGCAATTGCAACTACTTGGAAAAGAGTGTAATTTTAAAACTGTACATATTCACCAACCCCTCCACACGAACAGGATGTGACACAAGGTTAATTTCTTAAGCGGAGTTTAACAGGTTTGAATTCAGAGTTTTCCTTCTCCTAGACATGTTACCTAGCCATGGTTAAAGAGCCCAGTCTTCCCTGTTATTTACCCATAGCTGGGGGGAGAATACATGGATTCATACCTTTCCCAAGGGTATTAGTGCTATATGAAATGCAAACAGCTTCGTGCAGGAATTTAACTCGAGCCGACGAGTCCATTCCCTTTGACTTTAACAATTAGACCACGCGTCTCCTAATTTAATGTAATTTTAAAACTGTAAGTGCCATACAGAACTGAGACGACTACATTCGAGATGCCTTCATCAAGGGGCAGCGTTCACAGACTATGAGGCAATGTCTACTTGAGAACAAAACGCTAAACTTGACCCCGGCAGCGGGCCAAGCCAGAGGCATGGGTATTGTTAAAAAACAGCCGGGGTCGTATACACGTCACCAGAAACCAGCCATAAATGCTATAAACGAGACAGAAATTGAGTCAACTCCGTGTACATGTGCGATTACTGCGTCGAAGACTATGGAAAGTAAATGTTTTTTTGGTTGGTTCTCGCCACGAACGTAAATGCTGCCCAGCAAATGAAGCCACATGTTATAAATGTAGGAGGAAGGGTCATTTCTCTAAAGTGTTCCAGTCAACGCAGTCAGTTACGTCTGCTACTACACTGCTTACTACTACTCTGGATACTATTGTTTCTGCTTCTTTAGGGTTGCTGGAGTGAGCCACAGTATTTATATTGATTAATAACGAGGAAGTTACGACCCTAATCGACACAGAAAGCTCGGGGTCAGTGTTAGAAGACCTTTGTTGTGACGTGTATGGGAAGAATTAAGACCGGGTGTTTTTCCTGGCATTAATTTCTCCCATGGGGGTAAACTTCTAATTCCAATGTATGGATAACATTACCTTTCTTAATATACAGGGGAAATAGTTCCAATGTCCAGGATATGAGTAAGTACCGTATCGTGTACAAAGGGAAGATGGTTAAAGAGAGGTGAGTAAGTACCGCAATTTCTAGTTAGGACGCTGATTTGAAAAGATAAGACAAAGACACAAATATGATTAAGAATTTTAATCCAACAAAAATAGAAAGGAAGAGATAGAGAGTAAAAGGTGGAGGAGTGTATAAACAGGTGACGAATTGCAAATTTGATGTTATTTGCGGGAACTTATCTGATAAGAGTCCAGTTAATAAAGTTCGTATTCTGAAGTTGTAATGGTTTCGAGTCTTTTAAAGATGATGTGAATTTCTTATAAAGTTGAGTTGAGTTGAGAACTCTGAAAAGTTGAGTTGAGTCGAATTCTCTGAAGGGTTTGAATTTCTTTGAAGTTTAGAAGTTGAATTTCGTGTGTTGTTGAATGTCGTATATTTTGAGTTTAAGTTGTAATATTCTCGTAGAATTTCGCTGGCTCGTCTTCGTCTACTTGAGGTAGAAATTAATGTTGATCCCAAATCCTCTGCTGTTGGCGGTATTTTAGAAGTTTCATTTAGAGCTGCTATCTTTTACCTGCAAGCCCTAGTGAGTGTCGGCTATTAGTTGGTGAGTTTCAGTCTGAGGGAGAAAAACTCTAATTCCTGGCTGGCCAAAATCCTACCGAACACTAAAGTTTTCGGACCATATGACCCCTTTTGCGATTTTTATTTACACCGTCAAAATCTGGTTGTTTGTTAGGGATTACGGTTAGGGGTTAGGATTATGGGTTAGGGTTAGTTTTATAATTTAAAAAAAATCTAAAAATCATCTGTTAACAAACAACCGGATTTTGACGGTGTAAATGAAAAAAATGTCCTTTCTTAATCGAGATCAAAAAGGGGTGCCTAAAGGTAATATGGTCCAAGTTTTCATTCAAATCTTCCCCTTTCGCCAACGAGTCATGACATCAGTGTCCCGTATATTGACCCTGCTTTCCCCTTGTCACCGCGATGGATTGTAGCGATGACGTAGCAAAAAGGGTATTGGAATTCGGCGTCTTACTGTCTTAGGGCTTTCGGGCCAAGAAATGGGACTAAGAAATTTAACTGTGACGTCACGGGTACCTCAGAAGATTCTTTCAGATTTTTCTTTTTAATTTTTGTTTTTAATTATGTATAAATTTTGACACGTGATCCTGGGCCAAGATTTTATGAGTCAACAGTCTGAAGCATATTTTGCGTTTGGCGGCACTAGGAAGGACCTTCATATTTCCAATTCACCTTCTTGCAACGTTCCATCTGCTTCAGTTTACCTGCCGTTTTTGTTTTCCAACCAGACTCCGAATTGCAAACTTATTGTCACTAAATCCAGTAGCCTCGGAAATGACGACAATAAGTTTTTACTGTTCGAGATTGAGATGATGTTGCAAGAGGGCGTCATCGAGGAAGATACATCTCCCCGGAGGGCTCAGGTCATAGTCAACGAACGCCAATGAAAGAGACTAGTTGTTGATTACAGCCAAACAATCATCAATTTCACCTGCCTCGATGCCTACCCATTCCCAAGAATAGATGATCTGGTCTACAAGGTTCCTCGTTTCAGATACAATAGTTTATTGGACCTGAAGAGCGCCTATCACTCTTAATATGTTCTTTTTTGCAGGGCATCACATATTTTCCCACATTAACAGGTAGGCAATTAAATTCGGATGAAGAAGACAACAAGCAAATGAAGATAAAAACATATATTCATAAAAATACAATTTGCAAACTTAATGGCGTTTGCTGCCGGACTTATTTGACGAGTTCCTTTAAGTTTTGGGAGAGACTGGATTTAGACGTCTTGCTGTCGTGTACTCAACCCTACAAATGACTAGTCAGAGATTCAATTTACGGTATTGACTGATTCGCCCCCTAGTGCCAAGGGTAGATAATTAATCCCTAATTCCCCCAATACAAATTCAGTTATAACTTTTAAAAGAAAATTTGATAGTATCTAATCAAGCTATATTATTGAAACATACAAATAAGTTGTTAATTTCAATAACTTGTTTTTCATCTTTTAGTCATTTTTCTTAACAACAATCTCTAAACCATTATCGTATCTTTTTATTCTACCATATATTTAATAATTTACTTTTTGATATAAAACTATTTTTAAAAATTATACTAAAAGATTTTTTATTATCATACTAAAAACAGACCAATGAAAATATGGTTGTGGTTGGTGAATTTCTAAATTATCTATGGTGCCAAATTGACATCGGAATTGCATGTATCTTTGAATGGGTGAAAAATTGACTTATGAACAGCAGGTTACACAAGCAACTTGAGGTCAGTGTACAAGACAACGCAAAGTTTAATAAATTTTTAAATTATATATACTAGAAATCAACTTGAAATGAGACAAATTTGATTAGAAGCCAAATTATCATTATAAAGAAAAAGAGTGAAGAGAAAACGAAATACCAAATGATTGGAATAATATTTATCATTGCTGTCCAAGGTTGGAAATATGATTGGGACTTGGTATTTTTCTATTTTAAATCGAGTAGAAATGGCAGTTTGCATATTATTTGTACTAGCAAATATATGCAACCCTCCGGATGCAAGTATTTAAGTTTTAATGTAATAAAATATTAGATTAGATTAGAAAGACTAATGAAACTAAATAAGAATGAATAAAGATGAAAAAGATTTGAAACAAAGGGGGGTATAATCGAAAAATAGATCAACTGAAACCTACTCTTCCTTCACTACCATCTTTCATTGGTAAATTTTCCTAATTTAACTATTTAGTTAAAATAGGAAGTAAAGAATATAATTACAGTTATTTTTTTCTTGTTAATGGATTTCTTTTAAGATTTATCCCCGAGATTTTTGCTCATATTCATTAAGATAAAATCAGTGGCTTTGGCCCTGGACCTTACAAGCTAAAAACGTTAATCCCAGGGCATCCCCCCCTGGCAACACCTGTCCCTTGATTTAAAGGGGCAGGGCTGGGTTTATTGCCCAGTGCCTGGGGCGGCTCCTTGAGAGGGAATGCCGACGGGATCAATGCATTTTTTGTCTCCGCCACCCATTAGTCAGGGCCCATGGGTGTGCCTAACCCGTACACGTGGAGTACGTGGTAAATATCTAGTATGTAGATATGGTCAACAGTATTAATAATGTAAAACTATTTTATTAATAATTGAGGTTTAAATGAAAATAAAATCATAGAATGTAACGTAAATAACAAAGGGAATTGTGACTTGAGTAGTGATAGTTTTGGTTACAGACAAACACACAATCTCCATTATAATAAGAGATATTGTGAAGCACTACTAGATTAGCAGACGATATTTCTTGATAAAATGAACCTTTATTTTATTTTGTATCATAAACTGGTCTTTATATACCAATCTGTAATCAAAGACAGAAACCCCTTAAACTATTCCTTTTTTTTGTAGGAATAAGGAGGATTCTTTATTTTATTTTATTTTAATGCTGTAAAATTCTTTCAGTGTCTCTCATGAACTTTAAACTTTAAACTTTTTATGTTATATTTACCTAACGGTGTCAGACTTACGTAACGGTGTTAAGAAATTAACCAAATTTGAAAATTATTTTTACCATTTACAAATTCTTACTCATTATATGAGTAGCACAATAAATATAGTAGTCTTTTTTTAAATTAAAAAAAATATATACAATTTGATTCTTTTAAAAATTCTTTCGATAGTAGTTTGCAACTTTGATATTTCATCCGTTTTTTTAAAGAGGTAATAAAATTCGGTCGTCACCGGTAACCACATCTCGCATAGCAGAGAAATGGGGAAAACGAACAAATTGTTATTATTGGCAAAAGTTCGATCAGAAATTATCAATGGAGATGCTTTAAGATTGTTTCAGGAAGAGTATTTTGCTCTAGATATTATTCGGGTTTGTTATATTTTTATATTTTGCTTATTTTTGTTCCATGTTTTGTAGACATAAACATACAATACTACATCCATCAGAATGTTGTAGCATCAGATTATCTAAATCATTATTTCGTCTGCTTTTATTATTATTTCTTCTTTTCTTTTTCTTTAAAAAAATTAATGATAATTGATGAAACCAGTCAAACAACTTGTATTTACTTTTTTTTGTTTTTTAAATAGAGTATTAAGATTTTGTTTCTAAAGGTTTGTTTTGTTATGTAAATCAATCAGTAACATTAAAAACACGTTCAGTTTTTTTAGAAAAAAAAGCATAAAATATTTCTTTGGTGATAAATGGTGCTATTTCGATGTAAAAACATTTATTTCATTTATTTATTTATTTACCACTTCCTTTATCATCCATATCAACACTAATAATAATACCGTAACTGCCAACTGGCCATCGCCAGGATAACGGACTTTGAAAGTTTTTAGCTGTTATACATCACTTAGACTTATTATTTCTATTATTACTCAAATAATCATTTAATTAATAAACTTAATTATACGTCTATTTAGGCTTTAAAACAATTTTACTTGCAACTTGTTCTAAAAAAATGTTTCATGAGTCACCACCACCACCTCCACCACACCCTAATGGGATGTTTTTAATTTTATTTTTAATGTGTCTGTTTTTTTATTAAACAATACATCTGAAGTTTTCTCTTGAAAACAAATCTATCTAGTTAATGAAAACTTATTCTACAATTCTAAAAT
Source organism: Doryteuthis pealeii (assembly GCA_023376005.1). Lineage (NCBI taxonomy): Eukaryota > Metazoa > Mollusca > Cephalopoda > Myopsida > Loliginidae > Doryteuthis > Doryteuthis pealeii. Next base: position 54,968,135 of record CM042139.1, read on the forward strand.
TTAGTACTGAGTAGTGATAAATTCTGTATTTGTTGTTGTCACACATTGTCATATGATCATGTTATCGTAAAAACAAAAACAAAACAAAAAAACAACCCAACTATCACCTGATCATCATTTTAATTTTCATTATTTGAGCGGAAGACATTTTAGGTCCTTGTTAAAAGTGTGTAAATCTATTTTCAAATTCATGATAATTTTTAATGCTAAAATATTTTCGACTTAAACGATGAGAATTCTTCTTCCTTGTTCATGATGGTGAAAAATAGCAAAAAAAAGTAAACATGTCTAAGGGAGATAATTAGTGCACATATGAAATGTTTATATACTAGGGCCCGCTTATAAGGCGGTATCCAGTGAGGATCGAACTCGCTATAGGAGTAATGGTCAATGAGACGAACTCGTTAACCTTTGCTTCACATTGTTCAAACTAACGTTCATTTGTTCAGTGTTGTCTAAAACAATATTGACACTGCTTCGGCTGACTTCAATCGTAGCTGGGGTTGGTTTTTCAGCAGTCACCGGTAGCAAGTTTTGAGGCAGGAGACCGGGACGGTCTTCTCATAAATTACCAATTTCGGCATGATGCTAAAGCCTTTCTTATGCATTTTTACCTATTCTATGTAAAAAGACCAGTTTCACCTCTCTTGGATGAGCTTGTAAAAAATAGGGATCGTATATTTAATATTTGCATTATAAAATTAAAAGGGACAGTAAAACAAATACTCATTGAATTTTGAAGACGTGATTAATTTACATTATATATCCATCATTTATGTAAACACATCAAGATTGTGTTACACCACATCCTGTCTGTAGAGTCTAGAATACACCGACTTCATCCCTTTGTAAAGTGATAATACCCCAGTAAAAAACAAAAAAGGAAAAAAAAAAAGAAGAGTACCTGGGTATGAGACTAAACTACATAAGGCTCTAGTTTTGTAGCTCTAAGAGTGTGAAAAGAAGTCACCCCCTCGCCAGGACTACTTCATTTGGCTAATCACTTTATACATCAAATTTTAAGGATGATATTTATAAATTGACTAGAAAAACGTGACCCATTGAGACACCCATTAAGCTCTGAGTAGATAATTGGAATTAGGAAAAAGTGAGTTTGCAAAGCGAATTAAATTTAAAATATAAAAAAACAAAAAAACAAAACATTAAAATCATTTTGTAAGATTCTTAAGAATTTTGACCTAATTTAAATTTAAATAGACCTGATTCTTGTAATTTTATTAAGAGCCAAGATGTTGAGAAGCTATGGGCTTGCTGCTGGTGAAACTTAATATACAAAAAAAGTGGGAGGTTAAATCTCCCTCTCACACTCTCCAATCTCTCTCTTTACAATCACAGGGAAAACTAACATATATAAAGAGTAGTTAATCAAGATATATATAGAGAGAGGGGGGAATGATAGGCAGAATGTAAAGTAAGAGATGGGTGAGTTTTTGACTTAATTGCAAATTACGGCTAATTAGAACCAAATAAAATGGAATTTTTTTCAAACATAAGTTAATCCCCAAACTAAGGAACATTTTGGAATGTATTTTGTGTCATTAAACTAAATAGAAAAAAAGCCTTTAGAAAACAATCATTGATTCACTCAGTTTTAGGATAATAATCGAAATCAGTTGAAGTGCACACTTATTACATCCTGTCCTTTTATGTTTCTTACCAAATTATTTTATATTTCTTTTTTATTGTTGTTTTGTTTCCTCTTTCTTTAGATTCTCTATGAAGACACTGCTGATGAGAAAGACAAGATCCAATTATTGATTGTTTTGCAAGAATATGGAGGAGCTGGATTGGAAACTTCCAGGTAGAATTAAAGAAAAATGTTTTTATTCTCATTCTAGAATTAGATTTTCATATTTTTCTTTTAAAAAGATCAGCAAGAATATGCGACTTCCGAGTGTAAGTATTTAAGTTTTAATGTCATGAAATACACACACAGAGACTTAAACATACACATACGCAGAGAATTTGGAGGAAAATATTACCAGTCGTACAACAGAATGGCTAGATCCTAGCAACAAGCTAACAGCTCCAGACTTTCAGAAATCTTCTGATGAAGAGATCTTTATTTCAAAATATTAAGAATACATCAAAGGTAAACAAACAACATCATAGTTATCTCATTTTTCTTTACACTTGCATTGTGATAGCCTTTAAAACTAACCACGAACACTAATATAAACACAATGCTTCAAGCAAATTATAAAACTCTTTTGTTCAGCTGACAGGTCTCAGACCTAATATACTAGCTAAAAAGATATTATTATTATTATTATTATTATTATTATTATAATTACTAATGAAATCTATTAAATTAGAAAAACTAACAAAATTTGTGGTTCTGAGATCTATTCCACTGACCCAAGCAATTACCATCAAAGAATCTAGTGACAATTCAAACAGGCACTTAACCTGGGTCAGTCATTTATTAAGATTCTATCTATGAGCTAAATAGATCTAACTGAAAATGATTTGGATTGGGAATACTTTAAACCTTATAACTGTGTACAAATTATTAAGAATAGTAGAAATACTTGAAACCATATAAAGTAAGTCGCCGAGGTAGCCTAAAGTCGGTATCAGCCAGACAGCAAGGGAGTCTATCCCCTTTTCACTTGTGCTAGTTTTTTTTTTAGTGTCTAAGATGGAGTGTCACACCTACCATCAGCTCCTCACTTTACCGCACAGATCCCTGTGCTATTTATATACTGAGTTGGTAAGGGCTGGTATCGAACCAGGAACCTTGTGGTTCCCAGGCAGACGCTCTACTGACTGAGCTAACAAATTATTAAGAATAGTTACTTGAAGCCACAATTGCTTACAAATGATTATCATTAGTTACTTGAAACCATATAATTGCTTGCAAAATAAAGAAAAAAAGACAGACATCAGCAATAAATAACCCAACAAGGGTTGACATGCCATAAAACCAACCAATCAACATCAAGATTTTCTATTTTTTAAATTCTAAAAATGTTTGTATTTTTTATTTTCAGTTAGTTTTGTTGAAATCTTGAATTTATTTTCTTTTTTAATTTGATTTTAGTGTGGATCAAATCATCACATCTTTGGTGGATATTTGCACACAATCACTTTCTTTAATACCAAAGAGCAGTTTCTTATCCCAGGTGATCATTACAACCACTTCTTTGTTGATACAGTTTAATCTTGTGGTAAGTATTTGATTTTGTTTTTTGTTTTTCTTTCTTGATTATTTGCTCAACTTTAACCTCTACAACTACCCCCTCCTCCTCCTCCTCCTCCTCCTCCTCCTGAGTTCCCTAATGAACTTTTTAATCAGTTTAGCATAGTCAAAATGGGTATTACTGATGCAAAGTAGATTATGCCATTCTTCTAAATGAAGAGAGCCAACCTGCTTAGGAAATAAGCATTTTATATTCAGAGATATATTATGCTATATACAGCTGCAGTTTTATTTTTGAGTTACACTAACAAGAATATGCACCCTCTGGGCCTAAGTATCTAAGTTTTAATGTCATGAAATATATTAAATTAGAAAGACTAATGAAATTAAATAAGAAAGTATATAAAAAGATTACACTTATTTTTAACTAGCAGCAGCTACCCGACATCGCCTGGGTAGAGGGGGATTTTTTTAAGTTAGTCCCGCAGTTCCATTATTACTGAATCATGAGTTGAATCCTCGTGAAATTCCCCATTTAAATCCCTATGTAAAAAAAAATAGTCTTTGCATTCATCCAGCTACTCAAAAGAAATGTTAATGTCTACTATCTAAAATACTAAATGAAAAAAAATCCATGTTGTTATCATTTAAATTTTATTTTGTAATTATCTTCACGAATATAAATCAAATCTCTATTATTTTTGGTCAATAAGATCCTTTCGGGTTTGTCTACAAATTACAAAATTTTTAACGTAAAATTAATAAATAAATAGAAAATTCATAAATTAATAAAAAAAAAGTGCACAGGCATAAAATCTCTGTGGAAAATTAATTGAAAAAATGAAAAAAAAAAGCTTCCGTTTTTCATTTTGTTTACCTTTCTTTTTTTTTTTCATGGGGAAAATTGGTGGTACCTATTTTTCAATTCTAATTTTCATTATTTCCGTAAGCTGAAATTTAAAAAAAAATCATCAGGAGTTTGTTTAATGTTTCTTCTTTCGAATGGACAAAAAATTTTTGAGATAATATTAACCTTTATACAAGCTTCATTGTGTTAAATATAGGTGGGGGGTAAATTTCACAGAGAAAATCGGACACCAGTACAGTACATAATAATAATGAAATTTATTGTGTACAGTGCTCAGGTGCACCACAACTCATCAAAGTCTCATGTCAAGTACACAGAATAATGTTGTGTCAGGAACATGAACAGTTCACAGTAGTAATATGCATGTATGTGTGTGCATGTGGAGAGTGGCATCAAGTATAGTGTTGGCGGACTACAGGAAGCATGGAGGCTTTGAAAGATTCAGTGCTCCGGCAGCCTACAACAGATGCAGGCAGTTTATTCCATGTCTCTGCAATTCTGAGCGTGAAAAAATGTTTCCCAAAGTCACGTGAACAGTGCTGTTTTCTGACTTTGTAGGCATGCCCGTGTGTATTGGAGAGATGGAGATCAAAAAGGTGCTCAAGGTTGCTGTTGTTAAGATGATTAATGACCTTATGAGCATTTACCAGGTCAGTTGCCAGACGCCGAAGTTTCAACAAATCCATTCCCAGGGCTGCGAGACGTTCAGAGTATGGCAGATTCCTGATGGAGGGTACTCGCTTGGTTGCACGTCTCTGTACAGTTTCTAGGAGGTTAATATTCTGAGAAAGATAGGGGTTCCAGACTGGTGATGCAAACTCCAAGTGTGGCTGTACCATAGCTTTGTACAGCTTCAAATAGATAGCTGGTGAGCGGCTGACAAAGGTCTTGCTGAGTGACGTCAGGACGCCCTCGGCCTTTTTGGCAATTTTGGAGACGTGTTTCGTCCAACATAAATCATTGCTGACAGTAATACCCAGATCACGTTCACAAGAAGATTCCTTGATATTAGTGTTGTGGAGGGAGTATATTTATGATGGATTTTCCCTCCCAAAATGCATGGTGGTGCATTTGTCCACAGCCAGCTTCAGTTGCCAGTCAGTGATCCATTGTTGCACTGTGTCCAGGTCTGATTGTAGTAAAGATCTGCAGCGTTCAGGATCTGTCTTTTTTATTTCAAGGTACAACTTGATGTCATCGGCATACTTACTTACTTAATTATGTAAATTTTAATTTTTAAATAAAAAAAGTGCACAGCCATGAAATGTCTGTGAAAAATTAATATCTCTTATTTAAAATATTAAATTAAAAAAAAAAGAATCTAAAAATCTAAACTAATCTTAGAAAGAATTTTATATTTCACCAAATGTAGCAGTAGCAATACTATGGCTACATTTGTTTATAAAAAAAGTAACGCTAAGAAAATGGGAGCATTATCTTAATGCTATTCTATATAGTTGTTTAATTTTTAAATGTATTCGAAATATAAATCAAATCTTCATTATTTTTGCTTTAAAACCCAGACCTGGTGATATTTAATATGTATATCTATTTACTTTGTCATTAATTGTTTTATTTTGAAAGTTTCTTCTGGACAAAATAACTGCAAATTCCTTTATATATAGATAGATAGATTATATTTTAATTGGTTTCATATTTGATAAAAGAACTGAACTTAAATTTCTTTTTTTTTTCCAGGGAACACATTCCCATTTGTGTTTGTTACTGACTGATTTACTTTTGCCTCTGATAAAGAAGGCAGATGACACAAGTAACCTTCGTCTTCGTGGAGTAGCCTGTTGCTGTCTGGCAGAAATGGAAGATTTTTGCCCTGTGTGTACAATATAAGTTTGTTTTTTATGTATTTCATATATATATGTATGTGTGTATGTATAAAATCATAGATTAAATATTATGTTTCCGTAACTATAGTTTCAGGCTTATTATGCAATCATTCAGATGGTTAAATATTGAAAATTAACACCATAATATTTCATCTATGATTTTAAACCTGCTCTGCTATTTTAGCATTGAGCATCTTTATATGCTAAAACTTTTCACATTCATTCTCCATTATTTTATATTATATTATATATATATATATATATGTGTGTGTGGTTCTGACATTAAACATTTTTGGTATCACAAACCTACAACCTAATTCATGACCTCCTCAGTACCCACCACACCTCCTTACCATATAGATAGATACTATTTATCTATATCATATATATATATATATCTATATATATAGATACTATATATTATCTATCTATATTATATATATTATATATATATATATATATACTATATATATCTATCTATATTATATATAGATACTATATATATATATATCTATATATATATCTATTTATCTATCTATTATATATAGATACTATATATTTATCTATCTATATTGTATAGAGATACTATATATTATATATCTATATATATATAGATACTAGATATATATATATATATATTTATCTATCTATATTGTATAGAGATACTATATATTTATCTATCTATATTATATATAGATACTATATATTTATCTATCTATATTGTATAGAGATACTATATATTTATCTATCTATATTGTATAGAGATACTATATATTTATCTGTCTATATTGTATAGAGATACTATATATTTATCTGTCTATATTGTATAGAGATACTATATATTTATCTGTCTATATTGTATAGAGATACTATATATTTATCTATCTATATTATATATAGATACTATATATTTATCTATCTATATTATATATATATATATATATCTATATTATATATAATACTATATATTTATCTATCTATATTATATATAGATACTATATATTTATCTATCTATATATTTATCTGTCTATATTATATAGAGATACTATATATTTATCTGTCTATATTGTATAGAGATACTATATATTATCTATATTATATATAGATACTATATATTTATCTATCTATATTGTATAGAGATACTATATATTTATCTGTCTATATTATATATAGATACTATATATTTATCTGTCTATATTATATAGAATACTATATATTATCTGTCTATATTGTATAGAGATACTATCTATATTATATATAGATACTATTTATCTATCTATATATATATTATATATATTATATATAGATACTATATATTATATATCTATATTATATATAGATACTATATATTTATCTATATATATATAGATACTATATATTTATCTGTCTATATTATATAGAGATACTATATATTATCTATATTGTATAGATACTATATATTTATCTATCTATATTATATATAGATACTATATATTTATCTATCTATATTGTATAGAGATACTATATATTTATCTGTCTATATTATATATAGATACTATATATTTATCTGTCTATATTATATAGAGATACTATATATTTATCTGTCTATATTGTATAGAGATACTATATATTTATCTGTCTATATATATATATACTGTATATTCATCTATCTATATTATATATAGATACTGTATATCTAGCTAGCTATTAAGGAATATGCAGGTGTTTTTATTCATAATTATAGATGAAAAAGTCTTTATCAAGTCTGTTTTTTATGATACTTATTCAAGCCAATGTTTTGACTTCATAAAATCTGATAAAAATATCATCTTTAAAGATTGCAAACTCAAATTTAAATCATCTGAGTTAAGAAGTGAATTGTCTTTTCTGAAGAAGCATAAAATCTTGGAAGTATTTCTTATTCTATTCATTTATTCATCTACTTTTCACTGATTATTTATGAATCATTTCTTTCTGAATTTTTGTGATGAGGCTTGATAATTTGGATTATTCACACTATTGTCCTTATCTTTATTGTTATCTACACAACATTTCAGCCGTTGTGGCCTCCGGACACATGGCACAACAGATATAGGTGTTGAGTTAATACAGTTTTAAGTGACAGTTGTCTCTGGACAGCAGGTTCAATCCTGGCCAAGGGTGACAGTAACATTGAATAATTAAGACAGATTAACACTTGTACTCGGTCATGGTTAACGAAATGAGAACAGTCTATCTCTGTGGATTTAATAAAAGTTTCGGTTCGAAGTTCCATGAAGGGTCCTGATTATGACATGAAGGCTCCTGAGTTCGAAGAGAATGTTTCTGAGTTCAAGAAGGTTACTGAGTCTGACACAAAATACCTGAAGATGGCCGGAGGGCACATCGGCTGAAAAATTATGTATATAACAATAAAGATAAGGACAATAGTCTGAATAATCCAAATAATACATATCTATAAATCATTTTTGTCTTCTCTTTTTTTTTTTTAGGGTCTCCTGAAGAAACATTTAACTTCTATTCTAAAAACTGCACAACTGGAGACAACATATATCTACCAGGATATTGTTTGCTTGTTATCACGTATCATACACAATTCAATGACATGGTCAGTATTGCACTAGTTTTTAAAGATTTTTATTTTTAAAAGTGTGACTTGCTGAATTAGACATGTGTTCATTTGAATGGTGAATATATGAGGGTTATTCAATAAGTAAGGGGAATCTCGGTTTAGAGCATCTGCCCAGGAACTACAAGCTTATGGGTTTGTTGCCAGCCCTCGCTAACTCAGCTCATGAGTAGTGCACCTTGGATCTGTGTGGTAAAATGGGGAGGGGAGCTGATGGCAAGTGTGGCGCTCCACCTCAGATGTAAAGACAATCTCTCTGGTCTAGTGCTAGTGAAAAGGAGATACACTCCCTCACTGTCTGGCTGATACCAACAATAGGCCACTCTGCTGACTTTACTACATTTATCTACCTATCTATTTACGAGGCAATTTTTTTGAAAAAAGTAAGATAGATTTTTTTTTTCCAGAGTTTTTTTCCATAAATGTAAACTCTGCATTGTTTTGAATTGGTTAATAGCAAAAATTATTTTAATCTTGCCAAAGTATTTGTTTTGAAGCTATTCAAAATGGCAGCAAATCAAACAATGCTCTAGTGTTGAACAGAGGTCTGTCATCAACTTTTTGGTGGCTGACAAGTGCAAACCATGTGAAATTTACAGAAGAATTTGTGATGTGTACAGAGAAGCATGTTTTATTCAAAAAAGATAAAACGAATGAAAATGTAAAGACATAGATGAAGGATGATATGAATGAAAATGTGTTATACACCCACTTCATATCGGGTATATAAATGGGAGAGAGAGTGATTAGAGGAGAGGTGATGGGCTCTTACTTTCCTGCTTGTTCTAACTTCGTTACTGCCATCTCCTTTGGGCTTTCTTCTGAGCTGGGTCGTCTGTGCTCATTTGTTGGTGAGAAGTTGGCATTGTGGGAGCGAGGGACCCCAGATTCTGTTCTTTCTGACTAATGGCTGAAATCTCAATTAACTAGACCAGTTCCCTTTTACATGCCCTTCCTTCAGCCATTCAAAAATTGGCGTACATGTCAACGAAAGGTTAACTGCCGTCAACCAACCTTTTTTTTCAATGGTTAGTGGTAATTTTCCATTTTCCGTTATTTGAATTTTAACTACACTTACATACATAATTCGTAGGCTACCCACGAATTATGTAACAAATGTATAGATTTAGATAAAGGTTAATACAAACGAAAATGTGATTTTAGAGGGAACTATATACTACATGTCCTTGTATCTTATCAATAACCTGCGCATGTATATATATATATATATATATATCGCTGATGAGACTTAATAAAGTTGAAACAGTCTGTACGATATTCTACACATCGAGTAATTCTTTGTGAAATTCACTTGTCATTATTATCTTCTATAATTATCGAATTTTATGCGATATGCGCAGTGTAATTCAAGCAAAAATATAAATATTAATATATATATATATATATATATATATATATATATATATATATACATATATATATTCAAACAAATTTATTTAAGAATAAGAATCCTTATTGTTTTCAATTTTTTTTTTTCTTTCAAGTTTTCTTACAAATTTTTGATGTTATCATCTTGAAAGTTGTTAATCAGTTGTCCGAAAGAGTTATTATTGGTAAACCAATATATATATATATATATATATATATATATATATATATTCATTCCTGTTATAAATTTATGACTTAGAATTCAAGCCATTAATACTTTCTATGTTTTATGTGGTTACTTATTTTATCTGTGAATTTTTTTAAATTTTTTCCAGGCAAAATTTGTTGGATGTTGTTGACACAAGAAGAAGCAGAAAATTCTCAGAAGAAGTCAGTATTTATTACCTTTTTACTTAATTCAAACATTACTTATATGATATGAAAATTATAATTATATTGACATATATATATATATATATATATATATATATATATATAGGTGGATGATATTAAGTTGTTCCTTGTTTGGATTCAACCAAAATTGAAAACTCAAATGTATATATAAAGATTTACATATATGAAGAAAGAAATGGATATAAAATCTGACAATGTAAATATGTGTAAAGCTTGTGAAAAAACTAGAAAATATGTTGAAAAATGTTGATGAGCTTTAACGGTGGACATGAATTACTTTAACTAACAATACAGCAAAAAAAAAATCTATTTTATTTTCAAAATTTTCAAACCTTCTATAAAATTCACTCACTTGAAGACCCATGAATAAAACAATGATTTCTGGGATTGATATTTCGTCAACAAAATTTCAATGGGAACGCTATTGTTACATAGTGTTTTGATTTGCATTTTTCTTACATTTCAAGTATTGACAAATACCTTTAAACATCATAAACAAAAGCCCACAAACCTTTGCTTATCCACAACTTTCTTTAACTGGATTAATGACTATTAGCCCTGTTGAGGGTTTAAATAAAACCAAAACACTATAGCGTCGTCTTCAAAAATGCCAATTTTCAACATATTTTCTAGTTTTTTCACAAATTTTCTACAGATTTATGTATATATTTTTTTACGTATATATATTTACCAACCCCTCCACATGAGCAGGATGCGACACAAGGTCAATTTCTTAAGCGGAGTTTAACAGGTTTGAATTCAGAGTTTTCCTTCTCCTAGACCAGTTGCCTAACCAAGGTTAAAGAGCCCAGTCTGCCCTACTATTTATCCATAGCTGGAAGGAGAGAAAATGATGGATGTTTTAAAACATCCATCATTTTCTTCACCCCAAGATACATCCTGATGAAGGTTCAATGAAACCGAAATGTTTTAAACATCGATAATTAAATTCATCCCATTTTCGGAACACTTGTTTTTTCAAATTTTCTTTATATTGTCGGATGTATTTTCCATATTTACTCCCATATATATATATATATATATATATATATATATATATATATATATCTGATATAGGATCTTCCGTTCCTGTGTCTGTAAAATGTATGATAAATCAGTGGGAATTCCAGGGGCCATCCCCTCGTCTAAAAGGGATGGGGGGGCCTCAAAAGAGTAATGCCAAAGTGATTCATGTTATTTTTACACTGGCCACTGTATGAGCTTCGGTTTTTGCATGGCTCCCTATGTTAATCAGACTCTATCTTAATCTGACATGGTCGGAGGTCGGAGGTCAGAACTTTTCTATTTTTTTTTTTTTTTTGCTTGGTTGTCGCATAACTCTTACATCAAAGTGTAAGAAATGAAATGTTTAACTAAGAAATGAAAAATTCTAACTTTTCAAAATTTATTAACACTCTTTTTCAATCAGCCTGGATTCATAGAAGAATTAGGAACTTCTGGAGTCAACAAAGAATGTGACAATATTAGAGTTGCCTGATTTCCCTTCACAATCACAAAGTGTCGAAAGGGCAGTAAAATTAACAACTACAGCTTCCTGTTTGGTCTATGGAATTAAAGCAAGGCATAGATATATCATTACAAAAGTTTTATGCCATGAAATGAGGCATTCCTTTTCTTCAAAGAGCTCTTATGTAGAGCAGTTTGATATGATGGCATGATAAAAGTTACTATTATTCTCACAATATGATACTTTTGTTAGAACAATTTAGGATTCAAGTCTTGATCTAATTGTCCGGTTTACAAAAAAAAAAAAATAACAAGCTGCTGCGATACTTTATAAATTCACACCACCACACAAAACCTTTGGTACACACTTGAAATAACTACTGCAATCGTGTTTCAAGTCCTTCGACATCATGTATTCGATTCCTGCCATCAAACTGCTACCCCACGTCATTCACCTGTTTTTAAAATGTCTCGCTGCTATCTTATGCAAATAAAAAATTTAAAAATGGCAGTTTTGCGAACAACTTTCAGAAAGTAGATCGACATGCAAGGCAACGAATGCATTTGGCTATTGGTAAGTCACTGTCACTACTACTACACTCCCCACTGATTGTATGATCCCATAAGTGACTGTGAGGGGCTGGTCATTTTACTCTGGCGCTCCTTCACAGTGGTATAATCACATCTTCCTCCCTGGCTGAATCGTCCGATATGTTGGAGTCTGAGGGATGAGTGGGATCAATAGGGGTCAATCCCACCTCGCCTCGCTCTCAGATGGGGCATCACTGCTGCTTGCACTGAAGCTTGGTTCTCTTGAACTCTTACTTGGAAATTAATGTACAGTAGTGAAGTAATAATAATAAATATTTCTCAGAATTTTTGAGATCAGGCTTGATAATTAGTATTATTTGGATTGTTCAGACTATTGTTCTCATCTTCATTGTTATCTGTACAACATTTTGGCCAATGTGCTTGACACCTGTACCCCAGCTATGGTTAGCTGAATGAAAACAGGACACCCCCGTAGACTGAATAAAGGGTTAAATTCAAAGTTCCATGATGGCTCCTGATTATGACAAGAAAGTTCCTGGGTCTGAAAAGAAGGTTCCCGAATCCGAGAAAGTTCCCGAGTCCGACAAGAAATACCTGAAAAAGGCCGGAGGGCACATCAGCCAAAACGTTGTACAGATAACAATCCAAATAATACTAATAATGAATATGTTATTAATTTTATTTACATTGTGTTATTAAATATGTTACTATTTATTATTTTTTGAATGTGTTACTAATACTTTCTATTTACAGTTGCCAAGTCCTGATGAGAAATCACTGCTAGAACTTGAAATAAAACAATTCGTATCATTAGTGATGGACAATTACATTCCATTCACTTCGGCTGGAATTTGGAGTTTATTACAAACTATGATATTATTAGTCAAGTCAGATCTTGATATATCTGCTTCAGTGAGTAGAATCATTCTGTCTGTCTGTCTGTCTCTCCTCCCCTCTCTCAATAGAATATTTGAACTTTTTTCTTAAATAAATCAAGCAAGTTTCTTATTAATCTTATATTTTGAATACATTTTATATTTATTTTTCATTTTTAACACCATAATCTATCTATTAATAATGGAGATCCAGTCTCTATTTGTCTGTAACTGAAACTATGTCACTGCCTATGTCACATTACCCAAAATCGTCAATACATAGAATAAAGAACAACCTTGTATTATATTCACTCAAAATTTGAGTATGCAACCTTATATGGTCCACATTGTTTTTTAAAACAAGTTTTAATAAATTCATGCCCAGTATTTTATATTTATATATAGTTTGTTTTATTGTAATATATATTTAAAGTTATCTAATGTAGAATTTTACGAGAAAATTATTTACAAACAAGAAATAGTCATTTTTTTCCTTATCCAATGATTTTGTGTAAAATCTATGTGTAAAATATTCAAAATAATTCTTTGATTTATAATTAATAGATGCAAGTAACATTTTATTTGAGGGGGACAAAACTAAGTTTCTATTTCAAATTGTTTTATTTTTTTTACTCCTTTAATAAATTTGATGATTTTACTTATGATACAAACTCTCTGACATTGAAATTTTAACTCCCACCCCCTCAGGCAATATCTTTCAAAAATTAATTTTTACACTACCCGAAATGTGATTTTCTTTTCTAGTCTATATAATGTATAATATGAATTTTTCTGTTTCTTTCTTTCTTTGTCTATACTTTTGCTTATAGTTTAAGATCTATGCAATCTACTTAGAACCATAGTGTCACTTCATGGCACTTCTGCTAAGTATTTAACTGTTGTATCTGTATCTGTAGAAATAAAATAAGATATATTACAATAATAAAAAATGAAAATCATCATATTTGAGATAGAATAATAATAATAAAAACAGGATAAAAACTCATGACTCTGAGTTTCACATTGCAATCCTCAGGTGAGCTAGTATATCAAATACTAGCTCACCTGATGATCAGTAAAGAGAAAAACTAAAAGAGTTTTTATTTTCATTATTATCCTATGTTTTAACTGAAATTTTCTAATAATATTGCTCTGCATTATTCTGCATAGAGCACTGTAAAGATTTTATTGATTAAAAATGCTTTTAGTGTTTGATTTTAATCACAAAATATATATATATATATATATATATATATATATATATATATATATATATATATATATGTATCTAAAAGGACATACACACACGCAAACAAATAAACAAACTACTAAGACTTGCCTTAAAAACGGATAGGCCAAATCTGGAATGATACTAAGACATTGTTGAACAGACACACACATATACACACACACACACACACACACACACACACACACACACACACATGCAGAGAATTTGGAGGAAGCTATCACCAGGTATACAACAGAATAGACAAATACTTACAACAAGGTAACAGCTCCAGAACTTAGCTTTCAGAAATCTTCTGATGAAGGGATCTTTATCCTGAAATATTAAGAAAATAAATCAAAGGTAAACAAAGAACATCATAGTTACCTCACTTTTCTTTACATTTGCATTGTGACAGCCTTCAAAACCAACCAACAAATCAATATATATATATATATATATATATATATATATATATATATATATATATATATATATGTATATATATGTGTGTGTGTGTGTAGTGTATGTGTCCTTTTTTGTTTTTTCTTATTTTGTATTCATTTATTTAAGAAAAATAAAACAAAATTAATCTCTGATCCTAAGTTAAAGTGCTGGGGAATGATACTTTGATTCTAGACAGAGTGCACTACACTCATCCTTCCAGAATTTATGGACAGACGAATAAAAAAAAGTAATATGTATAAAGTACTGATCAATACATAAATAAACCTGTCGTTGATGTCTTTCTTAGTGATTTTTTTTTTTTTTTTTTCGTGAGAACTATGCAAGCTCAAATATGAACAGAAATTTTAATAAAATGCATTTGTTTAGAATAATCGTAAAAATAATTTGTAAGAGTTATACCCCTTATATACTTAAAGATTTGCAGATTTGTCTCCCTTATATTTTCTTGCTAATTTTGCAGATTTGTCTCCCCTATACATTCTTGCTAATTTTAATTTTGATTTTTTTTTTTTTGGTATTTAAAACAAGAAATTGAGTTTATTTTATTTTAAGTCTGTTAATTATTTTATTTGAATTTAACAAGTTTCAAAAATATATTTTCGTATTGAATTTTTATATTCAGATCTTTAAATCTTTGACATTGCAATTCATGGCTTCATCCAATGCAAGTACATTTTTGATGGTTGTTTATCTGAAGGTAAGACAATGATTTATAAAATTATTTTTATTTATTTTATTTTGAATTAAGTAAGCGTTTTTATATTTTTTCACAGGATTTTTTAATGAAAGTATTTACTGTCAAAGGAATTTTCCCAAATGTATTCAGAAAAAAAGAAAGTATACGTCAGTCTGATATATTTTACTAGACAATTATTGATAACACTGGCCTGCATTAAGAAATTTATTTCCAAAGTTAAAATTTTCACCAAGTGATGTATGATCGCCATTTTATTCTGAATTCAAATATATTATTAATTGCGTTTAGCCAGGTCTGGTTTTAATACTTCTCAACAAGTTGTAAATAATAATAACACTTATTCAAAAGCCTGTGGACTCTACTTGTTACAAATAAATAGTTATAATAATGTTCTATGCATTTCAAGTAAGAGCTTGTATCTTAAAAATATCTTTCAAAATTTAATCTGATTATAAAAAAATGAGTATGATTTTTGGATTCAGCATTAAAAAACCTGCCTTAAAATTAGCTATTATATATTCGACCTTGAAAACATCGCAGACCAGTATTATTAATGAAAGAGGGGAATCAAAGATATTCAATAGAAAAATTTAGTATATATATATTTTTTTAAAGGTCCATGTGTTCAATGTAGAAAAACAGAAAAATGTCATTGAATAAGACTTCTTATTCTTATTCTTATTAATATTATCCTCATTCTTCTTCTTCTTCGTCTTCTATTTCTTATTATTTTTCAGATGCAGTTTTCCCATCAGATTTTATCAGTTACTGAAGAAACTTTACTTCACAAACGATTTGTTATGGCAGCCATTCACCCAGCCAATGACGTTGCACAAAAACATATTCTTCTCTCTTGTCTTGCTGATTACATTGGATACAATGAGGTGAGAATTATTAGATTTATTATTTCCATTTACTTGTGACTTTTCTTTTTTAATTCTCAATAGTCATGTTGGTTTGTACTGTTTCATTTTACTGTTTTAAATAGTTTTATACACTGATGGAAAATAAAATTGAAGCATCCTGAATATGAGCTTCAAGATTAACCATACAGGTAATATGGATGGATTACATTAAGGGTATATATATATATATATATATATATATATATATATATATATAATGTTATTTTATATATATATATATACATATTTTTATATACATGTTATTTATATATATATATATATATATATATATATATATATATATACATGTTATTTTATATATAAATATATATACATACACACATATATGTAAATGTTATTTTATATATACATATATATACATACACACATATATGTAAATGTTATTTTATTTATATATATATAAGTAAAGTCGTCGGGGCGGCCTAATGTCGGTATCAGCCAATCAGCAAGGAAGTCTATTCCCTTTTCACTAGCGCTAGACCAAGGAGATTGTTTTGGCATCTGAGGTGGAGCGCCACACCTACCATCAGCTCCTTACTTTACCGCACAGATCCCTGTGCTACTCATACGTTGAGTTGGCGAGGACCGGAATCGAACTAGGAACCATGTGGTTTCTAGCCGAACGCTCTACCGACTGAGACACTCTTTTTAAAAAAATGTTGATATTTTTTATGTTTCTTTTTCAGACTAAACAATGCAAACAATTTTCTTCAATGAATCCAGTTCCTATTGTGGCTATCAAACAACTTGCAGATCTTAAACCAACAGCATTTGATGATATTCCCATTCAATTAAAAAAGGCTCTTATACTCAACAAATGCCTTCCTATTGCAGGAGATGCTGGTATCTTAACCTTTTCTTATATTTACAATTGTTCATCATCATCATCATCACTATTATCCATATAGACTGGTTGTACTCAAAGCCATAAACCTGACATACCATTCTACATAGTCATCTGCAGTCTAACACACTTGACATGTTGTTTTTCAAGTTTATTTAATCTAAAAAATAAAAATTTCCTTTTATGCTGGACTAATAACTCTTGAACATTCTCCTTATGTTGCACTAGAAGCGGCTACCCGGCATTGCCTGGGTAATGGGGAGGTAAAAAAAAATAAAATCGTGAGTTGAATCCTCGTAGTATGCCTCATTAAAATCCCTATGTAAAAACAAAAGACGTTGCATTGATCCAGCCACTCTGAAAATAAAAATTAATGTCTACTATTTAAAATATTAAATGCAAAAGAAAAAAAATCTATGCTATTATCATTTAAATTTTATTCTTTAAAAGTATCTTCACTAATATAAATCAAATTTTCATTATTTTTGCTCAAAAACCAAGCCCTGGTGATATTTAATGTGTATATATATTTACTTTGTCATTAATTTTATTATTTTCGAAGTTTCCTCCGGACATACACAACACACATTTAAATCCCTATGTAAAAAAATAAACCTTGCATTGATCCAGCTACTCTGAAAAGAAATGTTAATGTGTACTATCTAAAATATTAAATGAAAAAAAAAAACTCCATGCTGTTATCATTTAAATTTTATTTTTTAATTATCTTCATGAATATAAATCAAATCTCTATTTTTGCTCAAGAACCAAGCCCTGGTGATATTTAATGTGTATATATATTTACTTTGTCGTTAATTGTTTTATTGTCGAAGTTTCCTCTGGACATACATATACACACAACTGCCCTTTATATATGTATAGATAGATAGATAGATTATGCTCTCCTTGGATCTTGCCAGAGAGCTGAAAAAGCTGTGGAACATGAAGTTGAGAGTGATAGTAATTGTAGTTGGAGTCCTTGGAATGGCCCCTAATGGCCTGGAAAAGAGACTGGGTGAACTGGAGATCTGAGGAAGCATAGAGACCATCCAGACCACAGCACTGTTCAAATTGGCTAGAATACTTAGAAGAGTCCTGGAGATCTGAGAAAACTTGGCACTTTGACTTCAGTGAAAAAGCATGCTAGAGCTACTGTGAAAAACTCAAAATAAAAAAAATAAAAATATTTCAGACCAACTTAAAAAAATTCTTCAATAATAAAAACCTTAAATGAAACATATCCAATTCCTTTAAAGCAATTCAAAAGTAAAGTAGTAGGCAGAGTGGCCTATTGTCAGTATCAGCTGGACAGCAAGGGAGTCTATCCTCTTTTCACTAGCGCTAGACCAGATTAATTATTTTATGCATCTGAGGTGGAGTGCCACACCTCCCGTCAGCTCCCAACTTTACCGCACAGAAGCTGTGCTACTCATATGCTGAGTGGACGAGGGCCAGTATTGAACTTGGAAACTTATGGTTCTAGGGAGGACGCTCTACCGACTGAGCTAATCATGATGAGAAGGTTTCGAGTTCAATATCTGTAGTCACCTGCTACACTTCCCCCCTCGCACAGGCCAGACATATACGGATGTGCATAGTTCTTGGAGGTAGGGAATCTTCTAGTCCACATTTCTTTTATGGTCGAAAGTGCATTCCAGCCATTCAGTTTGTGGCCAAATGGTCAAAAGTGCATTCTATTCATTAAATTTGTTGCCAAAGGGTCAAAAGTGCATTCCAGCCATTAAAGTTGTGGCCAAAAGTGCATTCCAGCCATTAAATTTGTGGCCAAATGGCCAAAGGTCTATTCCAGCCATTAAATTTGTGGCCAAATGGTTAAAAGTGGATTCCAGCCATTAAATTTGTTGCCAAATGGTTAAAAGTGCGTTCCAGCCATTAAATTTGTTGCCAAATGGTTAAAAGTGCATTCCAGCTATTAAATTTGTTGCCAAATGTTCTGCACTAAAAGGATTAAAGATTTTTTTATAGTGAAACTAAAAATTGAAACCATCAGATCAAAAACTTTTGAAAACAAAACTCAAATGAATCTTTGTGCATTTCAGATAATTCCGTCTTATTGAATAACATGGAAGCCATTAAAAAGATGGCACTTTGTACCGATGATTGTAAACCCACACTGGCTCTCTTCTGTGCTTTATTCCACTTTTACTGCAGACATCACACTTCAGAACTTGGAAATCAAATCCAAAAGTAAGTTCACCCATAAAATCTTCTGTTATTTGTTATAAAGAATGAATTCAGTAGTCATAAAAATTCTCAGAATGAATAAAATCTTTTTTGC
This sequence comes from Doryteuthis pealeii, assembly GCA_023376005.1. NCBI lineage: Eukaryota > Metazoa > Mollusca > Cephalopoda > Myopsida > Loliginidae > Doryteuthis > Doryteuthis pealeii. The sequence goes on from CM042139.1 coordinate 54,987,777, forward strand.
TTAAGAAAAATAATCTTATAAGTAGGACTAAGCATTTATATATATATATATATATATATATATATATATATACTAGAAAAAATGTGATCCATTGGGTCACCTATTGACCTATGGGTAGAAAGTTAGTTTGCAAAACGAATTGATTTTAAAAAATAAATACGACCGGAGAATAAAAGAAACATTAAAATCATTTTGCTAAAATTTGCAATAAAGTCATAAACTGACCTATATAAGCCACACATTAGCTGCTGAAAATTAACAAACGAATAAAGTGGAAAGTTCAATTCACTGCTCACACTCTCCAATCTCTCTATTCAACTCACAGAGATTACTAACATATATAAGGAGTAGTTGATCAAGATATATATAGAGAGGGAGAAAGTGACAGGCAGAATGTGAAGTAAGAGGCGGGTGAGGTTTTACTTAATTGCAAATTACGACTAATTAGAACCAAATAAAAATTACGACTAATTAGAACCAAATAAATTGGAATTTTTTCAAACATAACTTAATGCCAAAACTAAGGAATATTTTTGGATGTATTTTGTGTCATTAAACTAAATAGGAAAAAAGCCTTTAGCAAACAATCATTGATTCACTCATCTTTAGTATAATAATAGATGAATGTATAAAAAAATGTAAACTTCTTTTTTTATAGCCTTTTACTGGGGCTGGTGACAACAAATCCTAAATTTATTCCAAGTACTTTGGACTTCTTGGTACGGATTGATAAAGAAGTACCTGACAGGTGAGTTTCTATTACATTCTATTTTTACTGAATCAATATTATGATTTTAATTTTAGAAACATATACATTGCCAATGGTTACATTAAAGATGTAGGTATGTTAGCATTTGATTTTAATATGTAAATATAAAAAGACCCTCAAAAATTGGACAAAATCTAATAAGATTTGGTTGTTGCTTTTACTACCCTTGGCAAAAAGTATGGACTTAGCACATAACAGTTAAGATGTAAAGTATATTTTCTTTTATAGCTAAACATTCTGGTTTCATAAAATATTCCTTAAACAAACTAGATTATATTATTTAGATTAATGGTATAATTTTTGTCTAAGCTATGCAAAAGAAAATGTTATGAAATAACCTAATATTGAGAAAAGATGTTGTGTCTTATCTGTTATTAGTTTATTTACTGCTAAATAAAAACAAAGTAGAACATTCTCTAAGTGTGCTGATTCCATCATTTTTGCCAGGGTTAATACTCCATTTTTTTTTGTTTTTATATTTTAAATAGAAGACACTGATTTTTCTTTAAAGAGTGTTTATGCACTTTTTTTCTGACACCCCACCAGGGCGGATCAGTGCAAGTTCTTTTTTATGTAAGGGTTTTAATGGGGCGTCCTGTGAGGATACAACTCACAATTCAGTAATAATGGATTTGTGAGACTAACTTTTTTGCCTCCTCCTCTTCTACCCAGGTGACGCCAGGTAGCCGTTTCTAGTTTTGAACAAGAAAATTGTTGTTGTAAAATCAATTCGACGTGATGTTTTTTTGTTTTTTCCAGTTCCATCTACCTGTACATGCTGCAACAACTTCAGGACATGGTGACAGCACATGTCAAGTTCAATATGCCTGAACAGCAACTTCACAGTTACCTGGATATCCTCAAATTAACTGCTGCTGATTCCCGAATCCAACCACAGGTGAATATATCTTAAAAATGTGAATATATGATATCTTGATAAAAAACTGGAAGCTTATTCTCATATGAAAGTTTTCGGCCTACAATTTCATCTGATAGACAATTTAAGGTTCACATGACTTTCGGAAACATTTTTTCATGCTTAGAGTTGCCGAAGCATGGAATAAGATGCCTGCATCTGTTGTGGGCTGCCGAAACACTGCATCTTTCAAAGCCTCCATGCTTCCTGTAGTCCGCCAACACTATACCTGATACTCCCATCCACACACATATGCACATATACGCACACAAACATGTATATTGTTACTGTACGCTGTTCATGTTCCTGACACTAATACATTATTCTGTGTACTAGACATGAGACTTTGATGAGTTGTGGTGCACCTGAGCACTGTACACAATAAATTTCATTATATCATAACAAACAGGGTTCTGACGCATTCTTCCAGCCTTTTTTCATTAGATTCTCAGTTTATAACATTGAAAATATTCAGAGGGACAAATTCTTAATTTGAGTAAATATTTTCATTCTTAATTAAAGATTATTTGACAAGTTAAAGAGACAATTCTTCCAAGCTGGTGTCGTGTCAGTGCTGCTGTATGGCTGCACAACTTGGACCCTAACGAAGCGCCTAGAGAATAAACTAGATGGGAGCTGCACAAGAATGCTGCATGCGATCTTAAACAAAACATAGAAACAACACTCCACGAGAAAACAGCTGTATGGCCATCTGCCCCATATCACCCAAACCATCCAAGTAAGGTGGACAAGACACGCAGGACACTGCTGGAGAAGCAAGGACAAAATCATAAGTGATGTCCTCCTGTGGAAGCCAGCACATAGGCATGCCAGTGTGTGCCGACCAGCGAAGATGTACATTGACTAACTCTGTGCAGATATTGGATGCTGCGTAGAGGACCTCCCGAGAACAATGAGCGATAGGGACGGCTGGAGAGAGATTGTCAAGGATATCCGTGCTAATAGCGCGACATGATGATGATGATGATGATAATGATTAAGATACCAGTATTTTATTGTTTATAATGGGACATTATACAATAGAGTTAGTTGATTTTTCACATTTTTAAAATATCAAATTCTCTCAAACAGCAAAAGTTGTGTGTTGTTATAATGAGTACTGATACCAAAAACTAGATCCCTTACTTGCACCGTTGTTTGTGGAAATAGCATCAAAGAACGCCTACTTAAATGCACTAAAAATCCTCGTTTTTGCAACATATTTCATGTGTTTATTTCTTACTTAACAGTTATGAAATATATAATTAATTGGGTGTTGTGATAAAAAGCAACAAAGATGAGGTGAAAGTAAAGTAGTTAAAAATAATTTATTTAACTATTTTTTCTTTTGTCTTTTCATATAATAAAAAGAAATATGATGGTATAAAATAATATATTTAAGTCTGAAATAAATTGAGGTAATTTTCGGATGTTGTCATCCCTGCTTGTCATACGCTAGGTGGTGCCTGCTGAAAAAGTGACCCATGCTAGACGTGACATTTGTTTTGAATTAAAATAAAAAATAATATTCTAAATATTCTGATTTTTTAATTTGTATTTGTTTAATGTATTGATTGTTTTTATTTTTGAAACTCGGTCGCATTTATTTAAAAAGACGTGACATTTGTTTTGAATTAAAATAACATAAAAATATTGAAAAAAAAGATATTTTAAAGGGGGTGGTTAATATATTTACATTTTCTTGTTGATAAAAATCGGGTGGGGTGGGCTATAAAATATTGCTTTCTTATAACTAGCACAGGTCATATTTTTAGCAGGCGCCGCCTAGCGTATTTTAGGGCAGGAGGCTGGTACGACAACTTCCCAAAAATTACCTAAATAGATCTTCAATTGAATAATGGTAAAAGTTATTCCAAGTGTAAAAGCAAAACTTTGAATTTCTTAAGCTGACTACAGAAGTGAACTTGTGAAATCTCAAACTGGAAATAAATTGTCGGCCCCTTGTTTTCAATTTTACCTACCCAATGTAAAGGTCTTCAATAGAAAATGCCAAAATTTATAAAAAATTTCTTAGTCCTATGAGAATGATATGTATATATATATATATATATTTTTTTTTCTTTTTCTTTCAGGCCACTGTAAGGTTTCTTCACATGAACATTTTATATTCTCTGATGTATGGCAATATTTCTTGGTTCCTTGCGACTGCCACTTTGTCTGTCTGCAGAAATCTATTGCTTCACCATAAAACCCATTCCATATTCAATGGTAAAGTTTTATTTAATTCATTTTTCTATCTACAAATATTTCTCAGCCTTCTCATATGTTTAGTAAATCAGAACATATAATCATCTATCTATCTATCTATCTATCTATCTATCTATACATATATAAAGCGCAGTTGTGTGTATGTCCAGCTGAAACTACGAAAATAAAACAATTAACTATAAAGTAAATATATATACACATTCACTATCACCAGATCTTGCTTTTTGAGTAAAAATAATGATTTGATTTATATTTGTGAAGATAATAAAAAAATGAATTTAATATTTCCGATAGAAGACACTCATTTTTCTTTTCAGAGTGTCTGTGCACTCTTTTTTTTATGACGCCTCACCAGGCTGAATTGGCGAAATATTTTTTTTAACATAGGGATTTTAATGGGGCATCCTGCGATTATCCAATTTGCGATTTAGTAATAATGGATCTGCAGGACTAACTTTTTTGTTCACCCTTCTATCCAGGCGATGCTGGGTAGCTGCTTCTAGTAAAAAATCTTTGTGATTAATGGTTTTTTTTAGTGGGGGTTGACCCCCTACTAAAAAAAAATTTCTGCGTTTTTCTTTTTCAATATATTTTTATTTAATTTTCTTTTTTTTTTTATCAGGAATGGACTGCCTTTTGCATCTTTTGATGACTCATTGTTCTGAAGTGGATGTCGTTGACCGAGCAACTTTTTATTATTCACTTTTAAATGGAGCAGCTGATACTAAGGTCTGTTAGAATCTATTAGACTCATATCAGATATTTTTTTGTGATTCAAAATTTATTGTATTTCAATGGAAACTGTAATCTATCAATAATAGAGATTTGGTCTCTATTTATCTGTAACCGAAACTAAGTCACTGTCATTTCAGGAATTAAGTAAGTTTATCAATGAGTATTTAATTTATAGTCAGTATCATTACTACATAAAAATAAAATTCTATGAAAAATCAGTTAATTGTCAAGTTTTCATGAAAATTTCGATACCTATTCACCTTTAGATGAATTTATGTTTAAAATAGTTTTTTCCTAAAATATATTAGGGAAAATATTTTTTTACTAGGTCAACCTCCCCCTTATTTAATTTTATGAAATCAGAACAAAATATATTTTACTTGTATGATTTTTAGATTTTTCTTTAAAGATAAGAGTTTGAATATTTAAATCAGAATTTTTTAGAAATGTTTTGGAGGTTGTAAAACAAAACAAATATCTCTGTGGAGTGAATATGATGCTTTTTAAGTAAGTAATTAATTTCCAAAAAATATGAAACATTTTATTTTATTTATTTATTTAATTTTCCCCCACTCCTCAGACAATATCTTTCAAAAATTTATTTTTACACTGCCCGGAGCATGTGTGTTTTTTTTTTTGCTAGTATTATTAATGGAGAGATATGAAAACATTTTAATCCTGATCATTCTGTTTCTTATGAGGATAGACAAAAAAAAAAATTTAAAAGGAATAATCTTTAATTTTTCTGTTAATTATTTTTTAAATTTTGTTTATGCCTTTTGGTTTTGTCTTTTGTAACGAGAGATTTTGTTGTTGTTGATGATGATGATGAATGACATTCAATGGATTATTTCAGATCCAGGAAATTCTCACTAGTGCGGATTTGAAGATGACACGCAGACAGATTACAAATATCATCCACAGTCCAAGTAAGTATGTTCATTACATGAAAATGCAGTTGCAGTTTAAGACATGCATAGCACATTATCTATATGTGTCACAAGTTTTCTATTTATCTTCTATGAGTGCATCCCATCATGATTGTATATGGCTATATATATATATGTGTGTGTGTGTGTGTGTGTGTGTATATATATACGTGTGTGTAGGAGGCACGTGGTGGTGTAATGGTTAATGTCTTAGGAAATGGACATGACCAGACGAGTTCAAATCCTGGACGAGGCTGCTTGCATTTCACTAATACCTTTGGGAAAGGTATGAATCCAACTATTCCCTCTCCAGTTATGAGTAATACACACTCTCTCATACACACAAAGTTCCACTGTATATGCTCCAAGTGAGTATCCTTCTCGTCCTGGTTCTCCCAACTCAAGCACATTTTCCCTCCCTCTCTCTCTTTCTCTCTCATACATACAAAGTTCCACTGTATATGCTCTAACTGAGTGTCCTTCTCATCCTGGTTCTCCCAACTGTTGATCACAAATGTGTCATTATCACTTTGGTTGGGTCTTTTATTTACTCAATCTCTTTTTATTACCAGGTGCTCCAACAAACCCAGCCTCAATGTTGTCTCTTGAAAAATCTTTCATAAAATGGGAAAGGTAATGAATTATTTTTTTACAATAAATTAAGTACTTTGTATTTTTACCTGGTTTAAGACTACTGTGATGCTGTACCTGACATATCCCTAAACTCTTATTTATAAAACCTTTTGATCGGAATATATATATATATTTCCAAAAAAAATGATGAATTTATTATGATGTTTATGTCAACGTTTAAACGTTTCGGTTTATGTAAAACCTTCTTCAGGACAATATGATAGAAAAGAAAAAAGATTTTTAGTTGTTCAAACAGTGATGGATGTTTTTAAATGACTTGAGTTGGAAATGTGTATGGAAAAAAAAAATTTCTCCATACATATATCATACTTATTACATAGTATATGGTGTGAATAATTTGGATTCCGATTTTAACAAAACCATGTTTAATAAATACTTGGTGTTATTGATTTCTAATATTATTGTTTTATTCTCAAATATATTAAAAGCAATCCTATGCATAATTTTATATTGAAATCAATTAGAATATAGTAAAAATAAGCGTAATCTTGTTTTGTGTTCGTATTTAATTTCATTAGTCTTTTAATTCAATATAGTATTTAATCATATCAAAACTTAAATACTTGTGCCCAGAGGGTGCATTTTTTTGGTGGTGCTAGTGGTGGGGGTTTAGTTAATATAATTAAATAACTAATTTATTAATTTGTTATTATTGCCTACAGGATTTCAATCCATCCAATTTGGAAGACTGTGAAATTCCATCATGAAGATCCACATGAAGAATTCGAAGAAATAAATCCTGGAAAAGGTAAATATAAAAAATAAACATTCAACGTTTAAAAATAACGAGACTGTTTCTTCAAAGCCACCTTTTAAGATTTTCCTAGGACTGTTTTTTTTTCTCCATTTCCCCCTGTGCCATGAAAACTGATTTTAATATATTTGTATGTCTCTCTCTTTCTCTCTCTTCCTCATATATATATATATATATATATATATAACCTACTTAAGTTCACCAAAAATGGATAATCAGGGTTAATTGTAATGAATTAATCAAAATAAAGGACAATCACGGCAGTGAATAATACAATTGTAGTCTTCCACAAAAAATTGGAAAGAAATCCATTAAAAACCAGTACTGCATCAAAACAATAAATGCTAGATGGCTATCCATATAATTCAAAAGCCAAATTGTCAAATAATATATATATATATATATATATATAATCTCAAATTGAAGTCTATTACTTTAAATTTCATTGTTTGATGATAGTGCACACTGCATGGAACTTAAATTAGTGGAGTTCTAGTGTTCATTATTTGATATTTTTCTGGATTATATACCTACTTTGCTGTAGTTGTGTTGCACACTTTTCTCATTTGCATTTATACATATATATATATATATATATATATATATATATAAATATATATATATATATATATATATATATATATGCTATCTCTGGTATTGAGCACTGTATTTATAAATGTAATAAACTCCATTATCAATATAATCATTATATATATATGTATATATATATATATATATATATATATATGTATATATATATATATATATATATATCCATGTTAGGATAGTGTAGACACAGAGTCAGTGGCACTTGGTGACTGTCCGTTTCATGCCCATGCAATTATCAGACTTGGTCTGATGTTCACATAGGTGGGAAACTGAAAGTCACCAAGTGTTGTTGTCTCTATGCTATGCCTTCCTAACTTTATATATATAGATTGTTTGGTAAACGATAGTCGTTTTTTACATGTAGATTAATGATGGAAAATAAAATTGGCCATTATTTCCACAACAATCTAATATTCTAATATATTAGATTGTTTCGAAAATAATGTCAAAAAGGAGAACATTTTCAAAAACAAATTCTCTTTCACCAAAAAACTTTCTCTTTCCATTAAATGTGATAAAACATATAAATGGAAAAATTAGATATGACTTATTGTTTGCTAAAGGGTTTTCCTTTCTATTTAGTGTAATGACACAAAATACATCCCAAAATATTCCTTAGTTTTGGGATTAAGTTATGTTTGAAAAAATTTTCATTTTATTTGGTTCTAATTAGTTGTAATTTGCAATTAAATCAAAAACTCACCCGTCTCTTATTCCACATTCTGTCTGTTACTTTCACCCTCTCTCTTTATAGATATATCTTGATTAACTACTCTTTATATATGTTTGTTTTCTCTGTGAGTATAAAGAGAGATTGGAAAGTGTAAGTAATAGATGAACTTATTCATATTATAATTTTCAGCAGCTAATGGCTGGATTATATATAAGACGTGGTCAGTTTTTGACTTAATTGCAAATTTTAGCAAAATGATTTTAATTTTTTTTTTTCATTCTCTTGTGGTATTTATTTTTTAAATTTAATTCATTTTGCAAACAAACTTTCTTCCTGATCACAATTATCTACTAAGAGCTCAATAGGTGACCCAACGAGTCATGCCTTTTCTAGTTTTCAATAAACTTGAAGGTATTTCATAAAGAATAAAATGTTAAAACAGGGACCAAATGCATATACATTTAATATAGTCTAATTTTTTGAAACCATATTTAATTTAAATTGTGTTTTTATTTATGCTTAAGATAATTCTTTCAGATTGTTTTGGCCTCAGTTTTTGCTATTTTATTGTTAATTAATGCTTTTTGTTTTTTTGTTTTTTTTCTTTGTTTTTCATCATTTTACTATGTGCAAGGCAAAAAAGTCACTAAAAAAGAAAAATGGGACAAAACAGAAGGAACAGTTAAAGATGAGAGATGATTATTTATATTGCATTTGACATTTTGCAGGTTATAAACATCAGGAAAACAAGAGGCTGGCAAAAAATTCCATCAGCAAGACATATGCGGCAAGAAACTATCATGATAGAAATTATGTTTACATTTAGAAATGTTTACTGCAAAAGATGAGATCAAGCAGCTAATCTAATGTTATATTTAAATACATGTGGACATGACAACAGAGAACTGTTTTCATGGAAGTATTTATAGATAAGACAGAAGCAACATTCTGATAATGTTATAGTGATTGAAATTGATATTATAATTCAATGATATTGACAATTCTTCTTTGGATTTTATCTAGAATCTGAGGGTATACAGAATCAGCAGCAGCAGACCAGATGTGACAATGATATTAAATGCAAGGGTTTTTGATTTTTTTTTTCTCTTCCTTTTTGGCTTCTTTGGATACCCCATTTTCCAGTGGATTCCTTATGACCTATATATACTGCTTTTAATACCCTTGGGAAAGGTATGAATCCAAATCTCCCTCCAGCTATGGGTAAAATAGCAGGGGAGACTGGACTCTTTAACCATGGCTAGGTAAC
>CM042139.1:55002311-55132311 GCA_023376005.1 Doryteuthis pealeii
GATAAAGAACTCATACATTTAACAAACAAAATGTGTATTCATACAAAAATTACAATAACAGAGAATACTGGACAAGGTCCTGCAAAAGTGATTTTTCAAATGTTCATGTAATAATATAATTAATAATTTTATCTTTCTATCCGCTATCATTTTATATTCTTTATTCCTTTAATTTTTCTTTTTCTTTTTTGCAAATAATACTTGTTCATTATTTTTTACAACTCATATCTATAGATTAATAATGGAGATTAAGTGTCTATTTGTCTGTAACTGAAACTTTGTCACTGCTTACGTCACATTACCCAAAATCATCATAACATAGAATAAATACATTCAAAATTTGAGCATGCAACCTTAGACAGTCCTCATTGTTTTTTAAAACAAGTTTTGATAAATACATGCCCTGTATTATATATTTGTATATAGTTTATTTTATTTTAATATATATTTAAAGTTAACAGAACTAAGTTTCCATTTGAAATTGTTTTATTTTTTTTACTCCTTTAATAAATTTGGTGGTTTTACTTATGGTAGAAACTACCTGGCATTGAATTTTCAACTCTCACCACCTCAAGCAATATTGTTCAAAAATTAATCTTTACACTGCCTGGAGAGCATTTTTTTTTTGCAAGTTCCTTTAATAAATATTTTTGCTCTTTTTTTTTTTTTCAGACTTCTGAATGTCCTATGGATGAGATTAGAGCAATCACTTTAAATATTGAAACTGATGGCAACTTAGAGAAAATTCCAGGTAAGATTTTACTCTTTTTAATAACCCAACTTTTCACTATAATTCACTATATCTGATGATGCTAACTTAAGCATATCTTATTATAATGGAGATTTGGTGTCTGTAGCCATATATTCCTCAATTCTTGATTTGTGTTAAGAATGTCATAGTCTTTTCTTGGGTGTACACTAAAATAAGTTTAACTAATTAGCCATTCCCGTAACTGACTAGTAGAGGAACTGATCCATCATCACCGAATCAGACTCTTTTCTTCTTTATTTCATCAGATAGTTTTTAAATATTCTCTTTAATCCTTCGATCTATAATAGCATAATTTGCAGAATTCATGACTAACAATAATTATATCATTATTATCTTCCTATAATGGAGATTCAGTGTCTGTCTGTAACCGAAACTACATCACTGCTTACATCCCAATACCCTCAGGAAATGTGTAGGTTTATCAATCAATATTTAATTTATAGTCAAAATCATTGATACATTGAATAAATCTTATTTATTAATGGTGTCTCTATACAAATCGGAATTAGATTTGCCCCAAAACAGCCCATGTTATTAGTACATTTAAAATCCTGCAATGTTTGTTAGATATTACTAAGAAATAAAGGTTTACATAATATATGGTGTGATTAATTTGCATACTGGTTTAAACAAAACCGGGTTTAATAGATAATTACTTGATGTTATTGATCTCTAATATTATAGTTTTATTCTCCAATGTATTAAAATAAATCCTATGAATGAATTTATATAGAAACTAATTAAAATATAATTAGAATAAGTATAATCTTTTTATATGCATCTTTCTAATCTAATATATTTAAGTATATTGAAACATAATATTGCTAGTATGAATAAAGTCATATTTCTTAACCATAACAAGTTAAATAGAAAAAATGTTTTAAATGCTCATGTGGAGGGGTTGGTAAATACATACATGATCATCAAACCAAGAATTCTTTGAAACTGACAGTCACCAAGCACCAGTGACTTTGTGTCTACACTATCCTAACTTAGATCTACATATGCTCTATCACTGATTTTCAAACCAAGTTTGGTTTGAAAATCACATAGGTGAGAAACTGACAGTCACCAAGCACCAAGGGCTTTGTGAAGACCTGTTTATAACACCTACTCTGAACACTGATTGGCTCCAGCATTAGCCAACCAGGCGCACAGAAACTGGTCTGTGTTAGAAAAACTCTATATAAGCCAGTTTAGCTGCTTGTGTTGAATCAGATGGGTGATGCACTAGGGCCTGATCGTCCCAAATGAGGTCTAACTGGCGAGGGGGATATTATATTGAAAGACCCGAACCCCCCCCCCCATGAACCAGTAATAACGTAACTGACGACACCACCCAGCGCTGTTTAATAGTACAGGCATATCTCAAACAACATGTCTATGGTATCCTAACTTAGATCTACATATTCTTTATGACCGATTTTCAAATCAAACTTGGTTTGAAAATCATATTGGTGAGAAACTGTCAGTCACCAAGTACTGTTGATGTCATTTTTATGCTACCCTAACTTATATATACATATATATATGCTCTATGAATGATATTGAGCACTATTTACTTATATATATATAAAAGATAAGTAGGTACATTGCTAACAATCTTTTATACTAAACCAAAACTTACCAGGATTTTATTATTTCTAGTGGAATATTATCCAATCAAAATGGATATTATTAGGTATTATTTATTACCAAACTTTACAGCATTGAAATTGTGAGCAAAAATATGAATATGTAGTAGTGGAAAAATAGAACCATATGACCTTTAGGCACCCCTTTTGCGATCTCGATTAATAAGGACATGTTTTTCATTTACACCGTCAAAATCCGGTTGTTTGTTAACAGACGATTTTTAGAATTTTTAAAAAAATTATAAAACTAACCCCTAACCCTAACCCCTAACAAACAACTGGATTTTGACGGTGTAAATGAAAAACATGTCCTTATGAATCGAGATTGCAAAAATAAAGGTTATATGGTCCGAAAAATTAGTACACTTCTTTTGTTTATGCAATTTTATTTCTAGTTGCAGAGTTTTAATGCTGTAGAGTTTTGTAATAGACAATATCAGTTTTGATTGTATAATGTTCCACTAGAAATAATAAATCCTGGTTTCTTTGCTTTAAAAGAAAATTAACTTTCTATTTAGAAGAAGGAAGTTACTTGACAAGTAACAGAAAACTCACAAGAAAGAAATGCTCCTCAAGCCATTAACAAATCCACCGAGAAGTTCAACTCCATGATTGTTTTGTTATGTTTGTTTTTGATTTGTTATGTTTTTGGTTTTGGGGTCATCAGAAGAGAATGTGCACCATTTTGAGGCCTTTATCTCATTTATGGGCAATACTGTATCTGATCAAAATAAATGGAGCTTCTATTTTTTGTCATATAAAATATGCAAGTCTATTAATAATGGAGATTGTCTGTATTTCTGTCTGTAACAAAAACTACGTCATAGCTCTACGTCACAACTTACGTCACAATATTCTTATGCTATATACACCCAAAATTTGAGTAAGCAATCTTAAAAATTGTTTTTTACTCTCATCCTTTTTTTTTTACTAAAAAGTTTACAAATAAATAAATACCTACGATTTTGTGTAAAATTGATGTGGAAAATATTCAAAATAATTGTTGGATTATTACATGCATGCAACATTTTATTTGAGAGGGACAGGGCTCAGTTTTCATTTCAAATTCTTTTCTTTTTTTTTTACTCCTTTAATAAATATGAGGATTTTGCTTACTTGTGATACAAACCCTCTGAAATTGAATTTTTAACTCCCACCCTCTCAGGCAATGTCTTTCAAAAATTAATTTTTACGACGCCCGGAGGGTGTTTTCTGTTGCTAGTAATTATAAAAATGTTAAAGCTATGAACCTGCTTGTTGGATTTTTAAAATTTTTTATTTGGATAAATATTGCATATTTTTCTTTTTGGTGATCAGTGTTCAAGCCCAGGTAAATTCATGTTTTTTTGGTTTTTTTTTTTTTTTTTTTTTTTTTTTTTTTTTTTTTGCAAAATACAACTTGAGGTTGTGATTGGATGCATTATCAGTGATGTTTTTAATTCATTAGGGGTTTTGGGCATCATATCCCCTCACTTATTTAACCCGGCTGAGGTTAATCATGTCTCAACCTGCATCCACATTCTTGTTTCTTCTGCATTTCCTTCATTGCAACTGGTTAACTTTTTAAATGATTTCAGGATTCGTTCTTTATATATATATGTGGCTTATGGAGGTGCATCATGCAATGGTTGGAGTCGTAGGAAATGGACTTGTTGATGCAAGTTCAAATCCCACACAAGGCTGTTTACATTTTACATGGAGCTAATACCATTGGATCAATGAATCCAACTATTCTCCCTATGGGTAAATAGTAGGTCAGACTGGGCTCTTTAACCTTATCTAGGTAACTAGTCTTGGAGAAGGAAAACTCCAGATTCAAACCTGTTAAACTCTGATTAATAAATTGACCTTGTGTCGCATCCTGCTCGTGTGCAGGGGTTGGTAAATATGTATATATGTATGGTCCAAATGTTATTTGACCAATTTTTGCCCTCCTTACTTGAAAATCTATATTCACAGTCTCTAATCTCCCATTCTGTAATAAACTAAATTTACTTAATATCTTTAATAGTATCAAGTAGGTATTTATAGATATCTGTTATATTGTGTGTTAAATTTTCAAACAAATTTTGTTTTTATTTTTCAGAGATTCACATACCAAATATGAAAAAAGCAGGTAATTTTTTTTAAAAGTAAATTGTTAAAATAAATACAAAAGAGGAAATTCTTATCAAACTTCTGATTACACCCCTAACAATTTTTATAAAATGTTAATTTTTTCTTAAACCAAAGATACCAGAATTTTATAATTTATCATCATCATCATCATCATCATTCATCAAGGGATGCTGACAGCACAGATTCCATTGACTCTCTCTCACCACCCATCTTTATCAGTCATTACTCTTGGAAAGTCCTCTAGATGGTATCCTGTGTCCATACAGAGCTGATGAATATTTTTGATAGTTGGCTAAAATGTTTGTGTCCATGTGTTGGAGTCCATAGGAGAATGTCACCAATGAACTTTTCAGCTGACGCTTATATATATATATATATATGTGTGTGTGTGTGTGTGTGTGTGTGTGTGTATTGATGTTATACACATTTGAAACAATGAATATTCACCTCATTACATTAAGAAACATATTACAACCTCTGTCCCATAATGAATGTTACATATGCATATAAATTTCATACACTAAATGCAACTATTATTATGGGACAGACATAGTATTTGTTAAAGGATCTTTATATGATATATAAAGATATTTTTTTTAAATATTTCATGAACTTGAGAAAAACTGACTTTCCAAAATACTGATCAATTTTCATAACTCTTACTTTTCCTATTTAAATATTTGCTTTTTAAATTGTGCAAATGTCAATTAGGATGAATTAAATTCAATTCTTTTGTTATAAAATTTTGGCTTTTGTAAATTCCTTTCATCTTTGAAGAATTGTGGGATCAAGTCTCCATGAAGCACCCTAGCTCATGTAGGCAGACAGTTTTTATTTACAAAACATTTTTTATGTTTATTTAATAAAAGGATGTTGTTCAGAAATAGTATCACACAATTTGTATAATTTATTTTTGTCAGATACAATATAAGTGCAAAAAATCATCTGTTGGTTTGTTTACAAATGTTTGCCTGCCCTTTCGGCTTGGGCGTTAGAATGCACCGACTGCACCTCTGCAGAGGGGTAAGACTCCCCCAATGGGGCCACCTGTTGGCTGTGGGTGGCAACCTGTGATGCTTAAGGATGGTGGATGAGCAGTTCATGACTTGCAATACTCCACTTTGGCCCTATCTTGGGCTAGACGGGCAGTCGGAGAGACCCCCTCAGATCAATCGGCTGGTCACGTCAAGCCCTAGCACCTATATGATTTTCCCAACCCTATTGCCCTTATGGCAAGCCCCAACCCCTTTTTATCATATGGGTGCTAGAAGGCAGTGACTGAGGGTCTACATGTCCTGGTAATGACGTTAAATTCTATCTGATGGTGAGGTTCCAGTTTTGGAGGTTTGGGGAATGTGGAGCACCCCTTCATCACCATTGCTCCCTGGTCCACTCTGACCCGGAGTGGTAGTACCTGTTAGGGTCCCATCTATGGGTTAAATAGAAAAATGTATTCATAAAAAAATTGTATTATCCATTAAGAATTGATTTATTTCAAAACTTTATCGGCATTAAATGACCCACTGAAGTTGATATGCCGTAAAACAAAACCAAACCAAACCAAATACAAATGTTTAAAGCAGAACTTACTGGTGACATGTTAAAATGTGAACCTTCCATTAGTTTGATGAGTTAGGGTGCTTATTGGAGACTTGATCCGAATTGTGTAATATTAATAAGCTATAAATTTTGATTTATCTTATTGATATTATTTTTAATGTATTTTTCAGAATCCAAAACTATCCAATTGCAGTTCTATTCTCTTCAGCCATTCCCAGGGGATTATCCAACAAAGTAAGATTATAAAGAATATTGGTTATTTCCTATAACTCCAACATAAACAAAGGGGAACCACTCTTGACTGATAAATTATTTATTTATTTATTGATCTACTTGGAAAAAAGAAGACAGGGTTAGGGTTAGTTTAATGGGAAAATAAATAAATAATTTATCAGTCAAGAGTGGTTCCCCTTTGTTTATGTTGGAGTTATAGGAAATAACCAGAATATTTATTTAAAAAAAAAAAAAATCCATTATGTATCTCTTTTTGTCTCTGTGTGATGATTTACACTTACCTGAAGCAAAAATGTTGTGCTGTTTCGTGTAGAAACAACCACTTGCAATATGATCAGTGTATATGCGCATGTTCAAGTCCATATTATTACCATAAATTGCATAGATAAATAAAGTATGCATAAATTGTTGTGTACATAAGTAAACACTTCTAGATTCTCTGTATTTTGACCGTTTTGTGTAGATAAGTGAACACTTCTAAATTCTCTGTATTTTGACCGTTTTAATTTCAAATATCAAACATTTTGCCCTGAAAAAGGCCGTTTTCTTTGTATACTTAAATATTTATATTTTTCTATTATTAATATTTTATTTCATATTTAAAATGATAATAAATAGAATACAGTGTGTACGTGGATAAACTCTTGGCCGAAACACCTGTTGGCATTTCATTAAACCATTTTTATCCATTCAACATTTTCTTTCCTTTATTTATTTATCCTTTCAACACATAAACGACAGTATTGAGAGAAACTGTTGAAAGTGAACCAGACTTTGGTTGATGATGATAAAATAGAAACTTTTTAGTTTGGTGGTTGGTTTAGAAAGCTTTCACAATACAAGTGTAATGAAAAATGAGGTAACTATAATGTTGTTCATTTACCTTTGATTTATACTCTTAATGTTTTGGATAAAGATCCCTTCGTTCGAAGATTTCTGAAAGCAGGGTCCTGGAGCTGTTAACCTGTGGCTAGAATCTGCTCATTCTGTTGTATGCTTGGTAATATCTTCCTCTGAATAAAATAACCTCTTGGTATAAAATAACTCTAGATGAGTTGACATCTTTAGAACCAATTCTGTAATTTAGTGAATTTAGTTAAATATCAAGTGTCTTATTTCATCTTTCAGATCTGTTTTTGCTTCCATGGAAAGAATTACCATGTCTTGTAATTTGGAAACAACATCAATCAGTTTCACAGACCTGATGCTGCCAATTCCATGGGAAAATCTGGGAGTTCCTCCTGAAAAACAAAAAGATGTCTTCACAGAACTCTGGGAATATCTTAATTCCAGCAATTCCAACAATAAGTAAGTTTGACGATGTTGAATTATCAATAGTTGTTCATATGAGTTTCCTATGATTAACTACCATAATTATTTTGGTAATCTGAACATTAGCTATATAAATGAGATTAACCTCCCTTTGTTTTTTTCACTTTGAGGAAGCCTTATGTTTTGGTCGGCCATTTTCATTTCCCATAAATCTACACTGAAAATACGAATTTGTTCAAATCAATACAACTGCATGTTTTAACACGAACATATCATATAATGTGTTCTTAATTGTGCTTGCGCATTATTTGAAATGAACTTAATTGTTATTAAGAACACATTTTATGATATTTTCATGCAGTTGTATTGATTCAAACTAATTCGTATTTTCAGTGTAGATTTACGGTGAAATGAAAATGGCCGACCAAAACATAAAGCTTCCTCAAAGTAAAAGAACCAAGGGAAGGTTACTCTCATTTATGTAGCTAATGTTCAGATTACCATTATTTCTGCATAACATGCACTGATAACTAAGAAATTCTGGAAAAAAAGATTATTATGTTTAATAAGCTAATTTAAGCTAAATTTAGCATTTGTTCAAATTTTTATTGGTTCCATATTGATCCTTAACTTTTAATTGTATAAAACATTTCTTTTGCTTTTCTAAAAAAAAAAACAAATGTGTATTTTAAATTTGTTATTGAAAATCCAATTATAATGTAATAACAGCATTCAAGTAAATTGTTACCATGAGAATGTAATGAGAGTTAGCAGTCAATTAAATGGCTACCATGCCTATTGGTATTGCTGGGTCAGTAAAATGTTTATTCCTGTGTGTGGGGGGATAAGTGAGGGAGAGGCTTTCTGTGATTGGATATACCAATCACGTGATGAGTCCAGAAGTTTTGGTGCAAAATACCATAAACCCGAGACAAAATCCGGACGAGATCCGAGGAGGCAGCGACTTGAAATCCTCCCCAAGAAATCACCCTAAGATATCAGATATCTTCTCCAGCATGCCGGTAAGTCCCTCAAACTTAACTCTATACACAGGAAGGACTTTATATTGTTACTCATTGTTTTTATTTGTTTATTAATAAATTGTTGGAATTAAACTAAGTTTTAATTCATTTATTTGTTGCTGTTAGTCTTTGAATTAAATGCTATACTAACACAATAGTATTATTTAATAAAAAGCAAATGAATTAAGAGATGTTCCTCTCATCCAAATAAAAACAAAAGAAAATAGAATAAAAAAAAACTAGTATTTTTATTTAAGTTATTACTAGATCTAGCAAATAATCTTAATCTACATCTTTGTGTATTTGTGATTGGATGGAAATGATACTTTGAAATCTTTAATGTTTTAATTGTTTATTGTATCTTTTAATTTTTTTATTCTTATCATTCCTTTTGATATTGTCTATTTAGACCTGCTGCAATTGAATCAGTCAAAACATTGCCATTAGATCTGACTGGATTATGTAAACTGGTTGATTCTGTCCTTCTTCCTTATACAGTATACAAAAGTGAAAGTAAGTAAAAATTTTGGAGATCATAAAAATCTCTTTCTAATATAATAAATTACAATTTGGGAACATAAAAGTTGTCAGAATTATAAATAAACTTTTATGGCATGAATCTGTCAGATTTTCAAAATTTTCAGCTTGATTTATGAAAAAATTCAACTGAATATGATTAGAACAATTATCTGGTTTTTTGAACTGAACATTTCTTAAAATGTGTCATTTTGGATTGATGTTGAGAAAATTGTACCAAAATAAAAAGAACTTGGTTGATATCTCAGTAAAAATGATGTCCACTTCATTCAGGTTTATTTTGAAAAAAATTTTTTAAAACAACTATATGGATGAATCAAAACTTTTGCAATATTTTGGTATTGTGAAGCATAATTTGTCATTTCTGATGATTTTGCCATGGTTGTGAAGGGGAAGATCCATACTGGACTGTGAAATGTCAAGCTCACCTGATACTCTCCAACTGATACTCAATGGATTTTCCAGGAGTGATGACTGATAGGGATGGGTGGTAAGACAGGGTCATGTAAATCCATACTGTCAGCCTGACATGATGATGATAACAACATAAGAATTTTTAACCTTTTATATATGTAATATACATACAAATGGTATTTAAGAAGAAAGAATATGCAAATGTGTGTTAACATATTGTTCCATAAAGAAGCAGTATATGGAAGGGGTACAAAATGGAAAAAAAGATGAAGGTAAATAAAATAGCCAGGTGGCTTTACTGGAACTAGCGCTAGTGAAAAGGGGATAGACTATCTTGCTGTCTGGCTGATACCGACATTAGGCCACCCCATCCTAAAAATTAACATGTTGTAGAGTGGGGGCCCCTGTATCATAGATTTGGCCCTAGAATTGACCCTGTCTATAACTAAAGTTTTCATAAAGTATCTTTGTGTGATTATCAAACATCTCTATTTTCTTTCTTTTGCAGAGAATTTCCACTGTGCCATTTTCCTACCACCAAGGCATCATCTATTGTTAAAACTAAATTCTATCCAGAATCACACAGCAATCTCAATTCTCACAGACTTTTGGCCAATTCTTCCTTCTGTAAATTCTTACTTAGAATCCCTGATAACAATTCACTGAAGATGTTACATTCAATTTCTTCTTTTTTTTTTATTTCCTTGGAAATATGATTCAATTTTTTTATCCTAGAACTGAAAATATTCTTTACACCAGAAAATCTTTTGATAAGAATATTGAAGCCACTCAAGAAATTCCTGGAAATTTGTTTTTTTATTTTATTTTCATCATTTGTTGTTGATTTTTTTTTCCCTGTAATTAAATTTTTTTCCTGTAATTAAAGCAAAAAACATTTTTGATCAATTTGTAAATATAAAATAATCTGATCTTTCAACAACAGTTTCTTGATTTTTTTATTCTTGAATGTTGTTGTAACCTAAAAAAGTTGACTAAATGAGAAATAACCAAATGGAGGCTGGAAATGAAATGGAATCTTTATAACATTAACAAAATACAATACTTGCCAGCAGTGGGAAAAAGGTAAACCACTGCTAGTGGTATAAGAATACTCAATCTGCATAATACACTTGTATTTATAAGGATTGGGACATACCCATTAATGTCCATAGGTAGGGTATATAACACAAACGAAACCACAAATTAAACAAAAAGAACCCATAACAAACACTCATACCACTAAAAAAAAATGCAAACAATATGAAAATCTATTTGAAAAAGTCAACATAGAATACATTCTGTCCTTTTTGAAGGAAATAAAATTTTACCATAGAATATAGACATGAACCTAATCAATACCATACAACATGATCCCCAATGATGCTAACACATTGTTAAAACAAATTACTACAAAAATAAATATAGATACACAACATATATTACTTCCTAACTGCTAGGCATGACATAACCCCAGATAGATTGATATGCCATTAAAATCAATCAACCAACCAATGTAAAAAAAAGAACTACAGAAAAGTCCAAATCTCCAATTGAAACAAGTACTAAAAAGGAAAGATGACACAGATCACCAATCCACTCACCAATTCTCAAAATAGATAACTTGGGAAAAACCCATATCACAAATTTAAAAACAAATACCAAAGCAAACAATTACAAACCAAAACACATTCTAACTACCCAAGCCAAACTTGGACCTTCCCCACAATCCAAAATAAATCATACCCAATCAACCACTCAACAAAAACGACTAAAAATATCAAACCTCTCATCCTCATCTCAATTCAGAGACTCCTCAACCATTAAGAATAAAATCCCCAAAAATTATTAAACAATACCATACAAAGAAACAAAGGCAATATAACTCTGTTTTTATTCTTTCTTTTACAAGAAGAAAAAACTTGAAGACAAAGTTTGTATTTTACCATTCAATCTGAAACGAGAAGCATTTATCATATCAGTAAAGTGGGAGAAGTAGAAAAATTATTTTACTATATACCTGACAACTTTGGGCATTACAGCTTTTTAAGAAAAAATAGAGAAAAAAGTGTGATCATTCACAATGTATATGTAAAATACTAGACAAAAGAAAATTCAAAATAAGTGTTTTAAGGCAGTTATTCTCAAACTATCACCTAATCTAATTAATTAACTCATATAACACAAGATCCGGTTATTTCTATAAATCTAACATGATCAAAGGGGAACCACTCTTGACTGATAAATTATTTATTTATTTTCCCATTAGACTAACCCTTAACCCTAACCCTAACCCTCTTTTTTTCCTTGTAGATCAATAAATAAATAAATAATCTATCAGTCAAGAGTGGTTCCCCTTTGATCATGTTAGACTTATAGGAAATAACTCAAGATCCTTTTCCAAAAGTAAAATACTCAAGAATATAAAAACAAATAGAATCTTTTTTAGGTAAACTGAAATACTAACTATAATAAATAAAATTCAGAAAAAGGCAAAAAAAACCTAATAATACACCCCATTTCAGTCTCAACTAACTGTTGCTATTGGCAGACAGTGTAAATTTAATCTCAATCTTTTGTGGTATATTGGTAGGATGTTTCCAATGTGTCACAGACTGGTACCATATTTGTGCCATATTATTTCTTCTTGATCGGAGAAAATATTTAAATATCTGTAATGATATTAAACTATACCGTAAAAGCATAATGAATATAATGATTTACATTACATGTTGTATATATATTATGATAATGTAAAACCCTAACCCTAACACTAAACCCTAACCCTAACCCTAACCATCAAAATCTATCAGAAAAGACAATAAAATCGACACCTAAAATTTGTATGAAGATACATACTTTTTATACTACTCTCAGGTTTTTTTTTAAAGCCTCATATCACCGCCAATTCGTCGAATTGACTGCTTTCTTTGGTATCATTGTAATCTACACATCAGCCAACTGCTCCACACTTACACAGTTTACATGTATTCCATTTAGATTCAACATTTCTCTGATTCTTGCCACATCAACCCCTAAATCAGGTATCTTCAATGACGTTGACGGTTTAAGAAATCTGAGAGACTGCATTCGTCTTGTAGTGGTACGGAAGGCAAACAAACTGGATTTGATTGTAGTTGTCTCACAGGTTCTAATATCAACTGGTGTTTTTGATTGATTTATTTTGTTGCAATACTCCACTTTGGGCTAGACGGGTGGTCGGAGAGGCCCCTCCAATCAATCGGCTAGCCACGTCAAGCCCTAGAACCTATATGATTGCCCAAACCCTATTGCCCTTATGGCAATCCCCAACCCTTTTTATCATATGGGTACTAGAAGGCGGTGGCTGCGGGGCTACATGTCCTGGGAATGATGTTAAACTCTATCTGATGGTGAGGTTCCAGTTTTGGAAATTTGGGGAATGTGGAGCACCCCTTCATCACCATTGCTCCTGGTCCACTCTGACCCGGAGTGGTAGTACCTGTTAGGGTCCCATCTATGGGTTAAATAGAAAACATGAGTTTATAAACAAAATTGTATTATCCATTAAAAATGAAATTATTTCAAAACTTTGTTAGCATTAAACATTTTTTTTACCAATAGAAGTATTCGGCATAAAATAACCCAAGGGGTTGACATGCCATAACCCTCCCCCCCAAAACAAAATGATTTATTTTGCTGAGCAACATGATTTTTTAATCAATTACAGAAATTAAAAAAAATCTTATTGTCTGCATTTGTGGCGGAGTGGTACTGAAGGCATGTTTTGTTTGCAACTGTATCTTGATTATGAGATTGAATGACTCCATTTCCCTAGTTTGCTTTACTTAGCCTCAGGAATTTAAAATTCCTAACCCTTTAAAATGAATAAAGTGACAGTGGATGTGTCAGGAGTGGTCGTATTTCAAAGTTTTTGTGATTGAATCAGCTCTTTCAAAGCTTAAAGCAGTTGCGATAGTAAATCGTGAGTATGATCAGATAGTCACAAGCAAACATCCCCAGGTTCATGGATCATGTGACCATATTTTACATTGTCAAGTACAATGATGGCTACCATCTAAATGAATAAAGCTATGGTTCAATGCCACTATAATATCCCATTGGGTTTGGCGGTAAGTACAACAGGGTTGGGTATTTCACAGTGTTTTGGAAGTGCAATAAAATTGCTATTCATTCAAACATCAGTTGAGTCTTGTGTTTTTATTTTCTACATAGAAGAAGCATCAAGGAGCTGCTACGCTGTATAAAAGAATATTGTTAAAAATCAACTTGCAAGGATCGTTTTGATTTTCATTTCCTCTGTATAAAAAGAATATTGCTAAAATAAATTTGTAAGAAATTTATTTTGAAAATTATCTCCGGACAAAAAAATATTTTTTTAGTTCAGTGAAAGGTTGCACCGGAATTGAAAGGCCATCTATCGAAACTCCTCCCAAAAAGTGTGGGTGATGAGCCTTAATTAGCCAAGCCCCTATATTGTGGCTTGAGTGTGTAACCAATGAGGGTCTGATGTGTAGGAGGGTGTCCTCCCCGCAGGTGGATTGAACTTGTGATTGGTTAGCTAACAAAAAGTTGTTGCTTCCGTAAGAACCCTCTATAAATGTTCAACGTGAGAGCGGAAAATAAGACAGAGCTACCAGACCGCACCTGACAAAAGAAGGAAGAATTCTCTCCAAGACACCTCTTCAGGAAAACCAAAAATCTCCAAGTTCCTGAATTCAACCATCATCACTGATAACTACAAAAATTAGCACCAGTCGAATTACCACTGTCTTCTTTCCCCCAAAACAAAGGTGATATATTTTTTCTTTATATATTTGCACAATTGTGTGTCAATAAATATTTGTTGTTATCAATGGAGAGTTTTTCTTGTCTTTAGAGTTGCCAACAACTAAGGCAGCTTATTTCAACTAATCTCCTGACCTGTCATTCCCACCCTCCCCCCAAAAACCCAAACAAACAAGGAATAAATGTGAAAATGCCTTTTTCATATTCGTTTTCTTTTTCTACACATAGAATACATCGCAGATGTCGATATAAAAAAGACCAAAGAGGTTTCAGTATCTAGAAATGTAATTTGAGCTATGTTAAAGTCATTTTTGTCTTTGATATATTTATTACCGGCAACGTAACAAAACTTTTTTTAGATATTCATAATTGCAAAGTCCACGTTTTAGAGAAAGGAATAAGTTTTACTAAAAAATGCTTGCAATACAAAATCGACAGTTGTTTCACTGTTTATCTTTCCTTTGTGACATCCCAATGCAGGTCGTCCAGCAAGGACCTACATTGACCAGCTTTGCACGGATACTGGATGCTACACAGAGGACCTCCCGAGGACAATGAATGATAGAGAAGGTTCGCAAGAGATTGTTATGGATATCCGTGCTAATTGCATGACATGATGATGATGATGATGATGATTATTTTAAATAAACTGAAGTTGTAGATTTAGAAAAGATACAGACTTTCTTCTTCTACCAGGTAGGGATCAAGAGGCAAATGGGTGTAAATCTCTTCTTGGTCAGCTGACTTGGTTGTGTGGCATGCTAATTGCATGACATGATGATGATGATGATGATGATTATTTTAAATAAACTGAAGTTGGTAGATTTAGAAAAGATACAGACTTTCTTCTTCTACCAGGTAGGGATCAAGAGGCAAATGGGTGTAAATCTCTTCTTGGTCAGCTGACTTGGTTGTGTGTGGCATGCTAATTGCATGACATGATGATGATGATGATGATGATTTTAAATAAACTGAAGTTGGTAGATTTAGAAAAGATACAGACTTTCTTCTTCTACCAGGTAGGGATCAAGAGGCAAATGGGTGTAAATCTCTTCTTGGTCAGCTGACTTGGTTGTGTGTGGCATGCTAATTGCATGACATGATGATGATGATGATGATGATTTTAAATAAACTGAAGTTGGTAGATTTAGAAAAGATACAGACTTTCTTCTTCTACCAGGTAGGGATCAAGAGGCAAATGGGTGTAAATCTCTTCTTGGTCAGCTGACTTGGTTGTGTGTGGCATGCTAATTGCATGACATGATGATGATGATGATGATGATTTTAAATAAACTGAAGTTGGTAGATTTAGAAAAGATACAGACTTTCTTCTTCTACCAGGTAGGGATCAAGAGGCAAATGGGTGTAAATCTCTTCTTGGTCAGCTGACTTGGTTGTGTGTGGCATGCTAATTGCATGACATGATGATGATGATGATGATGATTTTAAATAAACTGAAGTTGGTAGATTTAGAAAAGATACAGACTTTCTTCTTCTACCAGGTAGGGATCAAGAGGCAAATGGGTGTAAATCTCTTCTTGGTCAGCTGACTTGGTTGTGTGTGGCATGCTAATTGCATGACATGATGATGATGATGATGATGATTATTTTAAATAAACTGAAGTTGGTAGATTTAGAAAAGATACAGACTTTCTTCTTCTACCAGGTAGGGATCAAGAGGCAAATGGGTGTAAATCTCTTCTTGGTCAGCTGACTTGGTTGTGTGTGGCATGCTAATTGCATGACATGATGATGATGATGATGATGATTTTAAATAAACTGAAGTTGGTAGATTTAGAAAAGATACAGACTTTCTTCTTCTACCAGGTAGGGATCAAGAGGCAAATGGGTGTAAATCTCTTCTTGGTCAGCTGACTTGGTTGTGTGTGGCATGCTAATTGCATGACATGATGATGATGATGATGATTATTTTAAATAAACTGAAGTTGGTAGATTTAGAAAAGATACAGACTTTCTTCTTCTACCAGGTAGGGATCAAGAGGCAAATGGGTGTAAATCTCTTCTTGGTCAGCTGACTTGGTTGTGTGTGGCATGCTAATTGCATGACATGATGATGATGATGATGATATTTTAAATAAACTGAAGTTGGTAGATTTAGAAAAGATACAGACTTTCTTCTTCTACCAGGTAGGGATCAAGAGGCAAATGGGTGTAAATCTCTTCTTGGTCAGCTGACTTGGTTGTGTGTGGCATGCTAATTGCATGACATGATGATGATGATGATGATGATTATTTTAAATAAACTGAAGTTGGTAGATTTAGAAAAGATACAGACTTCTTCTTCTACCAGGTAGGGATCAAGAGGCAAATGGGTGTAAATCTCTTCTTGGTCAGCTGACTTGGTTGTGTGTGGCATGCTAATTGCATGACATGATGATGATGATGATGATGATTATTTTAAATAAACTGAAGTTGGTAGATTTAGAAAAGATACAGACTTTCTTCTTCTACCAGGTAGGGATCAAGAGGCAAATGGGTGTAAATCTCTTCTTGGTCAGCTGACTTGGTTGTGTGTGGCATGCTAATTGCATGACATATGATGATGATGATGATGATTATTTTAAATAAACTGAAGTTGGTAGATTTAGAAAAGATACAGACTTTCTTCTTCTACCAGGTAGGGATCAAGAGGCAAATGGGTGTAAATCTCTTCTTGGTCAGCTGACTTGGTGTGTGTGGCATGCTAATTGCATGACATGATTATGATGATGATGATGATGATTATTTTAAATAAACTGAAGTTGGTAGATTTAGAAAAGATACAGACTTTCTTCTTCTACCAGGTAGGGATCAAGAGGCAAATGGGTGTAAATCTCTTCTTGGTCAGCTGACTTGGTTGTGTGTGGCATGCTAATTGCATGACATGATGATGATGATGATGATGATTATTTTAAATAAACTGAAGTTGGTAGATTTAGAAAAGATACAGACTTTCTTCTTCTACCAGGTAGGGATCAAGAGGCAAATGGGTGTAAATCTCTTCTTGGTCAGCTGACTTGGTTGTGTGTGGCATGCTAATTGCATGACATGATTATGATGATGATGATGATGATTATTTTAAATAAACTGAAGTTGGT
This sequence comes from Doryteuthis pealeii, assembly GCA_023376005.1. Lineage (NCBI taxonomy): Eukaryota > Metazoa > Mollusca > Cephalopoda > Myopsida > Loliginidae > Doryteuthis > Doryteuthis pealeii. Next base: position 55,019,758 of record CM042139.1, read on the forward strand.
AGATTTAGAAAAGATACAGACTTTCTTCTTCTACCAGGTAGGGATCAAGAGGCAAATGGGTGTAAATCTCTTCTTGGTCAGCTGACTTGGTTGTGTGTGGCATGCTAATTGCATGACATGATTATGATGATGATGATGATTATTTTAAATAAACTGAAGTTGGTAGATTTAGAAAAGATACAGACTTTCTTCTTCTACCAGGTAGGATCAAGAGGCAAATGGGTGTAAATCTCTTCTTGGTCAGCTGACTTGGTTGTGTGTGGCATGCTAATTGCATGACATGATGATGATGATGATGATGATTATTTTAAATAAACTGAAGTTGTAGATTTAGAAAAGATACAGACTTTCTTCTTCTACCAGGTAGGGATCAAGAGGCAAATGGGTGTAAATCTCTTCTTGGTCAGCTGACTTGGTTGTGTGTGGCATGCTAATTGCATGACATGATTATGATGATGATGATGATGATTATTTTAAATAAACTGAAGTTGGTAGATTTAGAAAAGATACAGACTTTCTTCTTCTACCAGGTAGGATCAAGAGGCAAATGGGTGTAAATCTCTTCTTGGTCAGCTGACTTGGTTGTGTGTGGCATGCTAATTGCATGACATGATGATGATGATGATGATGATTATTTTAAATAAACTGAAGTTGGTAGATTTAGAAAAGATACAGACTTTCTTCTTCTACCAGGTAGGATCAAGAGGCAAATGGGTGTAAATCTCTTCTTGGTCAGCTGACTTGGTTGTGTGTGGCATGCTGATACAGTGTTTTAAAATTAAAATTTTTCTTACAAAATTTGTGAAATAGATCACTTATTAGGACTGAGCCTCTTCTAGTGACCACCCAAAGCGGATTTAACAGGTTTGAATTCAGAGTTTTCCTTCTCCTAGACTGGTTGCCTAACCAAGGTTAAAGAGTCCAGTTTGTCCTACTATTTTACCCATAGCTAGAGGGAAAGTAGTTGGATTTATACCTTTCCCAGGGGTATTATTACTATGTTAACTGTAGCTTCGTCCAGGATTTGAACCCTGGTTGGCGAGTCCATTTCCCACAATTGAATTTTTTTTTGAATTGATAAAACCTTTTTTCACGTTTTTTTAATTTAAAAAAAAAAAATTTATAATGAAGAGTGTATTTTAAGTCGTTAAAGAATACAGCGGTGAAAATTTCATTAAAATTGGACAATTCTCTGATCTTTGGTAATAGTTTGAATATTAAAAATTAAAAAAAAATTTTATTGCCTCTCTGCGATTTTTGATCATACCTAATTTACTTGGTGTTGTTTAAGATGGTCCACTGCCATTTAAGCCAATATTTTGCCAGTGCCTATCAGAATAAATAAAATGATACATTCCAACATTGACAAAATTTAATATTTGATTTGTTTATCATAAATACGTACGTAAAATTTTACAAATAATAACTTATTAACGCTCATGATCTTAATCGATTAGTAAACTTGATTAAAACCCGATCGATATTTTTATTTACATAAAAATCAAACATTCAGAAAAAAAAGTAGCCTTGATAGGTACATAAATAAACGGTAAACACTTGTAAAAGTATCACCGGTTTTTATTACCTCCCTTTAAAATGCATTTCTAATTATCTCCCTTCCTTTTCTTTTCTTTTTGAATCTACGATGTATTTGAAATTCCGAAAAAAGAAAAATATGATAACAATATTTGAAAATGTCTAATCTAAATCCAAACTTTACTGAAGTTCAAGTGAAAGGGTTTTACAATATAATCCAGGCTTTATCCAAGGAAGTAGTTTTTGATCTCAAGGATAGTGTCACAAGGAAATCGATCGACGTATCTAGTGCAGAAGGTATAATTTTCTTTTTTTTTAACATTATTTTTATTATTATTTTGGTAGACAGTGAATTTTACTATAGTCTACTGGACAGATGTTAGTGGAAAAAGAAATGAAGTCCAATGTATATATTTTTAATTTCTCAACTGGGATTAATACTTTTAATAAAAATGAAACTCTAAGCCAAGTATTTAACGATATTTCTATTTCAGATTAACCCCCCCCCAAAAAAAAGAAAAAACAATAACAAAAACCAACAAAAACTTAAAACGGTCAACTTTTGCATTCCTGAGGTGAAAAATGTGTATAACTGAATAACTACGCAACAACTTTAAATCTATACAACAATTAATGGAATGCTGTCCTAGTGTCCTTTAATTAAAAAAAAAAAAAATTATAAATGAATTAACGTATTTGTATTATTAAGTTATTTTTTCCTTAGAGTTTGATTTTAATTAAAAGTATTAATCCCAAGATCGGAAATGAAAAAATACAAACGGTGGATTTCATTTCATATACCATTAACTTCTGTCCCGTAAATTATGGTAATTACGCTTCTGAATTCACAGTCTACCATTTATGGTTTAAATGTCGGTAATCCTTAACTTGTTCCTCGTAAATTCCTAAAATAAAATAAACTGAACCTTCCTTTTATGTCCGGGTTTTTGCAATAAATGTTTTATTTTTCTTGCACCCGTTATTTTACAATACTGAATATATTTTCTTTATTCAAAAACATTTATTGCAAGCATATATTTTCTTTATTTAAAAACATTTATTGCAAAAACACGGACATAAAATAAGGGTTCAGTTTATTTTATAGTAGGAATTTACGAGGAACAAGTTGAAGATTACCTAAATGTCTGGATTAACAGAACGTTGTGACGAGTAGCTGTAGTCGTACTTAGACAACTAAAAAGTTTTTAGTAGTCCAAATACGACTGGTCATGCAAGTTTTTAGTAAAAACTTTCATAACCAGTCAAAATCTTGCCAGTGTCTATCAGAATAAATAAAATGATACATTTCAACATTGACAAAATTTAATATTGATCCGTATAAAAAAAGTAAATTTCGATTTTGACAACTTCCATGCTCTTTTTGATTAATAAGCGTCATATGACGGAAAATCGCTTAAAAAAAAAAATTAAATAAAAGTTAATTTTATCATCATAATCTTTATACAATCAGTTAGGAAAAAACTTGGAGAAAAATTTCATATAAATCTTTTTTTTCTGTCCATTTATATAGAACTGGAGATATTTGTGTTTGAAAAGTTGTTTACCGTGTAGTCCATCGTATAAAATTAATAGATTAATTATTGTTCAAAAGATTTAAAAAAAATTAATGGCGGTCTTATTATTTTTCATCTTTCACTTTCAGAATGTTAGTTCATTTGGTACTAATGCTGAATAGTGCACAAGCGGGTTAGCTCAGTCGGTAGAGCGTTGGGCTAGAAACCACAAGGTTCCTAGTTCGATACCGGTCCTCGCCAACTCGGCGTATGAGTAGCACAGGGATCTGTGCGGTAAAGTAAGGAGCTGATGGTAAGTGTGGCACTCCACCTCAGACGCCAAAACAATCTCCTTGGTCTAGCGCTATTGAAAAGGGGATAGGCTCCCTCGCTGACTGGCTGATACTGACTTTAGGCCGCCCCGACGACTTTACTTTTTACTTTACGTATAAAAAGCATTACACTTCATTATATTTCAAGGAAATACCCGAAACCTTTGAGATGCTAGAGTTAGGTTACTTCGGGAGTTTCCGTAAATCTAATGCTATTTATGCATAAAATGCAATTCCAATGATATTATCTCTGGGCGCCCCTGGTAGAAGGGTACTCAGACTTCCTTTATAAAACCTGTAATTATTGAAAAAAAATAACAAAAATAAACAAAGGGGAAGGTGAAGTAAACGGACCCATGGGTCGAGATGGACCCCCCCCCCACACCATAAACCCAAGCAGAAAAGAGAAGTTAAAAATCTGACTCTTAAATGTCTCAATTTTTAAATCATTTTTTTTTCTCATCTACCTAATTTTTATGTTGAAGTGGAGTGGGGGGGGGGGGGGTTACTAAACAAAAGTTCCTCGGGACTCACAAAATGTAAATATTCCTCTGCACATGACATGATATAACATGCGGAATGCTATTGTTTTCATTTTCATATTGTGAGGGTGTAGTCATTCTTTTGTTGTCCACGTTTCCAAGAAAAACCTTTTTCCACAATTCAATTAATTCAAACTTTGAATGTATAATTGTCGGGATCAACAATTCAAGTGTTAAGTCAAATTTTACAGTACTAGAGTCACCCCCGCCAGAAAGACAAAAATTATTAAAGATTACAGAATTAACCAATTTAAAAAAATTTTGTAATGCAAATGCAAGACAAAATTATTTTAGTAACAGAGTGGTGAATACATGGAATAAACTACCATCATCAATAGTGAATGCTCCATCTCTAAACTCCTTTAAGGCAATGTTAGATAATCTGTGGAAAGAGTATAAATATTCTGTGGAATTAAGATGAATGTTTATAAGGAACAGCTGACAGGTCTCAAACCTAATATACTAGCTGAAAAGATATTATTATTATTATGATTAAATTTTCATTGTTGATACATTAATCAATGAAAGTTACAATATACTAGTTATCTTATTTAAAAATGTTCACATTTTTTTTAAAGGAGAAAAGACTGAAGATATGAAGGAAATGAAAAATATTTTTTTTTAATTGACAGGAAAAGAAAAGAAATACTAAAAATTGAAAAATTAAATTCTTTTTTTCAGATTTTTTAATTACTCTGATGTACAGAAAATATAATCTTTTTGATTACCAGAAAAATAATTCTATATAGAATGTATATATCTTATTTTTCTGCTTAAATACGGGGGTGGGTGGGTGTTCAGTTTAAACTGAGATTTAAATTAATGGTCTTTTATTGCTGACAAATCTAAACATGTTATTAAATGGATATTTTTTTTTTTACTTTGTTGAGCTGACCCATGGTTTTTGTTTCAACCAAAACCTGTGACCGAATAATATTTTCTTAACAAACAAAACATGGGTCGAGGTCATTTAACAAGTGGAACTGGCTGAGCTGCAGATAATATTGCCAGCCTGAATTATACTTTTGTCTGTGAGGCTACTGTATGCCACTATCTTCAATTTTATCACTATCTAATGATAGTTCCCTATCTATCATATATACATCATCCACTTCAAGGGTAACATGACCACTTCTCCATTTAGTTATTGTCTGCCATACCAAACTTTTCTATTTGTAGCATTCCCAACACTTTAGCTGTTTTTGGTGGACATTGACAAATTTGGACCTTAATCTGTTCAACTTGCAATTTCTTGTCCAATCTTAAAAACATTTATATGGTTGTAAAGAAAATAAAATAATCTTTTTAAATAAGTAATTTTTGTTTTGCAAAATCAAAGTGGCGAATGTTTATCATTATTCTTGAAATTTTACTCTCAATTAGAAAACACTTTAAGCTATAACCAGGAACTTTTTATTTTCTTCTTCGACCCATGGAAGCGAAAATATAAGTGATGGAAGTTGACAGATTTCTTCAAAAAGTATAAAGTAAGAAAAAAGAAGCACTATATCATTAATAGAAGATAGTCTCAGAATTATTTTGATATAAAATGTGTGAAATTTTGATAATGCTTTAACATCAGGTTTTTTTGTCAAACTTTCAATTTTGGAATATTTTGGACCCCCCCCCCTTAAATTCAAAACATAAACACACCTCTTGTCACAATTTGGACCTTAAATTGGTTTAATTCACAATTTCTTGTGTATAGCCCTCTTTAGATATTTTTTTTTTATGTTCCTTGTGTTTGACTTTTGAGATGGTGGAATTTTTTTCTGTTGATATTTTTATTTTTCTGTGGAAAAGTTAATTTTTCATTAATGTCTTTTGACAGACAAAATCTAAATTTTTCTTCTTCTCTTCTTCAGAAGCTTTCAAGGCCATCATCTCATTTTCTTCTACTCCACAAGAACTTCTACAAAGGAAGAAGATTACACGAAATCTCTTGATACAATATGCATTTAGTGAAAATATCTTCATTCCTGGAAATGCCGATAAAAAAGAGATTGTTGGAAAAATTCTCGACCACTGGAATAAAGAAGTAACATCTTCGGTAATGATTATGATTTTTTCTTTTTATTTGAACTTGTATCTTTCTTGATTCTCTTCAATTTGGTCGATTCATTTTAGGGGTTTGATCAGCTCAGTCGGTAGAGCATTTGCCTAGGAATCGTAAGGTTATAGGTTTGATACTGGTCCCTGCCAACTCAGTGCATGATAATCTGACTTGTGTGGTAAAGCATCTGGGAGCTGACGGTAGCTGTAGCTCTCCACCTCAGCAAAACGATCTCCCTGGTCTAGTGCTAGTAAAAAAGGGACTCCTACACTGTTCGGCTGATACCATCAATAGGTCTTTTCACAGACTTTACTACTTACACTTTTACGCTCTTATTTGGCCCCCAACTATGGATTAAATAGTACCACTACTATTCTTCTATAAGGGTGACTTTGGCATGAAATAACCCACAAAGTTTGATATGTCAAGGCATGCTGACAGCTGATCGGCCATCACTGGTGTGTCCATGTGTAGGAGTCAATTGAACATCGCTTATGTTTATTAACATTGTCCTTACTTCTCCATAACTGCCCATCATATATGGTCAGTCTTACTTGGATGTTTTTTGTGATAGGATTTAAGTGGCTGTACAGATGCTGTTTTCTAGGTGGTACTTTCAGGATTTGTTCATGATGAGTTTATTTTCATAAATGGAACCTATAGATTTTGTTAAACATTTCTTTTTACAGCAACCCACTCAACAACCCACTCAACTCGAAAAGCCGGTGAATCATGTGTCTACACCACAAATTGGAGATTTGTGTGCGTTTGGCCAAACGTTTGCATCCTGGTTCTACAAGATGTTGAACTCACACAATCGGCAAATGAATGCATCAACTCCTTCGGACTTTGGTCCGCAACACTTCTGGCCTGACTCTACTATGCAGACGAATACGTTAACAGATGGGACTGCAATTGGAGCCGCGCAAACAGCAGAAAGACTTCTGCATTTTGTGAAAGAAGGTTTGTATTTTAATGCCAATTTTAATGATGGGGTATCCACAAAAAGCGAGAGTCACGGTTTAATCTGTGTCCTTGTACATGGAACTGTCCACAAAGAACAATTCTGCCTTGGAACTTTTGAGCAGGCTTTTACTCTCCTGCAAGATCCGTCAAATGATAATAATTGGAAAATTAAGAACATTTGGCTTAACGTTCATACACAATCAAATGAATCACGCAGTTTACTGCCTTCTTAAATTGTTTAAAACTGATGTAAATAAATACTTTAAAATTATCACCTTTTCATATATTGTTTGGATTTTTTATGTACACATACATATACAAGGGGTATTCAAAAAATAAGGGGACGTCTTTGAAAAAAAAAACAATAAAAAAATTTCAAAATTTTTTCCCTAAACTAGCAAGAATATGTGCCCTCTAGGCATAAGTATTTGACTTTTAATGTAACGAAATATATTAAATTAGAGAAACACGAAATTAAATGAGAATGCATATAAAAAGATTACACTTATTTTAATCATATTTTAATTGGTTTCTATATAAAATTATTATTAGGATTGATTTTAATGCATTGGAGAATAAAATGATATTAGAGATCAATAACACCAAGTAATTATTTATTAAACCTGGTTTTGTTAAAACCATTATGCAAATTAACTACACCATATATTATATAAACCTTTATTTCTTAGTGATATATAAGACATATTGCAGGATTTAAAATGCACTAATATGGACTGTTTTGAGGCAAATCTAACTCAGATTTTCATAGAGACATTATTAATAAACAGAACTTATTCTATGTATTAATGATTTTGACTATAATAAATTGAATACTCATTGATAAACTTGCAATAACTGAGGTTATTGTAACATAAGCAGTGATGTATTTTCGGTTACAGACAGACACTGAATCTTCATTATAATAAAAAATAAAGAAAATAAGGTAATTTACAATAGTTAATTTTTAGATTTAATAAGATTTTACAATTCAGACGAGTTATTCCCCTTGAACTATAAATTGATAGAAGGCAGACAAGATTTTTTTTGTAGATGTCCCATACCAATCTCAGTGAAGAACGAAGAGAGTTTTGGATTTCAACTGATGTTTTCTTTTTGTGATCTTCTTTACCCTTAGAGTAGACGGAGAAGGTTTTGAAGAAAATAATGGAAGAAAGAGTCAATTTTGAGACTGTTGGATTGGTAAAAACGCAGAGACAGTAAGATTTCTTGAAGAGGGACTTATTTTTCAGAAGAAATAGGAATTTGTTTTTTCTTCCCAGAATGAAAAAGAAAACTTCTCTGAAGTTTAATGATTACTTATTTTGTTGTGCATTGTGTGTGTTTAAAAAAAACAGAGGCGTCTTCTGTAAAGAAACTGAGGACTGAGATTTTTCTCTCCAGAGAATGAAAATAATATTTTTCTGGAACACTTACAAACATATTGTTTATTTTTACATTTTCCTCATGTGTTGAAGTAAATTGTTTAATTTATTTAATTATTATTTATGCTGTTTTCTCTATTTTCTCAAGTTGAAATTAAACTTTTTTTTTTAACTACATTTTTAAAAATTTCTTTAGTATTTTGCTGCCTTTTATTTACAATTTGTTGCTACAATGGCTGCACGAAGAAAATGTTCAATTTAAAAAAAATTGATGTTCAAGCCGAAACATTTAATGACAATTTATGTGCATATATATATATATATATATATATATATATATGCGATGTACTCCGGGGAAACCAGCATGTGTAGGATGCCCAGCAAAGACCTTAATTGACCTGCTCTGTGCAGATACTGGATGCTGTGCAGATGACCTTCTGAAGGCAATAAATGATAGGGATGGTTGGCAAGAGATTGTCATGGATATCCATGCTACTAGCACAGCATGATGATGATATATAAGGAATGCTGTGGTACATGTGTGTTGTCTAACTCTGAAAAGAGATGTCATTCAGCACTGAAATCTCACATGCACCTTAATATGTTTATAATAAGGAAAAGTAAAAAATTTACTTTGTGATATTTATTGATTAGTAAGATAATTAAACAAAAATCAATCAATTTCTGGAACTCTTCACAGTACTTGCTGAGTAAGTAAAAAATGTGCTTGTGCCAATGGCTAATTTGCATATGTACCATCCTCTAATTATAAGATGACAGACAATTCATTCCTCTCACCTGGCTGATGATTTATGATTCATTCTGAGTCGGCAAGAGGCTATTCACAACAGGACTGGTAATTTTACCAGGATGTGTCTTATGTGGTTATTTCGAGTCTATTGAGCACGTTTTCCTTCATTGCATGGCTGTACAACCGTTGTGTAAGGTAAGCTTGTTGAAGGTTTCATTGGGAAGTTTTTTGGGTATTCTGAACATTAGCTACATAAATGAGAGTAACCTCCCCTTGTTTCTTTCACTTTGAGGAAGCCTTATGTTTTGGTTGACCATTTTCATTTCACCGTAAATCTACCCTGAAAATACGAATTTGTTTGATTCTATACAACTGCATATTTTAACACGAAAATATCATAAAATGTGTTCTTAATTGTGCTTGCGCATTATTTGAAATGAACTTAATTGTTATTAAGAACACATTTTATGCTATTTTCGTGTTAAAACATGCAGTTGTATTTATTCAAACAAATTTGTATTTTCAGTGTAGATTTACGGTGAAATAAAAATGGCCAACCAAAACATAAGACTTTTTTAAAGTGAAAGAAATAAGGGGAGGTTTCTCTCATTTATGTAGCTAATGTTCAGATTATGTTTTTCTTTTATCCTTGCGGCCAGTTCTATTTGTAGCAATGTAATTCTGGTGCTGAATAGTAGGACAAACTGTGTTTCTCTGCCTATATGGCATTATGAGAATTGTGACTTGTACTACACAATAGAGATTTCATGAGAGTGAGTTTTTCTTGGCTCAGACCCTGGTCCCATTCTTCAAGTATCAGCTTAAGGTGAAGATCAGGTTTGATAGACAAAGGTTGGTAATTGTTGCATGATTGTGCTGAGTGAAAGGTGCTGATCTGGATTTCTTTGTAGATTTTGCAAATCGAAGAAAGAATTTTGCGTTCCTGAAAAACTGGTAAACCCAGCCCAGGTAAGTAAGACTATTTTTTTTTTGTCTTTGGTTCATTAAAACAATTTTACTCCTGGTATGAAAATGTTTTGACTCAAATAGTTTTGGTCCCGTAGCCATTTCAGTTTTTATTTACACCTCCCCTCCCACATTAATTATCATTGGCATTGCAGTCTCAGAAGACTATATATTTCTCATGCCCTGAAATTACAGCGCCTTCTGTGACTGAGAGCCAATGTTTGAAAAATAGCCCCAACCACAGATGTTGCATGTGATGGCTGTCCATGAAGATGTTAGTGTGCCAATGCTCTGTTGCCATTCACTTTCTCCTGGAACTCTTGGCTTCATGGTGTTGTGCCAGAGTGACTTCAGACATGAATAACTCAATACGGAGAGCCTGCCACCACTGGGGATGGTCCTGAGATTACAGAAACAAGTTCTTCGGAGATGTGTGGTTTTGATTTTTTATTTAGTTTTTCCATTACTGGCATCATTATTTTGACTGATGAATTAATCTCTTCTGCTATTTTAGCTCATGGGATGTTAGTACTAATTATTACTATTTCATATGATTTTTTTTATATTGTCAGAATTTTAATTTTGTGAATAAAGTTTCAATCATTCCCTCTTTCACAATATGTACATATGGGTTTTGCTTAGGATCTCCTGCAGTGACCGGCATGTTTTGGTGCCTGTAATTTAAAAGCATTTTGAATATGTCTGAATGGGTCAATAAAATTTTATGATATGACCAGTTCTCTCATTTCTTTGGCCATGTGCCACATTAGTAATCTTTACAATAAATACCTTTTTTGTTCCCTTTTTGATATTAGGAAACACATTCTGTGTGTTTGCCTTAGTTAGTATTACCACATAATTAGCTGTGCATGTTTAAATATCACATAGATTCCATAGGCCAAATTTAAATTGAATGCTTTTCAAAAATTTAGTGCTGATAGTAAAAAAAACAAAAACAATTTTGAACTACAAGAATCATAAAAATGATTAAAAGCAGGAGTATCTTTTTAAATGCAAAAGAAACAGAAATTCTAATATGAAAAACTTTACATATACAAGCAAAAACCTTTTTATCATTAACTCACTTTAAAAAAAAACTTTTTTATTTTACAAATACTCTCATATTTCTTTAACTAAAATGTATCAATTTTTAATCAGTGTAACAAACTTTTAAAATATACTATTTAAATTAGTACACAAATTTTTCCACCTACAATTAAGGTCATGTTTAGTTATTAGCTTCTTATACTTTTAGGGGTCAAAAAGCAAATGAATTAAACTAATACTCTGTATCACTTTATATATAATGTTTCAACATATTACAAAGATGTTTTTAAAATGTGAGCAGAATTTTTTTGAAGTAAATCATTATGAGAACAGATGCTGAATGCCAGTTGCTTGGGAGCTTTTAGATTTTAAATTTTAGAATTTTTTGAAAATCTGTTGGGGGGGGGGTTGTTGCTGCTGCTGCTTCTGCTTCTTCTTCTTCTTCTTCTTCTTCTATAAGATATCACTAAAGAATCTTATTGAAAAGTAATAACAGTGACTGCTGATTGTCAGAGTTGTCACATTTTTAGGGAGTTATATCTTATGGTAAAAATTGTGTGACACAACAAGAATTTATCTGCCCTGTCGTCTGGGGCTGTAGAATATGCCAACTGCACCTCTGCAGAAGGGTAAAATCTTCCCCACAATGGGGCCACCTGTTGGCCGTGGGTAGTGACCCGTAATGCTTAAGGACAGATCCTAGTATCTGAGTAGTCCATGACTTGGAACACTCCACTTTGACACTTACTTAGTCTAGACGGACAGTCAGAGAAGCCCCATCTGAGCTCTAGAATTTTAACTTCACCATTAAATGCAGTTTAATGTCATACCCAGGACACTAAGACCCTCAGCCACCGCCTTCTAGCATATATTTGATAAAAAGGGTCGGGGGGTTTCCATAAGAGTAATAGGTTCAGGACAATCATATATACGTGTTAGGGCCAAAGTGGAGTGTTGCATGTCATGGACTGCTCCAGGGTTCCGTCCTTAAGCATTATGGGTCATCACCCATGACCAACAGGTGGCCCTATTGGGGGGATTTTACCCCTCTGCAAAAGTACAGTCGGTGCATTCTGACAGAGCAGCTCACTGCAAGGTCAGGACCCATAGTTTGAAAACCCTAATTGTTTAGTGACTCACTGACTAATATAGGGGAGATAACTCCAAATAAACAATTTTAATCTACACACAACATTGTTGTATATAGTATACTTATGTTATATACTATTCTTCTTAAGTTGGTTCTGGTATTAAGCTATCTCTTTCCTATATGGATCTACTATCTGGATCTGGATTGGGGCTGACTTCTCTGTTCTTTCTTCATGATCTTCCTTCTGAGGATTTTTTTGGTTTTTCTTGTCTGTGCTTGTTACTTGCTTTAACGAACACAAGTTAAACACATATGGAGAAATGGCCTCGAATGGGATGGATCATCATTTAGCATCCATTTTGTTCCATCACCCAGCCAAGACTGACTTTCTAACTTTCTCACGTTCGATGGAGCACCCCTTCATCACCATTGCTCCCTGGTCCACTCTGACCCGGAGTGGTAGTACCTGTTAGAGTCCCATCTATGGGTTAAATAGAAAAATGTGTTTATAAAAAACATTGAGTATCCATTAAGAATGACTTTATTTAAAAATTTTATCGGCATTAAATGACCCACTGAGGTTGATATGCCGTAAAACAAAACAAACCAAACCAAATCTCACGTTCAACTCTGGCCAACCAGAGTCGATGTCAGTTAAAAGGTTGATAATCTGAACATTAACTACATGAGAGTAACCTCCCCTTGTTTGTTTCACTTTGAGGAAGTTGTCAGTTTTAGTCGGCCATTTTCATTTCTCTGTAAATATACACTGAAAATACGAATTTGTTTGAATCAATATAACAGCATGTTTTAACATGAAAATATCATAAAATGTACTCTTAATAACAAGTTCATTTCAAATAATGTGCAAGCAAAAGTAAGTGAAACAAACAAGGGGAGGTTACTTTCATTTATGTAGCTAATGTTCAGATTACCAAAAGGTTAAACTCTGTCAATCAAATAACTTTATTTTTCCATGAAATTACCATTATTTTAAATTCCTACACTACAGTACATAATTTGTAGGAAACCTATCAATTATGTAACAAACTCTAACTTTCCCATGCCACATGAGTTAAAGTGAGTATGTCATGATATACAGTAACCTGAAGCTCTTTAACCTATTTTTGCAGGCTTTTCCATCTCTGGGGATCCCTGTCAGCTGGGTCTTTAGAACCATGCAACACTTCACTTTGGCCCTTTTTTAAGGCTAAATCTGCGGTCGGAGAGGCCCACTTCGAGCAATCAGCTGGTCACATCAAGTTGTAGCACCTATATGATTGTCTCAACTGTATTGCCTTTATGGCAAACACCAGCCCTTTTTATCATATATATGCTAGAAGACGGTGGCTGAGGGTCTTGGTGTCCTCGGTGTGACGTTAAGCTCTGATGGTGAAGTTCCAATTCTGGAACTCTGGGTAATGTGGAGTACCCCTTTATCACCGTTAATCCCCGGTCCACTATGGCCAGTGTGGTAGTACCTATTAGGATCACATCTTTGGGTTGAATAGAAAAAAATGAGTTAAAAAATGTTAAAAAGAAATTATATAAAAAAAATTTAACTTGCCATACTTGCAGGCTAATATAAGGGGAATAACTCTAAACAAACAATAGGTAATCTACTCCAAAGCTAACTGGTAACCTGTGTCATACAAGATGTGGCTGGGCATCTTACACTTTCCCATAATAAGTGAGCATATCAAGATGGCATTGATGGTGGTTGGTGCAAGCCTCCACGTCTTTAACCTGTTTTGCAGGTTTCTCTATCTCGGGGTAATGGTGATATTGGTAGATTATCTTGACAATTTCTAACCACCCTCCCCACTATCACTGCTCTGCCTTTTGCTCTTAAAAGACACCGACTACAACCCCTTAGAGAGATAACCTCATCCCACTCACCCCCCCAAAACATCTATCTAAAGTAAGACACTAAATTGCATTCAGTAGTAAGGTTCTAGTTCTGGAGGTTTAGGGAATGTAGAGTCACCTCTTCATTGTTATTACTCACAGGTTCACTTTGCAAAAGAGACCAACTTTAGCATTAAGTAATCCAATAAGGGTTGACACACTGTAAAACAACCAATCATGAAATGGCAGTGGATGAAATTAATGTGATTTGAACTCAGAATTGCGTGAAATTTGCCACTAAAAAGTTGATTTTCATTATTGTTTTTCGTTCTGTAGGGTGTCTAGCCACCCTCCTCACTAGACAAAATCAGTGGGGTTACTGGTTTAGTTACCAATGATCTGACTATGAAACGGGTTGGACTAGGTTACATAGTACCAGCAGCACATTGAGTGACCTGGCACCCATCAAATATTCCTATCTAATACAAATAATGTGCACACAGTTATATGGTTTAAAGTATTCCTATCTAATACAAATGATTTTCAAACAAATCTATTTGATTGATTAATTGTACCCAAATAGTTCCTACCATTCTGGATCAGAGTGGATTAAGATCAACAAAAACAAAAGTGTGCTCCACACTTCCCAGAGCTCCAGAAATGGAGCCTCACCACCAGATGTAGGTTACTATCAAACATAGGACACTCCGGTTTTATTTTAGCAGGGGTCATCCATCTGCAGAGGATGTAGTTAGCATTTTTTAATCTTTATGCACAGGATTGCCCCACGTTCAGTTACATAACATTGAGTTACCTCCCTTTAAATGTTTTTATTTTTTCCTATAAAAGATTTGAGTTGCAAAGATGTTGGTTAGTTAGAATTTTCAGCATGTCAACCATTTGGTTATTTTATACTGAAGATGTTTTTGTTTTATTCATTCTTGTTGGGTATTCAAATTATTTTCTTTTAACTCATTTTGTTTTAAACACATTTTTAAAAAAATTATATTTTATCCATTAAACCCATAGATAGGACCCTAATAGGTACTACCAATCCACATGAGAGTGGACCTGGAAGTAATAGCAATGAATGGGTACCTCACACTCCCCAGAGCTTTAGAACTGGAACCTCACTACTAGATGCAGGTTAGCATTATACCCAGGACACTAAGACCCTAATCCACCGCATTTTAGCATATATATGAAAAAAGGTTTTGGGGTTGCCATAAGAGCAATTTAAGCATATGATTGGGACAATCATATGGGTGCTAGACCTTGATGGGACCAGCCGATTAATTGGAAGGGGCCTCTCAGACCGCCCATCTAACCCAGGTAAGTGCTAAAGTGGAGTGTTGAAAGTTATGTTGCTCAGCCACCAGTATTCCATTCTCAAGAATCACGGGTCACCATCCATGACTAACAGGTGGACCCATTGGTGGAGGTGGGGGGGGGGTTCTTACCCTTCTTCAGAGGTGCAATCAGTGTATTCTACAACCCCAGATGACAGGGCAGGCACAGATATAGCTTGACCTTATAGCCAAGTGATTGCATCATAAAATGTATTACAATAGATATTTTACTTTTTATGCACTATCTTGTTAGAAAATAAAAATCATTTTTATACTTGAGTGATGATTGTGAAATACTTTTCTGTAAATCCCCACCTCATATAAAAAATATCAAGAGATAAAACCACGTTGTGGGCTGGGGCTATAGAATACTCCCACTGCACAGGGGTAAGATCCTCCCCTTCAAAAGGAGCCACCTATTGGCTGTGGGCAGTGACCAGTAATACCTGAAGACAGGAATGTATTGGCTGAGCAGTCTGTAACTAGGGTATTAAATGTTCAAGCCCTAGTACCTATATGATTGTCCTGACCATATTCTTCAAATTGTTCGTATGGCAAACACATATAATCCTTTTTATCATATGGGTGCTGGAAGGTGGTGGTTGAGGGTCAAGTATCAGTATTGATTAATACACATGAAGTAAATGAAAATTATTTCTATAAATCACACACACGCACACACACACACACACACATACTTATATATATATAAGTTAAAAGAAAGGAAATGAATCCGACGGTATGAGTATATATAAAAAGATATGAAAACACCACAAAAAGCTGTTAAAGTGAAAACGTTTTTATAACTTAGCTGATATTGAACAATATTTCGATTTTATGAAAATCGTCATCAGAGCTTGTTTATAATCTGTGTTGTTAAGAGCGGAAACGAAAGTCATATGAGTTCAAAGCAAGAACCTTGATATTCAGCTAAGTTATAAAATTTTTTCACTTTAACAGCTTTTTGTGGTGTTTTCATATCTTTATATATACTAGCAAATATATGCACCCTCCGGGTGCAAGTATTTAAGTTTTAATGTAATAAAATATTATATTAAATTAGAAAGGCTAATGAAACCAAATAAGAATGCAGTTAAAAAGATTTGAAACAGAAGATTGAAAAATAGAACAACTGAAACTTACTCTTCCATCACTCTCGTATTTCATTGTTATTTTTTCTAATTTAAGTATTGAGTTAAAAGAGGAAGTAAAACAATAAAATGATAGTTATTTTTTCTTGTTAATGGATTTCGTTTAAGATTCATTGAAGAGATTTTTGCTTATATTCATTAAAATAAAACCAAACAGTTAGAAATCAATAATACTAAGCACATATTTATTAAAATCAAATTTTAAAAATCAACATGCAAATTAACCTTCCCATTCACACTGTAAACCGCTATTTTGTTGTATATATAAATACAATTGCATATTATTAGTATGTAGATATGGTTAACAGCATCAATAATGTAAAACAATTTTATTAATAATTGAGGTTTAAATAAAAAGTAAAATAATGGAGAATGTGACGTTAATAACTAAGGGAATTGTTACTTGAGTAGTAATATAGTTTCGGTTACAGACAGAAAAACACACAATCTCCATTATAATAAGATATATATATATATATATATGTTTTTATTTTTCTAACTCTGACGGTGGGAAAAACAAACAAACAGATAATGTAGTTTGTAAATAATGAAATGTACAAGCTGATATCTGGGGGGAAAAACCCTAAATGGCCAAAACACCCATATTGTATGAGGATAATCATCTGTATTGTAATGAAGCGGCCAAAAGAAAAAAATCCTGGAGATGTCTAATTTATAGAGAAATAGCTCAATACACTAAGTAGAGCAAAATTATAAGAACCTAAAAAAGAGTCAGAAATTACCTACCTTGGTTTCAGCTAAATAGCTCATCAGGATTATCCTGATGACCCATTTAGGTGAAACCTAAATAGGTAGTTTCTGACACCTTTAGGTCCTTATATATATCTAAAAGATTTGGCACTGAATGGTCCATAAGTGTTGATATGCCATTAAACCAAACACCCAATCAAGGAAATAAAAATTGAATAAGCACATCCTTATATCTATCAATCAGCGGATAACCTGAATTTTGAAATGCTAATTTTAGAAAATGATAATATCTACATTTTTGAAAATAATTTCTTCTTTTACTAAACTTTTTAATGTTCATGGGTTGGGGGTCTGTGGTATACTGACTAACGTGCTGGACTGTCACATTGTAGTAAGCGAGTTCGAACTCCAGTTGTGCTATTATATTCACTTTCAAACTAATATCCTTTGTGAAGATAAGAACCCCCTCATCCTCTGGCTATTAAGCATCAAATATTAAAAAAAATGAACTCATTGGGTTATTTTATGTCAAAGACATTTTTGTTTTAGTCATTCTTGATGGGTACTGAATTTTTTTTTAAACTAAATTTTTTTAACACTTAAAAAAAATATTTTAAAACTCATTTTTTCTATTTAACCCATAGATTGGACCCTAATAGGTCTCTCTGGGTCTGAGTGGACCTAGGAGTAATGGTGATGAAGGGGTACACCACGTTCCCCAGAGCTCCAGAATTAGAACTTCACCATCAGATTGAGTTTAAAAACGTCATACCCAGGACATTAAGTTGGGGTTTGCCATAAGAGCAATAGGGTTGGGACAATCATATAGGTGCTAGGACTTGACATGACCAGCTTATTGATCGAAGAGGGTCTTTCTGACAGCCCATCTAGCCCAAGTAAGGACCAGTGTTGCATGTCATGAACTGCTCATCCACCAGGATTTCATCCTTAAGCATCATGTGTCGCTAATGTTCTTGCTCAGTTCCGACACTTGCCACCTCATCACATATGTAGCACAGCTTGATTCTGTGTGGTTAAGTGGAGAGCTGATGGTAAGTGTAGCACCCCAGGTCAGACGCAAGAACAATCTCCTTGGTCTAGCACTAGTGAAAATGGGATAGACTTCCTCGCTGTCCGGCTGATACTGACAATAGGCCACTCCACTGACTTTACTTTTTTATTTGGCATTAAATAAATGGACTTCTACCAATGGATAAACCAATATTGGCTGGCCAGTAAAATATACATTTATCAGCTCTGTACGGACACAGGATGTCATTTAGAGTTCTTGCCAAGAGTAATGGCCGATTATTTCCCATAAATCGAGTTTTATGAATGTCAATTCCTAGATAGGCAACAAAATAAAATGGGAGGTAATTATTTTTCCGTTTAAATATTTTACAACAAATCCTGTCACGTAACCAGTTATGTGACACGCATATTTTAAAACGCTTGTCACCTGCTAAAATATCCCATTTGATCTAAACAAGTCATGTGATAAACTCATTTTTGTTTTCCATTTTTAGATCTAAAATATTTATCACCTGATTTAAACTAGCCTGGCGAGAGTAATCCCAAAGGCCCTATTTTTTTCGGTGTCAGCCAAACAGTGGGGGTGTCTATCCGCTTTTCGCAAGCGCTAGACGAGAGTGTTTTTGCTGAGGTGGAGCATCACACCTACCATCAGCTCCCCTACTTTACCGCACAACTCAGATTACCCAATCTGTGCTACTCATGCGTTGAATTGGTGGGGACCGGTATTGAACCAGGAACCTTGCGATTACCTAGGCGGATGATTTACCAACTGAACTAAACTGGTCCCTCCAAAATATTTAGAAATCACAGAAACATTTATTGTTTATTGTCAATGGTTTTTCGTCATTTTAAAGTTTTGAACATGTATCTATTTTTTTTTTTTTACATACTAACTATTTTGGTCGATACATTTTTGTAAGAACTGTGGCATTTTTTTCTATGTCCATGTCATACTGTTATATACCCGTTCGCATATTGGATATATAAACGGCAAGAGAGTAGACATGATGAGGGGATGATGGATTGGTTCTTACTTCTTTTCTGCTTGGCTACTTCGTCGGTCGTCATCTTTGGGCTGTTTTCTCCGGGTTGTTTTCTTCTTCTCTGTTCGGGTTGGGTGTCGGCTCATCTCTTGTGGATTAATCAACAAAGACTTGTTGTTTTTCTATGTTCTTTATTAAAACAACCCCCAGCTCAAGTATTCTCGAAACCGCGCGGTGAGAAGCGACATCTTGAGAGAACGTCTTCTCTCAACGAGTAACTGGTTGCAACTGACTAAAACTAAAAACTGTGACCCGCTTCTACAGGCGCGTTTCGGAAGAGGTTAAGTAAAGGTTATTATCTGCCAGTCATAATGGTCGGCAGTAATTTTCCATTCACCCCTCCTATTTGAATTTTTTTATCCAACTCAATTCAAATATATCTACACTACTTACATAATTCATAAACTACTCATGAATTATGTAACAATACCAACTAGCCACCATGTCGTTGAGGAAACGTTGAACCTCGTAGTTGTTGCAAATTACCTACACTACTCGTGGACGTTTTGACATCCATGAACGAATTGCCATACACTTCCGTTAATTGACGACGGATTTCAATTGTAATGCCTTTTGCATTCAAAAACTGAATAGCTGAGCGAACTTAACACTTGGTGATGGCGTCAATCGGGAGCTCGAACAGAAACGACAGCCAAGACAAGACTGAGCGTGGCAGAATAGCGCGCACAGGGGTAGGCACAGGCGCATGCATAAGAAACACAATAGTGTTGCCAATAGACGTACAAACAGTTTCCCTGTGTCCCCTTATGTTTTGTAGACCTTATATATATATATATATATATATATACACGGAAATTAAAAGCTCAGAGTAGAATTGTAGCGGTACAAAGTATACAATCTAGAGAACCAGATATTTTCCCTGCTATGATGTGCCACACACACACACACACACACATATATATATGTATTTATATATATATATATATGAGCTCTGGTGATCGTAAAATATACACCGATGAATGTATTTATCAGTTAAAACTCCACTCCTTAATGGCAGCTGCCGTTGGCTGAGGGGGTTAAGAAACCGGCCTGATGTAAAGTCAGTCGGGTCTAGCTCCCGGCTAGAAGTAGTTGCTGTGTCTAGCCACACTGAAGAGACGGGAAACGTCTAAACACGGTATGTGTGAATGACTATATATATATATATATATATATATATATATATAATTAATAAGTCATCCACAGACACGTGTTTTTGGCGTTTCACGCCTCTTCAGTGTGGCTAGACACAACTATCCTTGGCTAGGGTCGAACTCAGACTGACCGCATGGTAGTCCGATATCTTATCCCCTCGCCCACTGACAGTTGATGCGGGGGACTGGTGTTTTTAAACTATATTAAGTACATAGGAATGTTTATGTATTTTACGGTCACTGAGAGATCAAATTTCTGGGGAAATGATCATTGCTTATTTGCTTAGTAGTGAGAGTTAATTTAAATTACCAATTAGAGAGCTCATTACCAAATTTATGGGAGCATATATTAATAAGTCATCCACAGACACGTGTTTCGGCGTTTCATCATTGGCTAACTGTGCATTTATATTTTCTATGTACTCCGATTTGCGCATGATGACCACGCCGCCGCTTTTGTCGGCAGAGGATATGATGATGATGTCTGGGTTTTGAGTCTGTCGTGCGAGGGCTTGCACATATATTTTGGGCAGCGTTGTTTCGTTCGGTTGTGAGATTGCCGCGAGAATTATTCCTTCAGGGAAGACTTTGGAGAAGTCCGGGTCACAATTTTTGTAATTTCGGAGGATTGAGTTCATGGTTCGATTTCAGTGTATGCCAGTGGCAAATTTTAGCAGTTCTTGTCTCAAATAAACTTCTGATGAAGCCTCGTTTACACACCCAGGCGAAATGTCAATTGAATGAAGTTCTTTGTGTTTCCTCAATTTTTAATCACATTTTGTTGGATTTTACCCAATCTGTTACTTCCTCATATATATATATATATATATATATATATATATATATATATATATGAAGAAAAAGTGGAGGTAAATTCGACAATACGTGATGTTGTAAAAATTGAAAAAAACACAAGTTTCATTAACGAATGCTGTTTATTAAGCCTACGTTGCAGTGTTTCTGTCTGTTTCGATAGACCTTCATCAGGGCTTTCGTTGGTTTAAGGAAAAAATAAATTATTAACGAAAACAAACGTCTGCGAGCCTCTGTTTTTTGTTTTGTGGCCGCTTTTGTTGATCTTCAAATGTGAGGAAGAAAAGACGCCGGCGTCTTAATTTAAACTACGTGACATAATTTATGCCGAAAAATCTTGGAAATTAATTTTGAATGAATGGAAAACATATTTATTCTACGTCGGCGTCCCCATTTATACTACGTGATGTGTGTGTGTGTGTGTGTGTGTGTGTGTGTGTGTGTTTTTTATTTAATTTTAATAAATGGAAAAATACCTTATATATATATATAGTTAAATTTCTCATGATTTTTCTAGCAAAAAGCATCCATGTGTAACAGCTATTGTCGGAGAAAATGCATTCGACGAACCAAGTTCAAATCCTAGCTGAGGTCGTTTGCATTTCCCCCCGAGATAATTCCCTTGCGAAAAACATGTCCTTCTCTCCCAAGCCAGTTATGGGTTAATAGTGAGGCAACCCTTCTAGGAGAAGGAAAAACTATGGTGCGCTGGGCTAGCTATTCCAACCCCAGAAAAAACCTACATGCTACTGAAATCGCAGCCCCATCATAGACATGGCATGTCTGCTCGGGTAGGTCGATTTCGGAACTGTAATGTCTCTTATGTGGCGAAAGTTGCAAATTAACATAAAGAATTATCATACAAATGTTTTTCCACAAAATTTTGCCTTCGTTTGAGGAAATAGGTTTCAATCTTTTAATATGTTATCACTGTTACAGCTTAATTATTAGGTAAAAAGCAGCATATTGGAGGTGTTCGTAGTGAAGGGAGGCATATTTACAATTTGAATTCTTGTTATAATATTTTATTTGTTTCGTTTAAAATGATAAGTTTTTCTTTTTTAGATATTGAAATTGCTAAATTTTCTAACCAATTTCTCAGCTAAATGTTGCGAAAATGAGGAATTTTGGTGCATTCTACTAAACAATGTTTGGTGCTATTTTCTGAAACAATGGTGCAAGTAAGAGATCTAATTTTTGATATCAGTATTTGGTATACCGACCCACAACTTTTGCTGTTTGTGAGAATTTGATATTTCAAGAAAAAGTTAAAAATCGACCTACCCCAATGTCTGCGGCCTTCTATTCCTTATTCCTTAATTCTTGATTTGTGTTAAGAATGTCATAGTCTTTTCTTTGGTGTACACTAAAATAAGTTTAACTAATTAGCCATTCCTGTAACTGACTAGTAGAGGAACTGATCCACCATAACCGAGTCAGACTCTTTTCTTTTTCTTTATTTCATCAGATGGTTTTTAAATATTCTCTTTAATCCTTCGGACTATAATAGCACCATTCGCAGAATTCATGACTCTGTAACAATAACAATTATATCATTATTATCTTATCTATTAATAATAGAGATTCCGTCTCTATTTGTCTGTAACCGAAACTATATCACAGTTATTTCAGGAATTAACCTAGTGAAAAAATATTTCCCCTAATATATTTTTAGGAAAAAACTATTTTAAACATCCTACTCGTGCGGAGGGATTGGTAAATATATGTAACGAAGATAATTGTGAAATAGTAATTAGGATACTTAACCCCATCTTAAATCTAAGCAACAATATCATTAGACGCTGTTACAACGGGAGCCCCAAAAGTTCAGTAATCCTGTTGGCTGGGGGGTTGTAGAATACGCCGACTGCTCCACTGTAGAAAGGTAAGACCTGTTCCCATAAGGTCAACTATTAACTGTGGGTGGTGATCCGTAATGCCTGAGGACAGGATTGTGGTAGCTGAGTGATTTGTGACTAAGTGGTCCCGTGACATGCAACACTCCAATTCGGACTAATCAGGCGTTTGGAGAGGCTCCATCCGATTAGTCAGATGGCCATGTCAAGCCCTCGTAACTATATGATTGTCTCGACGGTATTCTTCAAATAGCTCTGATGGCAAACGCCCACCCGTTTTATCATATAAGTGGAAGAATGCAGTAGCTGAGGGTCAAACGCCAGTATTTATCAATACACATGAAATTAATGAAAACTATTTTTACCAATTTATTAATACACACGAAGGTAAAAAAAATCATATATATATATATATTATATATATATATATATATCTTATTATAATGGAGATTGTGTGTTTTTCTGACTGTAACCGAAACTAAATCACTACTCAAGTCATAATTCCCTTAGTAATTGACACCACATTCACCATGAATTTATCCTTATTTTAACCTCAATTATTAATAAAATTGTTTTTCATTATTCATACTGTTAACCATATCTACATACTCATAACATGCAATTGTATTTATATATACAACAAAATAACGGTTTACAGTGTGAACGGAAAGGCTAATTTGCATATTGATATTAAAAATGTAATTTTAATAAATATATGCTTAGTATTATTGGTTTCTAACTGTTTGGTTTTTATTTTAATGAATATAAGCAAAAATCTCTTCAATGAATCTTAAATGAAATCCATTAACAAGAAAAGATAACTGTAATTTTATTCTTTACTTCCTCTTTTAACTAAATAGTTAAATCAGAAAAAATAACAATGAAAGACGAGAGTGATAGAAGAGTAAGTTTCAGTTGTTCTATTTTTCGATTATATCCCCCTCTGTTTCAAATCTTTTTATCTGCATTCTTATTTAGTTTCATTAGCCTTTCTGATTTAATGCGATATTTCATTACATTAAAACTTAAATACTTGCAACCGGAGGGTGCATATATTTGCTAGTATATATAATATATATATATATCATATATATATATATATATGTGTGTGTGTGTGTAGTTTGTAGATTGATTTTGAAGGCTTATCACAATACGAAAGAAGAAAATTTCACGAGTATGTTCTTCATTTACCTGTATTTTTTTAATGTTTCCTTAATATTTCGGCATTAAAATCCCATCTTCAGAAGCCTTGGGGCCAAGTTAGTACCTACACACTAGCATGGATTAATACGGACAACCGTGAAAATCCTTTTATGGGCCCCGAGGTCTTCTGAAATGGAATGTTAATTCCGAAATATTACGGAAACATCAAAAACAAAAATAAAAATACAGGTAAATCAACAACATACTCGTTACCTTTTCTTCCTTCGCATTGTGATAACACTTCAAAATCAATGTACAAATCAAATATACACACAATGTTCCAAGGAAACTATAAAAGCTCTTATATATATATATATATATAATCACCTATTGAGCTCTGGTTAAATACCGGAGAATAAGAAAAAACAATCATTAAAATGATTTCGCTAAAATTTGCAATTAAGTATAAAACTGACCCATCTGACAGGCATTATCTGCTAAAAATTAACATTCGAATAAAGTGGGAAGTTCAAACTACCACTCACACTCTCCAATATCTCTCTTTACACTCACAAAGAAAACTACCATATATAAGGATTAGTCAATCAAGATATGTATATAGAGAGAATGCGAAGTAAGAGACGGATGAGTTTTTGGCTTAATTGCAAATTACATCTAATAAGAACCAAATAAAATGGAATTTTTCTCTCAAACATAATTCAAAAACTGAAGAATATTTTGGTATGTATTTTGTTTCATTAAACTAAATAGGAAAAAAGCCTTTAGCAAACAATCATTGATTCACTCAGCTTTAGTATAATAATAGATATATAAACAAGATTTGGCACACACACACACACACACACACACACACACACACACACACACACACACATACATATATGGGAGAAATATGAGGAAATTAATCCGACAGTATGTGGAGAAAGGTAGACAAACACGGGATGTTGTAGAAAATTGATGTTTATTGTAGGTGGTGATGTCGACGTTGTAACGTTTCGGTCTGTTAGACCTTCTTCAGGACTTTGGATATAGTTCTTGCTTCATGAATTATTATTATTATTATTATTATTATTATTATTATTATTATTGTGTATCAAATATATTATAATATATATAAGATAACAACTGTGTATTGTAATATATATGATACACAATAATAATAATAATAATAATAATAATAATAATAAACATTATACTCACATACAATTTTAACAAATCTTACTATCACTACCCCCTTTCTAACACTTACAACCAAAAATTTACACAAATATTCCAGCCACAAACTGTATGTTAATGGTAAATCCATTTTTCCCCAATACTTTCCCCCACAAAAAACACAACACACACACACACACACACATACTCATAAACAATCCTTACAAATCCAGTATATATAAGCCAAACAGCTAACACCTGCGGTACCATTCACCAGAACCCCTTTTTGATAACTCCCTACCTAGAAAAAAGGAAAATCCACTATCAACTCCCGACCACCCCTCCCCTTACTCACGACCTCCTGTTTCACCATTCTGAAAATGTTCACCATTGAAGCAAGAACTATATCCAAGTCCTGAAGAAGGTCTAACAGACCGAAACGTTACAACGTCGACACCACCACCTACAACAAACATCGATTTTCTGCAACATCCCGTGTTTGTCTACCTTCTCCATATATATAAACAAGAATTGGCATTAAATGACCCACGAGCGGCGATATGCCGTTTAACAACCAACCGATTCAATAGGTTCAGGGATCGTCTAGTGAAGTTTTTATTTGTTTTTGTTTTTGTCTTTCATACATCGAACATGATAGAATCATTGCTATTTTCAGTGATCAAATTATTTTCTCTGGTTTTCAATAATGTTACGCCATCTTTGAAATCCAGTCAGCGTTCCGTCATGAAAAGGAAAGAATAATTTTGAATCAATGAATTCTACGTGGAATTTTTGAATGCTTTGAAAACATTAGAACTGCTGACTAGACAAGTCGAGTTGAATGGAACAAAACACAATAATAGTCTGAAAGTGACAAGTCTGCAGGATACACCGCGCGTCGAATATCTCACCTTCATTTCTCCTACGTAGTTTTTGTAACAAGAGACCTGACATTGTCGTACAACAAATTCTCTTCTGTTTCCCTTGTTACGCCTTTATTATGTCGGTATCATCCGGTATATCCACCTTTTGTATGTATTTGTGCCTTCATATAATATATATATATATATATATATATATATATATATATCGACCGCCACACATCAAGCAAGCCACTTTGACCCATTTAAAAATCTAAAAGTCACGCGCACAGTACCGAGATACACACACACACTCACATTCACACACATATATGTATGCACATACATATTTTTATATGTATACATATATGGTCATATACACAACTCCCAAGAACCCTCCCTCACATATATAAGAGCATACAAAAAATAACCCACCTCAAAGAGGTTTTTTTTCACGGAACAGATGGACTTGCTACTAGTAAGACACTCCTTTACCCGGATTTTAATAGCATGCCAAACCCTCAAAAATACTTCAATTTTTATAGTTCTTCTATAATGCTTCCTTTTAAAAAATCTAAAAACAATTTCTTTAAATAAGAAATTTTCTCCTGACGATGACCTAAGGTCGAAACTAGTTGAGAATAAATAACATATAAGAAATATTCCTGTTTGTCTTATTACTTTTTCTTTATACTATAATATATATATATATATATATATATATATATATATATATATATATAAGAGAGTTTCATAATTTGCTTGAAGCATTGTGTATGTATTGGTTAGGAGGTTGATTTAGAAGGCTATCACAATGCAGTTTGGAATAAATAAAAAATAATAATACGGTAACAATGGTGTTGTGTGTTGACCTGTATTTTTTATTATTTCTTGAATTTTCGAGGTAATACCTCTTTATCAAAAGAATTGAACTGAAGCAGTACAGCTATGGCATTTCTTCCCAAATGAATTTTTTTTGAAAATGACGTTATTTTTGAAATAACTGTATTCCCGTGTGAGCGTGAATGCGTTTATTTTAGTTTGTACGTGTGCGTATGTTGTAATGCGCGTGACATTGAAAATGCGTGTTGGTTGTGACGTTAAGACTGTATCCTAGCGCGGGATGTTGCACGTGTGTATGTGCGAATGAAAAAGTTCATTTGGGAAGAAATGCCATAGCTGTACTGCTTCAGTTCAATTCTTTTGATAAAGAGGTATTACCTCGAAAATTCAAGAAATAATAAAAATACAGGTCAACACACAACACCATTGTTACCGTATTATTATTTTTTATTTATTCCAAACTGCATTGTGATAGCCTTCTAAATCAACCTCCTAACCAATATATATATATATATACCATTACTAAAATTTTATGCGTATTAGGCAATCCTCAGACGGTTGAAAAGCGGCTGGTCCAGCGTTTGTATAACGTGATGCGTATTCATGTGATAGAATATAATTACGCAAGACTCATATTCAAAAACATAACGTAACATGCTTAGGTCTTAATGCACGCGGTATCCGGATGTAAAAGAAAATAAATTAATTAATAGAGTGGTCTGAAATATGGGATTATTCAGGGTCAGGTGGTAGGTGACACAAGAGAAATTTGATTAAATGTCTACATTTAGAAACTAGTTCACTTCTTTTGTTCAGATATTTAAATTTGCTCTGCTAATTTAGCATTGAACACTTTGCAAACACTTTTCATATCTGCTATTTTTCATTATATATATATATATATATATATAATATATATATATATATACATTCCTGACCTCCTAGCATATATGATTGTCTTGACTGGATTGCCCTTATGGCAAACACCCAACCCTTTTTATATATGTGCAAGAAGGCGGTGGCTGCGGGTGTTAGTGTCCTGGATATGACGTTAAACTGAATCTAGTGGTGAAGTTCCAATTCTAGAGCTCTGGGGAGTGTGGAGTACCCCTTCATCGCCATTACTCCCAGATCCACTCTGACCCGGAGTGGTAGTACATGTTAGGGTTCCATCTATGAGTTGAATAGATAAAAGAATGAGTTCTACAAAAATATAGCTGTAAAACAAAATAGATTACCAAATGTTGGCTAATTTGTTTAACTCTTTGCCTACCAAATTTTCCACTGTACCAAATCGTCTTGGTATTTCATTCAACTTTTCTATTCAACCGGTTCCCATTTGCAAAAGTATCAAGTACCAGTAAAAGTTTTAGTTCACAGAAAACAAAAGATGGAAGGGTTGTTCACGTAGTGCTTTTTCAGTTTAAACCAGTGACACGTTCGAGAGACGCTGTCAGCGGTTTACGGTAGAATCGCTGTGATGCCAGAGCCGCTGTGGGTTTGAAGTAGGCAAAGAGTTAAAAACAAACTATTTGCCTACAAACTATTCCCATACAAATCATATATACAATAAATATTTGGCATTGAATAACCCATAGGGTTGATATGCCGTTAAAATAGACCAAACACCGTCCTGTCGCTGGGGCTTTAGAATAAACTGACTGCACCTCTGCAGAGGAGTAAGCCCCTACCCCTAATAGGGCCACTTGTTAGCTATAGGTGGTGACCTGTGATGCTTAAGGATAGAAACCTGGTGACTGAGCAGTCCATGACGTGCAACACTCCACTTTGGCCCTTACTTAGACAAGACGGGTTGTCGGAGAGGTCCCCTCCAATCAATCAGCTGGTCAAGTCAGACCCAAGCACCTATATGATTGTCCCAACCCTATTTCACTTATGTCAAGCCCCAAATCTTTAAACCATATATGTACTAGAAAGCGGTGGCTGAGGGTTTTAATGTCCGGAGTATGGCGTTAAACTCTATTTCGGAGCTCTGGATAATGTGGAGTACCCCTTCATCACCATTACTCCCAGGCCCGCTCTGACCCGGCGTGGTAGTACCTGTTAGGAGACCATCCATGGGTTAAATCGAAAAAAAGTTTGCGAAAATGTGTTTAAAAATAATTGAGTTTTAAAATTTGAATACCTATGAATAATGAATAAAACAAAAACCTTCTTCCGCATAAAATGACCCAAATGGGTTGACATGCCGTAAAAACCAACCAGCCAACTGACCCGGAGTAGTAGTACCTGTTAGGGTAAAATAAAAAGAATGAGTTTAAAAATGTGTTAAAAAAAAAGAATGAGTACCACCAAGAAAGAATAGAAAAAACCCCAACATATTTGTATAAAATAACCAACAAGCCATAAAATCCAACCAAACCAAACCAAACCAATTTGACAGGATATATAAAAAATGGCAAAGGTCTGTGCAGCAAAAGGAAATATTTCATACCACCACAGTGCTTTTTGTTTTGTTCTAAATGTGAAAGGAAATTTAAGTTATGGTTATGCGTGTTCTCTTTGAATAAAAGATTGCAGAAACGACGATCCAAGTGATTCTATCGCGTTGAAATGGTTTTAAGGAACTGCAAATGCTGCACGCATGACAAGACATTAACTGCACGGTTCAGTGCTTAACAGTTCGTGTTCAGTTTAGTTACTGGCAAGATACCCCGGTATAACCCGGGATAAATCAATGATAATGCTCGTAAACATTGAATAATTTGGATAGTGTCTAGACACTCAAAAGAGATTCCAAGGCTTATAATACGCTGCATTGGTAAAAATCTTCCTAAAGGGATAGCGTCCAGCTAGGAATCACAAGGTTCCTGGTTCAATACCAGCCCTCGCCAACTCAGTGTATGAGTAGCACAGGGATTTGTGCAGTAAAGTGAGGAGCTGATGGTAGGTGTGGCGCTTCACCTCAGAAGCTAAAATAATCTCTTTGGTTTATCGCTAGTGAAAAGGGGGTTGACTCCCTCGCTGTCTGGCTGATACCAACTTTAGGCCACCCTGACGACTTTACTATTACCCCCTCTACTCCCATCGGCATTACTGGCCCAATTGGGTAGTACCCGTTAGGGTTTCATCTTTATGTCAAAGGGACGTTTTAGCTCAGTCGGTAGGGCATCCGCCAAAGAATCGAAAAGTTTCAGGTTCGGTACCGGTTCCCGCCAAATCAACGCCTGAGTAGCACGGCTTGGTTAATCTGATCTGTGCGGTAAAGTGTGAGGGGCTGACGGTATGTGTGGTGCTTAAGGATGGAATCCTGGTGGATGAGTAGTCTATGGCATGCAACACTTCACTTTGGTCCTTACATAGACTAAACGGGCGGTCGGTGAGGCCCCCTCCGATCAATCGGCTGGTCACTTCAAGCCCTAGCACATATATGAATGTCCCAAGCCTATTTCTCTTATGACAACCCCTAACCCTTTTTATCATATATGTGCTAGAAGGCGGTAGCTGAGGAAAATAATGTCCTGGGTATGCCGTTAAACTCTATCTGATGGTGAAGTTCCAATTCTGGAGGTTTGAGGAATGTGAAGTATCCCTACATCACCATTACTACCAGGTCCACGTTGACCCGGAGTGGTAGTACCTGTTAGGATCCCATCTATGGGTTAAATAGAAAAAATCTGTCAAAAATCTGTTTTAAAAGATTGTCTAAAATATTGAATATCTAACAAGAATAAATAAAACAAAACGTCTTCGGCATAAAATAACCCAAGAAGGGATGACATGCCGTAAAACCAACCAGCCAACCAACTAACCAACAGGTGTTGACTATATGAAGTCAGCGTGGGTTACATTTATTTTGTTTATTTTCTCTCTCTCTCTCTCTCTCTCTCTATCTATCTATCTCTCCCCCTCTCTCTCTATATATATATATATATTTCTGTTTATCTTTCATGCTGTCTCGCTCATTTTATTCATTTTCTTTCTTTCTTTCTTTCCCAAATGATTTTATGCAAACACTATTAATCTTTTTATTTGTATTTCTTTTCCTCTTTCAACATGAATATTTCCAATATTTATTACAAAAACATTTTAATATTATAGATTTTACTATTTCTACATTTTCGTTCGTTTACACACCGGTGTTATTTTTTTTTGAATATTCTGTTTTCTCTTTTTAATTTCATGACAATAAACATATGGAATAAATGTCACGCATTATCTTGAAAGAAAAATCAGTGAATTTGTTGAGAAATCGGTTTGTGCTTTCTGCTTAGGTTTCTTTTTTTTTCAAATTATAGAAAAAGGGCAAATATTAAATGGAGAGAGAGAGAGAGAGAGAGAGAGAGAGAGAGAGAGAGAGAGAGAGAGAGAGAGAGAAGAGAGAGAGAGAGTCACTGAAAAAATCGTTTTGCACACTATTGGAATATTCTTTTATTAGCCTATCTAAGTGCGTATGAGTAGCACGGGGATCTGAGCGCTAAAGTGGGGGAGCTGATGGTAGGTGTGGCGCTCCACCTCAGACACAAAAACAATTTCTCTGGTCTAGCGTTAGTGAAAAGGGGATAGACTCCCTCGCTGTCTGGCTGATACTGACAATAAGCCACTCCGTCGACTTTACGTACTTAGACAACCAGTCTAGGAAAAGGAAAATTCTGAATTCGAACAACCTTTACTCCGCTTGAAAATTTACCCTGTATCACATCCTGCCTGTGGTGCAGGGGTTGAGCAAATATGTCTCCCTATGGATGGATAGTTAGTGAAGTTTTCATGTACAGAATTCAGTTAATGCTTTAGAAATCTTTTTTCCTGTGAGAATGTTCAATGAGAGAGTTACAACAATTTGCTATTTTCCTTAAGGGTATATCGTTTGTAAGATTTTTGCTTAATTGATGGACGTACTATCAATTATGTACAGTTAGTGTAGAGAAAATTAATTGAATTCAAATCTAGACGGTTAGGGATTTTGATTTATATCTCGTAACCTTAATTGTGATCCCTCTTTCATTTGCTAGTGCAAGCATGTCTCTTTTTAGCCGCTGGAGAATGAAGACGTATTGGTTGGCGGTTACCTAGACTCAACATACGGCTGAGGATCCTGGTCCAAGAAAAAGAAATAAATATGAGAATTCTCTAAAGAAATGTCTTGAGTTTTTAACTTAGAACAAACCAACAATAAATGGTTTTGTAGAGTACATCCCTACAAATAAATGTTTAATTTCTACACTAGCAATAAGGCTATTACCTGTTGCTTAATTGATGGGGTACTATCAATTATGTACAGTTAGTGTAGAGAAAATTAATTAAATTCAAATCTAGACAGTTAGGGATTTTGATTGACATCTCGTAACCTTAGTTTTGATCACTCTCTTGCTGTTGCGTGCAAGCCTGGGAAGGAGATACTCTAGTCAGTTTCTGGTTGGCCACCGACAGATAAAGACGGTTGGTTAGTCTCTCACTGCGGTTGAGGTCCGACCATATGAAAAGGAAATTAAATGTGAATTCATTAAAGGAAATGTCTTGAGTTGGTCACTAAAAAGAAACGACAACCAGGACATCTTGATAACATCATAAGAAGTTAAGAAGAAGACCAGATGAATAGCAGAGGGTTGACCGATAGGCAGAAAACTACTCAGACGATAAATACCAGACCAAGCCATGAATCAAGTAAGAAAGCTGCTACCCAGAATCGTAAGAAGAAATACCAGCCCAAGCTAAAGATGAAATATAAACTGCAAGACAAGTACAGATTAAGTTTGAGTATGAGAAATGAAACCACGGGTATTTATCCTACTATAGATACTGTCCACACGTGCATGCACTGACGTATATGTCCAGACGGGCATATCCAGAAGTATGCGTTGAATGTAAAGTGATGGCTATATAACAGTACCCACGTCGGGTCAGTTTTGAAAGTGTTGCTGGAATTTGTCGAAAGCCAAGGAGTTTCTGCAACTAAATTTGTTGGTGACAGGACACATACCTTTTGTAGTGGGCGAGGGAGAGCGGGATTCAGTCTTTTTTGGTCATCGGCTCTGGTTAGTGGCAGCCGTCATCTGCTTATCTCTGAACCAAACCTTTTTTTTTTTTACGGACGATTATTGAGGTGCTTAGGCCTGAAATATGCGAACTTGTTTTTAATAAGGGTCGGTCCTAGGCAAATAGGAATATTTCAGGGTTAAAAGGACCTGTAGATTCCTTAGCGAATATACTTGTACTCTTCAAGAATTAATGATGCAAGGCGTTGTAATAGATTTCCCCTTGAATAGGGACAGAAACAAAAGAAGAAGAAAGGAGAAAGGAAAAAAGAAGAAAAGTAGTGTGTGTGTGTGTGTGTGTGTGTGAGAGAGAGAAAGAGAGAGAGAGAGAGAGAGAGATTGGAAAAAGCATCTGTGGCACACTGTTGGAATATTCTTTTATCCGACACTTGAAAGAAGAATAAAAATGCAAAAAAGAATAACATAGGAAAAATCAACTTGCCTTTGAAAGAGTTTCAGGGCTTGTGAAAACAGAAAGAAGAGGAAAGGAGACCAATGGAAAGAAAAAGGAACAGAAAAGAAGAAATAGGGAAGATAAATTTGTCTTGGAACGAGTTCAAGACAAGTAAAAGTGGAAAGAGAAAGGAAAAATGATTGCCTCAGGCCCGGTAAAACGAACTACCCTTGATAAGAGACCCAATAACTCTAAAATAGCTGTTTCAGTGCATTCTCATATGCACGCTTTCTATCACTTGCAGAAAAGTAAGTGGGCAAATGTTTTATTGTTTTTTGTCTTTTTTTTGTTTAAACATTGTTAATGAATAATTTCCTGCATATGGAGCTGTTATGCAACTCACTAGCCCTAGTCTTTTTTTGTTTTACTATGCTCAATAAAGCATTCGTAAATTTTGATATATAAGTGTCTCTTTTTGGGCTCCAAGTAATTTATCTTTCTAGTGCATGGGCTTTTACGTCTTGTAGTCTTTTTTTCTTATCATTGTTTTGTTACCTTGCGTTGGATTTTGATAACAACCTACAAATTTCGACATTGCATTTCGACATTGACGCGTGAATTCGAAATTTCCCTTTCTCGTCTCATTTCTAATCAGGGTTTGTTATTCGTGCTGTCTGTGATTTTTTTATGAGTTTTTCTTGGCATCATTTTCGCCTCGACGCAAACCATATCATCCAATCAAGTTGCGACGTTAGTTTAGATATATTGTATTCGCTGCTGACTTTCTTTTCTTACGAAGTTCACTTTGTCCAAGCGTTGCTAATGAGAGACAGCAGGGATCTCCCTCCAAACATACCGGTTCATTCGTTTCTTTTTTTTTCTTCTTTTTCTTTGGTTTCAGTTTCTATGTTTAATGGCATATCAACTTTAGTGGGTCATTTAATGCCAAATCTATTCTTGTAGAAAAACAGTAGTGACACTCTTTAACCCATATATGAGTGGTTCATACGTTTACCTAGAGTATTAGTCC
The DNA here is from genome assembly GCA_023376005.1 of Doryteuthis pealeii. NCBI lineage: Eukaryota > Metazoa > Mollusca > Cephalopoda > Myopsida > Loliginidae > Doryteuthis > Doryteuthis pealeii. The sequence goes on from CM042139.1 coordinate 55,054,339, forward strand.
GAAAGTGAACGTAATAGCGTTGACTGAAGTTTGAACTCGTTTACTTCAGAACATTAGACACTACGATACGGGGACTCTCCCCTATTTCTTCATTTACCATATATACTCGTGTATAGGTCGAATTTGGAAGACCTAATTTCAAGCCAAATAAATTCTACTCGTGAAATCCAAATATAAGAGTAAGGATTAGAAACAAGTAGAGTATCAAAATTATTTCCAAAAAATACTGATATCATGACCATAAATCTCAAACCGACCTATACAAAATACTGATATCATGACCATAAATCTCAAACCGACCTATACAAAATTATAAGAGTAAGGATTAGAAACAAGTATAGTATCAAAATTATTTCCAAAAAATACTTATATCATGACCATAAATCTCAAACCGACCTATACAAAATTATAAGAGTAAGGATTAGAAACAAGTATAGTATCAAAACAAAAAATACTGATATCATGACCATAAATCTCAAACCGACCTATACCAAGTATAGAGAATACTGAATCATGAAACAAGTCATGATGATGACCAAATTCATGTCAAACCGACCTATACAAAATTCTTCACTACTATATACGGTACTTTAATGCGTGCAGGCACGTTGTGCAATGGTCAGAATAGTAGGGAATGGACTCGTCGACCCGAGTTCAATTCCTGGACGAGGCTGTGTACATTTCACATTGCGCTAATATCCATGGGAAAGGTATGCATCCAATTACTCTCCATCCAGCTATGGGTAAATAGTTGGTTAGACTGGGCTGTTTAACCTTGGCTAGGTAACTAATCTAGGAGAAGGAAAACTATGAATTCGAACCTGTTAAACTCCGCTTAAGAAATTGACTTTGTGTCACATTCTGCTCGTGCGGAGGGGTTGGTATATATATAAGTGTAGTGTATATGTATACACATACAGAGATGTATGTGTATAAAAAATTGGGCGGAGTGGCCTTTAGTCGGTATCAACCGGACAGCGAGGGAGTCTATCTCCTTTTCGCTAGCACTAGACCAGGGAGATTTTTCTTTTGCTGAGGTGGAGCGCTACTCCTACTGTCAGCTCCCCTTTTTACCGCATAGACCAGATTGCCCGATCTCTGCTACTCGTGCGCTGAGTTGGCAGGAACTAATATCGATTCCGAGGAGGGTGCTCTACCGACTGAGCTAAACTGCCCCCCCATATATATATATATATATATATATATATATATATATATAGTAGCAAAGGGATAGCAGAACAAAATCGTCAGATCTAAATCTATTCATGTATAAAGGACAGTTGTCGGTGTAAATGTATATATATATTTACCAACCCCTCCACACAAGCAGAATGTGATACAAGGTCAATTTCTTAAGCGGAGTTTAACAGGTTTGAATTCAGAGTTTTCCTTCTCCTAGACTGGTTTCCTAACCAAGGTTAAAGAGCCCAGTCTGCCCTACTATTTATCCATAGCTGGAGGGAGAGTAGGATTCATACATTTCCCAGGGTATTAGCGCTAAGTGAAATGCAATTATCACATCCAGGATTTGATCTCAGGGTGACGAGTCCATTTCCCATGACTTTAACCATCGCACCACGCGCTTCCTACTATGTAAATGTATGTATGTATGTATGTATGTATGTAGATATTTACCACGTATCCCATGTGTACGGGTTAGGCCCAAGGCCTTATTAATGTGGGACCACCCACAAACCGAAGCTCATGGGTGGCAGGTGCAAAAATTGTGTTGATCTTGTCGGCATTCCCCTTCAAGGGGGGCGCCTCAGGCACTGGGCAATAAACCTAGCTTTGCCCCTTTAAATTGAGGGGGCAGGTTTTGTCTGGGGGGATAGTCCCCTGAGATCAACGCTGTTAATTGTAGCCACGGCCCAGGGCCGAAGCCACTGGATCCCCGCCCCGAGAGGCGGGTGTGTATACATATGTATGTATGTATGAAAGTATGAAAATAAAACAATTAACGACAAAGGAAATATACATATACATTCCGTATCTCCAGATTTTGCTTTCTGTTTATAAATAATGAAGATTTAATTTTTATTCATGAGGATATTTAAAAATCAAAATTTAAATAGTAATAGCATTGAAAGCCATTGCCGGCGTTCGTGATTAAAAAAAAATGAATTATGGAAGATCTAAACAATCAATTTTTTTCTTTTTGTTTATTTTTTTCATGTTAGCCATTAATTATGAGATAATTGTGTAAATTAACACAATTATCTCATAATTAATAAAAATAGACCAAAAAAAAAATGATTGTTTAGATCTTCCATAATTAGTTTTTTTTAGTTATTGGGTTTCTTTTTTAATGTTCAAATATTAAATATAGAATTATCAAATCTATAAAAAATATATTGGCGTGTTAATTTTTCGTATTTAAGAATAACGCAAAAACTTAGTAACAAATTAAAAGATAAAAATTCAATAATTAAGTTTTAATCAAATCTACGTTTTTACTGATTCAAAGCTGTCGTAAATATTTCATTGAACAATCGTACAGGATAAATAATCGATTATTTAATCAGATACTTTTTTTTTTATTCTACACTTTTTTTTTATGGACGGTTTATGAATTAATCTCTTAGTTTCACTTTTGAACATACATATATAAGATGAGTACGGAAATTTGATATTTAACTTTTAAACAAATTAAAAAATCTTTGAAAAAATAAGTTTCGAAATTTTTTTGTTTGCATTTAATATTCTAAATGGGAGACATTAATCTTTCTTTTCAGAGCGTCTTTGCACTTTTTGATTTAAAAAAATAATATACAATAATAATTTGAATAAATAAATAATTGAATAAAAGATATTCAATCGATCGGCTACAGTTAGAATTGATGTTTTTCGTATAATCATCAAATTTTGCATAATACAAAAAAAAAAAAATTAAAGAATTACATTAAATTTATTTAATCTTTTTTAAATTCAATTACTTTATACACACACACACACACACACACACACACACACACACACACACACACACATATATATATATATATATATATAATATATATATATGGGCAGCATTTTTTCTCTCATTAATACTTGTGTGTGACAAGACGTTAAATGTCTGACGAGTTTCTTTTCGAACTTTTCTAGTTTTCTGGCCAGCTTCTTAATATCGGAGCGGAGTCTATTGATTAGTCCACCAAAGTTTTCTTCCCTCGTACTTTCAGCACTCCTAAGTGCCATCATCAGGGGTAGATGTAATTGAGTTTGATTCCGTTTATTGTTAAACACGCAAGGTGATTAAACAAGCGAGTAGCAATGGGAGTAAGTAGATTACACAGAAATTATGTGAAAGTGTGTGGGAATTGAGAGGAGGAAAATTGGCGGGAGTTATATACATTTTAGGATGTGCATGCTATATTCAAAATTAATCTAATTCAAAGTAGATTTATTTTCTTAATGTATAGAGTTTCGAGAATTTGTAGTTTTTATTTGTTTCTTTCTTTGTGCAGTATGTGTGTGTTTTCGGTTAGGATTTTCCGGTAATTAGTAACTGTTACGCCGCTTGAAACCTGATCAATCCGATACCAGGTCCATTTCTCAAGACTTAAAATCACATGCATGCCCCCCCTCAATTTTCCCAGGGTTGGCTCACGGTTTATTGAGCGACCGGTTATGTAAAAGAGACGCCTTAAAGTGTGCGCACAAGTAAGCGTGTTCGTTATCATTCATCTCAGCCTTAAAGATACAGCAGCCAATAAGCAGATGGAACAGAGAAAAAATCAAGATGCGACAAGAATCTATCCCCGTGTGAAGAGATGCTCAAGGACGGAATCCTGGTGTCTGAGCAGTCCATGACATGTAACGCTCCCTTTGGCCCTTACTTAGGCTAGACGGGTGGTCGGAGAGCCCCCCGATTATTCGGCTGGTCACGTCAAGCCCAATAACTATATAATTATCCCAACCCTATTGCCCTTATGGCAGCCCAAACCTTTTTATCATATATGTGTTAGAAGGCTGTGGCTGAGGGTCTTAAATTCTCCAACTTAGAGAAGAGAACAATTTTGTGGGGTTTGAGTTCACGTTAAACGTAACTTTTTCTGTAAATGTTGGTTGGTTGGATTTTACGGCATGTCAACCCATGATGGATTATTTTATGCCGAAGACATTTTGTCTTATTCATTATTGTTGGGTATTCAATTTTTTCAAACTCAATTTTTAAATATATTTTATAATACTCATTTTTCGATTTATTTAATCCATAGATGAGACCCTAACAGGTACTACCACTCCGGGTCAGGGTGAACTCGGGAGTAATGGTGATAAAGGTGTACTCCATATTTTCCAGAGTTCCAGAATTGAACCTTCACCATTAGGATATACTCAGGACACTAAGACCCTCAGACAATGCCTTCTAGCACATATATGATGAAAAGAATTGGGGTTGCCATTGGGACAATCATATAGGCTAGGGCTTGACGTGACCAGCCGATTGATCGAGGGGGGGGGCTCTCCGACTACACTTCAACCTAAGGAAGGGACAAAGTTGAGTGTTACATGTCATGGACTGCTCAGCCACCAGGATTCTGTCCTTAAGCATCACGGGTCGCCACCCATGGCCAACAGGTGGTCCGATTGGGGAGATTTTACCCCTCTGCAGAGGTGCAGTCGGTGTATTCTACAGCCTCAACCGCCAGGGCGTGTTTTTGTAAATAATTATCGATAGAACGGATCTACTTATGGAATGCTAATTATAATCGTTGATGCCTTCTAAATAAAAGCATCAACATCATCATGGGTCACTTTTACAGTGAAAACCCAACCGGTTCATACACCATATCAGGGCGATTAACCTCTTACATTTCACCTTTTTTTAATTACCCGTCTAAAACAAGACATTTTTTTTAATTTGATTAATTATCCCTTTTATATTTGATTAAGTGAATTTGAGAATATTTCTTATAAAATTATCAATATTTTTGAAATTATATGCGTTTAAAATTTATCCTGTTATTATTATCCTGAGTATTCTCGGTAAAGCATCACACACACACACACACACACACACACACACACACACACACACACACACACATATATATTATATATAATATATATATATATATATATATATCATCATCATCATCATGTCGCGCTGTCAGCGCGGATATCCATGACAATCTCTCTCCATCCGTCCCTATCGCTCATCATTCTCGGGAGGTCCTCTATGCAGCATCCTGTATCCGCACAGAGTTGATCAATGTATGTCTTTGCAGGTCGGCCCACACTGGCGTGTCCATGTGCTGGCTTCCACAGGAGGACGTCGCTTTGCTTCTCCAGCAGTGTCCCGCGTGTCTTGTGCGTCTTACTCGGATGGTTTGGGTGATATGTGGCAGATACATACAGAATTGAAGGAAAAAATAAAATAAAAATCTAAGTTTATTTTTTTGTTATCAGAATTTAATAGACCAATACACAACTTTCGGTGTTTCATGTAATATAATATTATAAAAATGTGAAAATCGACCTACCTTAATACATACATATACACCAAAAGCCCTTTATACATGCCTTAGTGTATTTTGGAATAAAATACAAATTCATCAGATGGATGGATAGAATAATACTTTCGATTCATTCCGTTAAGCATTTTGTTCCAACTTTTCATCGCAACCGAAAGCAGCACATGTTTCATTCAAAAAGCAAATAGGAAAGTTTTGTTGGATTATTCGAGAGACGATGAATGCATACCGGTTAAATGATGGACTTACATCCCAGAGGCGAGTGAATGGGCGGACGTCTGGTGGGAGTTGAGTACGGAGGCAAGGAGCAATAGAAATCATTATTGAATTTCCATCAGTCTTGCCCTCTTCTTTTCTGGGGAGGTCGGTCCATTCAACGCATTGTGACGCCGTCAAGTGGAACGGTTCGGAATTATTGCCATTTCAGCATGCAGACCAAATGTGCTTGAGTGATTGTTGACACAGTGAGAATAGTTCCGTCCACTTTGTTCCCCGATGGTTAAATTCATATCGATCTGATGATAAAACTGTTTCTCATGAGAAAAGAAAAGGCAGTAGAATTGGCTCTATTCGCCAAATGTCGTTTCGCAAGAACATTTGCAGTGTTCACTGTTATGTGTAGCTGAATTAATTGCTTCGTTTCGTTTCGTTTCGACCATTCCACTTTTCTAAGTTCCGACTTTTTATCACAACCGAAAAGCCTGCGGTGAGCTTTTTCGGATGGCAAAATCAAATCTGGATGGAAATTAATGACATTACGAAACACTGAGGATTCTCTTTTGGTAAATAATAAAATACGTGTCTTAAAGCATTTGTTTCGCTCTTAGGTTGGTTGATTGGTTGGTTGGCTTTTACGGCATGTCAACCCTTGTTGGATTATTTTATGCCGAAGACATTTTTTTCAAACTCATTGTTTTTTCAAACTCATATTTTTCTATTTAACCCATAGATGGGACCTTAACGGGCACTACCACTCCGGGTCAGAGTGGACCTGAGAGTAATGGGGATGAAGGAGTACTCCCCATACGACAGAACTTCAGAACTGCAGCTTCATCATAAGATAGAGTTTAACGTCATACCCAGGACATGATGACCATCAGGCACAGCCTCATAGCATAAATATGATAAAAATGGTTGGGGATTGCCGTAAGTACAATAGGGTTGAGCCAATCATATAGGTGCTAGGACTTGACGTGACCAGCCGATTGATCGGAACGGGCCTCTCCAATCGCCCGTTTAGCCTAAGTAAGGGTCAAAGTGGAGTGTTGCATGCCATGGACTGCTCATCCACCTGGGTTCAATCCTTAAGCATCACGGCTCGCCACCCACAGCCAACAGGCGGCCCCATTGGAGGGATTTTACCCTCTCGACAGAGATTCAGTCGGCGTAGTCTACAACTCCAGCCAACAGGGCAGTAAATACGTTTTCTATACTAGTTTGACTTTTATGAGTTTACCCCCCCCCCCGCCAAGGGTAGGATGTGACACACGATCAATCTTTTTAAAGCCGAACAAAGCTGGATTGAATTCAGTTTGCCTTTTTCTAGATTGACTGCTAAAGAACTGTCTGCCCTACTATTTACCAATATGGGAGAAAAGATTGATTGATGCCTTTCTCAAGGGCCTCAGTGGGTAGACCATCCGCCTCGGAACCACAAGGTTCCAGGTTCGATACCGGCCCTGGCAAACTCAGCGCATGAGTATTACATATTGGATCTGTGCGGTAGTTGGGAGATGATGGTTGGTGAGGCGCTCTACCTCTGACACAAAAAACAATCTCCCTAATATAGCACTAGAAAAGTGTGGATAGACTCCCTCGCTGTCCGGCTGATGTCGACAATAAGTCACTCCCCCAAGAGAAAAGGCAAACAGCCTCGTCAAAGATTTGAACTTGGGTCGCCGATTCCATTTCCAACAATGGTAACCGTTACGATAAGCGCGCCACCTACTTATTTTATTTCGTTTCATTCGTTTTTTTTAAAGTTATTTGTAAACAGAAGACTTTTGGGACTTTAAAAACGAGATAATTAAAGTAAATATCCCAAAGCAATTATTCAATTTGTTTTTAAATATTTTTCTAAGGATGTAGCCAGTAAAAAAAAAGAAGAAAATCTATTCATATTAATTTTTTTAGAGATGTTTTCAAAGTTGAAAAAAAACTTTGTATTTTTTATATTAAAAAATAAAAAAAACTGTCATTGTTTGTAAGAGACTGAGATTTTTGCAATTTAAATGTAACAATATTGAATGAATAAATATGACTAAATCGATGAAATAATATTTGGCCCAACTGTTTTTATCAGAGCATAACAATATATATCAACACTCTTGTTCCTTAAACTCCCGACCGTTATCATCTTGCAACACCCTCTGGTTAAAAATGGGACCGTCCAAATCGCCCAACATGAAATGCAAAAATATAAATCCTCATTATCTAGTGTTGCTTATCCACCGAATTCTTGTTTCTTATGAGTGTCGTCACCTCAGTTGAATAATGGACCATTCCGTTTTTATCATAAAGAATGTAATGGAAGAAAAGGCCATGCTATGATGATGATGATGATGATGATACTGGTTGTCATTCCAAGGTTAAAGAGCCCAAGCTACCCTACTAGTGTAGCGTAGCTGCTCTCCTTTAGAATGAAGTGATGACGTGTCGATAATAATAATGGTGCAATACTTATCTCTATTCTTGTTCTACTTCGAGAGGCTGGAATCTGGTTGTTGGATCTGATGTTGGGCTGATGTTGAGTGGGCTGGTATTCTTTGATGTTTTGAATCTGGAACCAGTATGGGTTTGCTGGAGGATATCTTGCTTTGTGCCATTCATAGTTTGTAATGATAACACAAGGCGAACTGAGATATGTTTTTTAATTTACCGCCGAGTCAAAATGCTATAGGTGACTGACTTACATCTGACCCAGCCACAGCTTTGTTCCAAACTCACCTTACATTCTCACCTCTCACTATCACTCTTCCACACTCCGCCACGTGACTTCTGTTGACCAGTAAGAAATTGACATGTGGCGTTGTGCTGATTCATTCAAAAAACTTACCTACACGTAACTCTTACATTCCTGGCTTTTCCCATTCTTTTTCTTTCCCTATTATGTTACACTAGTTGGCGGGAGAATAGTTCGATTCATATCTTCCTCAAGAGTAATACATAATAAATAGAGAAAAAATACCCTAAAAAGCACAGATTTCATGGCAGGTGTTTTTCTCTAGCGATTAAAGCATGGTGCTACACAATCTTTTTAAATGCTTCCACCATTAGCAGGAAATATTCCTGTCTCCTCTGATTTTCAAATCTGACGGTCTTGTGCAATTCAAATTTTCTTTAAAATAAAAACATTATTTATTCATTTTTTTTTTACTTACATTTTTTCTTATTGCGACGCTTAAAGCGTTATTTCCCAATCCTTTATAAACAACACGAATAAGTAAAAAAGAATAAGCCCCCGGCAAGACTCGAACTCGTATCCGTTTCCCTGAGGTAGTCTGCATTAACGTGACAGCTGCCTTAACGACCGCTCAATTCAAAATAAATAAATAATGATTAGATAAATGAATGATATAATAATAATAATAATAATAATAATAATAATAATAATGATGATATCAAAAGATAGCGATAGAAAGAAGACTCAAAAGATATCAAGATAGAATCAAATAATACAAGCAAAATAAAACCTTCCGAAAATAAATTTTACCAATAAATTTGAGGAGCAAAACAAAGACAAATGAACACCCAGTTGCAATAGAAACAAAACTTTTTTTTCGATCAGAATATGGAAAGAAAAAACCCATTATAAGATACTCTGGCCCATTCTTAATATGGACAGGATTATCATAATGTTCGTCTGTTATAGCTGCTTCAGTAATGGCTACAGTCAAAATAAACATAAATAAATGAATAATAATAATAATAATAATAATAATAATCTTATTATAATGGGGATTCGGTGTCTGTCTGTGTATAAATGGAAATACGTCACTGCCTACGTCACAGTCGCCTCAGGAATTCACGTAAGTTTATCAATGAGTATTTAATGTTTAGTCAAAATCATTAACACACAGAATAACTCTTATTTATTAACAATGTCTCTATGAAAATCTGAGTTAGATTTGCCTCGAAACCGCCCATGTTATTAGTGCGTTTAAAATCCCGCAATAGTACCTATTGAGAGAGAGAGAGAGAGAGAGAGAGAGAGAGAGAGAGAGAGAGAGAGAGAGAGAGAGAGAGAGAGAGAGAGAGAGGATGATCTTACTTGATTCTTAACTTCATTACTGATTCTTCTCTGTTCTTCATTCTTCTATCTTAACACTTAATAAAACTAACAAGACTTATGTCTTTTCTTCTTGATTAAGTTTATTATTTAGCCCATGATTCAATCTTTACTGCTCGGATGAGTTAACCCGAGAAAGACGACTATCACTTCTAAACTTTCTGACGGCCGGGTTGAATCTAATTTCTAAACTAACTATTCCCACGTTCTCTGTATCGGGGTCAGTTGAGGTCACTCGAATGCCAATCATAACCCAATGGTTCTGGAAATCTACCTACCTACACTTTTAACGAGCCTATTTTAAACTTTACAGGGTCTGCTAACAATTTATGACTCCCATAAATTGTAACATGAGTACTCATCAAGCATAAATAAATAAAACATCTTCGGCATAAAATAACCCAACAGGGGTTGATATACTGTAAAATCCAACCAACCAGCCAAGAAGAAGAAGAAGAAGAAGAAGAAGAAGAAGAAGTTGGTGTAATTTTTTGGCTGCTGTAATTAGTCTCTCTTCACTCTGTGTTGTGCATTCTTCCCGTCCCTCAATAACTGCACCAACACATTACTCAATGGAAGAGAAACATGCCGTAGAAACCAATTTGGTGAAGTGTTTATGTATTTATTATTGCGTACGTTTCGCCTGTAAGAGTTTCTGCAGATAATGATTGGGTAATTTTTAGAAAAAATATTCGGGAACGTTACAGCTGTGTATGAGGTTGTCATGACAACGTAATTAAGAAATGCAGATTGTTGTGAAACTTTAAAAGCTGGAGAAAAAAAATTTCGAAATTGTACTTATAGTCGCTATTTTAATCTTAGTTGGTTGGTAAATTGGATTTTACGGAATGTCAACCCTTGTTGGGTTATTTTATTCTAAAGGTATCTTGTTTGATTCATTCTTGATGGGTGCTCATTTTTTTTAAAACTCAATTTTTAAAAACATTTTTTTAAACACATTTTTTCTAATTAACCCATAGACGGGACCCTAACAGGTATTACCACTCTGCAACCACCACCTTATAGCACATATATGATAAAAAGGGTTGTCATAATGACAATCCATTTGGGACAACCATATAAGTCCAAAGGCTTGATATGACCAGCCGATTAATCGGAAGGGGGCCTCTCCGACCGCCGGTCTAGCCTAAGTAAGGACCAAAGTGGAGTGTTGCATGTCATGGACTGCTCAGCTATCAGGGTTCCATTCTTAAGCATCACGGGTCGCTACTCAACGCCAACAGGTTGTCCCATAGGGTGGGGGTTTGCCCCTCTGCAGAGGTTCAGTCAGTGTAATCAAAAGCGTTATTTTAAAGGATTTGAAAATATCATTACCGTTGATAGGAAAATATTAGACATATCTATTTCCCTGTGGTGTTTTAGTTTGTCTACTTCTATAATTACTAGAATCTGGTCCTTTCCCGTATATTAACGATGTCCTTATTATAGTCTTGCTGAGTTAGATTTGCCGCAAAACTGCCCACATTATCAATGCGGTATTTACCACGTACCCCACGTGTACGGGTTAGGCACAACGTCCTATTAATGTGGGATCACCCATGAACCAAAGTTCATGAGTGGCGGGTGCAAAAAATGCGTTGATCCCGTCGGCATTCCCCCTCAAGGGCGCCTCAGGCACTGGGCAATAAACCCAGCCAGATTTTATAGAAATCAATTAAAACAACATTAAAATAAGCGTAATAATTTTATATTCGTTCTTATTTACTTTCAAATGTAATATATTTTATTACATTAAAACTTGAATACTTGCGCCTAGGGGTGCATACTTTTGCTAGTTCTTCTAAAAGACCAAAAACGAAGACTAAAAGAGATATTCCTGGCAATCAAAAATTCAGTAGATATGTAATTCTGTCGATCAATTCAGCATTAAACATAATTAAAATTCAAATCGTTAATAGCACATCCAAAAGAATTAAGACCATAATCAATAAACCAACTGTAAAATCCTACCAATGGGCTGCAGTGTCTAGACATGAAAATTAGAGTGTAATATTAAGATTGGAGAGCATACAAAGAAGTGTGACAAAACTAAAAAAAAAAAAAAAAAAGAACAGTAAAAAATTAAAGTTACAGGAAGGGGTTGGAGAAATTAGTAATAACTATTTTATTAGAAAGTAGAATTTCTAATTTTATTAGAAAGTAGAATTTCTAATTGAAATTTCAAAATGATTAACGGATTTTCTAATTATGCCAGGCATTTTTTGCAATATGTCTCCTTAAAGTGGAAATTTACTGTCAAGATTTAAAAAAACTAAATTTATTAACCGATTGAATGTTTTTGCTAATAGAGCAATACATTTTTGGACCAAATTGTATAATAAGATAAAAAGAAATAGAACAACAATAGTATAAAATATTTTAATATTGGATGATTTCAGAAACAATAGATACTAGCAGGACCTGTGGGTATACCACAGTATGATAATTTAATTATTACTGTTAGGATATTTTGTCATATAGTTATTTACTAAGCGTAGCTTAGATGCGGCACAAGGCCAGAATTATGGGGCGCCCAGTGAGAATCGAACTCACGAACAATGGTCTGCTAATCTTGCTTGCTAATCATTACACCACGTGAGGTGCCCCAATATTTTGTCATATAAGGTGTGCTACAATTCCCCACCTAGATTTATAGACTGGCCGAGGTCACGTGATTGACTCCTGTAGCCAATCACTAGCAATACTGCGTGACTGATAGAATATTTAAACCCCCCATATTGGTCATAATTACGACGGCGCTCACTGATGACGGACACAGGATTATCGTAGGACTCTTTACCAAGAATTGAGAACTCTTTACCAGAGGAACCAAAAGGATTCATTATCGAAGGACTATATACCAGTAACTGAGAACACTTTAGTAACCAAAAGGATTCATTATCGAGGGACTCTTTATCAAGGATCCAATTCCACCGGATAAGCGCTCCTGCTTTAAGGCCAAGGAATGGCCCTTAAAAACGTAAGAATTAAATTTGCTAAAATAGTTCAATATGTAAAAATTATAATAATCTCTCTCTCTCTCTCTGTTACGATTTTTGTGGCCATTTCTAAGCTGCAGGTGAGAGTACTTTACAGTAGAGATCCCCTGTGTTCCTTAGTGCTAAGTAGAATCTTTGTGTTCCTTTGTGTTAAGCAGAATCCTTGTGTTAAGCAGAGCGCTCTGTTGTTGATTCGTTCATCCGTGTCGAATACGTTCAATGAACGGCTTTCAAGATCGGCAATTAAATAGTTAATTAACCACGTATTCGTGCGTGTTTTTTCTTCTTCCTTTCCTTCTTTTCATCATCGATTGAAACAGATTAGCGTTATTGTTTTCGCGTTCCCCCTCTCTCTATTTTCTACCCTTTTTCTTTCTTTCTTTCTTTCTTTTAATATTTTCTGTGTTGAATGTCCTTTTTCTTCCCTTTCTTTCTTTATAAAAAAACGGAATGGTCCATTATTTAGCTGAAGTGACAACACCCATAAGAAATAAGAATTCGGTGGATAAGCGATACTAGATATTCAGTATTTACACTTTTACATTTGATCTTGGACGATTTGTAGGGTCTCATTTTTAACCAGAGGGTGTTGCAAGATGATAGCGGACGGAAGATTAAGGAACACCAGTATCAATATATAGGTAAAGATAAATGAAGAGCGCATTTTTAGGAACTATCAGATGCATTATTTATCAGAATTTGATCTCTATATAGATATCTTATTATAATGGAGATTCGATGTCTGTCTGTAATCGAAACTACGTCACTGTTCACGTCACTATACCCTCAGCAATTGCGTAAATTTATCAATGAATATTTAATTTATAGTTAAAATCATTAATGCATAGAATAAATCTTATTTATTAACGATGTCTCTATGAAAATCTGAGTTAGATTTGCCTCAAAACAGCCCATGTTATTAGTGCGTTTAAAATCCTGGAAAGTGTCTTATATATAACTAAGAAATAAAAGTTTACATAATATATGGTGTGGTTAATTTACATAGAAGTTAAACCAACACACGCACAAGAAATATTCCATCTTTGGAGACATGTCTGTCTCCTTCAAACACCGAGCTAACTCTCCCTTTTCTAAGTCTACTTAGTGTTCTTACGAATGGTTTTGACCAATCAGAGACCAGACACAAGGTCAGCGCAAGGTCAAGCCCTGTCAATTTACTTTAACGGTTATTCTATGCTTCAGATTTACTGTTATTTTTCATAATGCTGCGTGCGGTCTCAAACAAATCGTGGAAACAACACTCCACAAAAAAGCAGATATTCGGTCACTTGCCCCATATCACACACAACCATCCAAGTAAGACGAACAAGACATGCTGGACACTGATGGAAAAGCAAGAATGAACACATAAGTGACGTTCTCCTGTGGAAACCTGCACATTGGCACGCCAGTGTGGGTCGCCCAGCAAGGACCTACATCGATCAGCTCTGCGTGAATTCTGGATGCTGCATAGATAACCTCCCTGGAGCAATGACAGGGATGGTTGTCGAGAGATTGTCATGGATATCCGTGCTGCCAGCAGGACATGATGATGACACTACTGTACATAATTTATAGGCTACCTACAATTATTAAACAAGGGTAGGATGTTTTTTTAAAACCTTGGTATGACAATCGGTTTAGAAGTAAAAGTTTTGGTTCACTCAATCCGGTTCGGAACCTCAAGGTTCCGGGTTCAATACCGGTCCTCGCCTACTCAGCGCATGAGTAGCACAGGGATCTGTGCGGTAAAGTGGGGAGCTGATGGTAGATGTGGCGCCCCACCTCAGACGAAAAAACAATCTCCCTGGTCTAGCGCTAGTGAAAAGGGGATAGACTCCCTCGTTGTCGGGCTGATACCAACAATAGGCCACTCCATCGACTTTACTTATATTCCGGTTAAAGTTTGACAAGATGTCGCATCTTACTGGTTGCGAAAGGGTTGGGTAGATACATACTACTACTACATTGGTTTGGTGGTTGGTTTTTGAAGGCTATCACAATGCAAGTGTAAAGAAAAATAAGGTAACTATAATGTTGTTTGTTTGCCTTTGATTTATTCTTAATATTTCGAGATAAAGATCTCTTCGTCAGATGATTTCTGAAAGTCTGGAACTGTTAGCTTGCTGTTAGGACCTGTCCACTCTGTTGTATGACTGGTTATGTCTTCATTCAAATTCTCTGCGTGTGTGTATGTGTAAGTCACTCTCTGTGTGTGTGTGTGTGTGTTTATGTGTGTTTATGTGTGCGTGTCTGTTCAACAATGTCTTAGTATCAAATTATAAAACTCTTTTTACACTAATACATCCTTGTAAAATCCTACCACAGAGAAGCATTTATCTTACCCTACAGACGATATCTACTCGGGGTAATAAAATCTGAGAAATATATAAAAAAGGAGAAGATCCAAAGAAGTGACCATTTGAAAAATAAAAAGGATTGTTTAACTCTACGGTCATCACAAAGTATTTACCTTCCGGCACAAGAAGAAAAAAAGCACTCCTCACATGCAACAAAAAGAAAAAGAAGGAAAACTATTTTTTGCTTTTAGAATTTAGTTTCCGGCAAGGAATAAATACCAACTCTTTCATATTTTTTAGATCTCAAATTTAAGAAAATCATTAAAAAGTGCTGGAGAGGAAAAAATAATTTTATATTTGCATTATATTTTTGCATTTAATTATTAAACTCGCTACTTAGAATCTCTCAAAATCGCGATTCGGCCTTCAGCTATTTCTATATTAACTTAAAAACTCAAGAGAAAATCGTTTTTTTTTCCTCTTGAATATGTACAATGTCATTTGTGAAGTACACACACACACACACACACACACACATATATATATATATATATTAGTGTGTGTGTATCCTCGTACACATGTAAGTATGGGTGATTGAGTATATTCTTTGTGAGATATGCACTTAGGAATTTCCCACTTGTTCAACTCGTGCGAGTTTTTGGTGCACAAGCCCATATATAAATTCCGTGGTTATCTTTATTTAAGACTGTATCGTAATACCAGGGTCGGCAACCTACGATCTGCGTGCCAGATCCGGCCTGCAATCCATAATCATCAGGCACGCAGTCCCTAAGAGAAATATTATATTAATCCGACCCGCAAAGGAAACAGACGGTAGCTTAGATGCTCGTTTTTTGTAAATTCATAAACGTAACACAGAAGTCATAAACACCATGTCACGTACTATTTTTCTGTTAAGAATTGTTATTCCTCTCACAGGTATTGCAAGATCATATAATCTTGATTATTAAAATCTGGTAATGAATAAAGCGACATCTGGTAATAAGCCCACGAATACATCTGGTGTATAAGACTTATACAATGTTACGATCATGCTGCTTGATCCCACCCTAGGCGAGAAATCATTACTGTATGCTACAAGGAGTACAGTGATAAATGTGTCCGGCCATTCTCTCACAGACATAGCCCCTGGTCGCTATGTAGTAAAAGGTTACCGACCCCTGGTATATACGAAGGAGTGTGTAAAAGTGCTCGGGTCGACTAAAAATTAATAGCTTTAAATAAAACTTTATTATGTGTTGAACTGCAATTGTATTTAGCGCAATATGAAATGAAAACACTCTTATCCAGATTTGAACAGGTGTCAGCGATTCCATTTCCTTCGACGGTAACCATTACACAACGCACCCCACTATATATCTTTATTATGTGTTGGACTGCAAGTATTTGCAATAAATAATCTATATATATATATATATATATATATATAATCCTCGGAAAACTCCTACTCAAATGCACCACACAAGTTCCGTTCCACAACCCACTAGGGAAATTATATATAATATTATATTATATATTTATATTTTTGCTTGAAGGCAATTACAATGCGGTATATCGCATAAAATTCGATAATTATAGAAGATAAATAACATTGACAAGTGAATCTCGCATTACTCGGCGTATAGAACATCGTACATCAGCTGTTTCGAAACAGCTGCTGTACGATGTTCTACACGCCGGGTAATTCTTTGCGAGATTCACTTGTCAATGTTATTTATCTTCTATAATTATCGAATTTTATGCGATATACCGCATTGTAATTGCCTTCAAGCAAAAAATATAAATATTTATTCACCAATGCTTCTAAAAAAATAAACAAACATCCTAAAATCTTATATATATATATATATATATATATATATATATGCTCCCACTTTGGTCGAGCACTTTAAATAGAAGGGATTTAATTGCAAAATTCGCCGTATCTGGCGCACAGCTAAGCCTCGCTTTGTTTACATATGTTTGAGGCCTCTAGTGAATTCATTTCCGCTTAGAAATGTAGCGATTAAAGTTCATTCGGCCAGGGGTAGCTGTTAAACGGTATAACCACACTGATGAAGAGTGATACTCCGAAACACGTGTCCGTGGATTACTTATTTATTATATATAAATATATATATATATATATATATATATAAAGGATTCCCATACACAAAAATGTTATAAGCGTTACTTTTCTTAGCGTTGTAGCGTTAGTTTGTATTCGCCTGGTGGAGTTGTCTGCCCCTTTTAGTTCGCTGGTGCCCGCTAGGGCACCATAGTATTTAAGCGCCGGGTTCAAAACCTTTCGGCCTCTTTTTCCTGTTTCAGCAACTACGAGCCACATGGGGTAGATTTTATCTAACTCCTCTCGTTGGGGCTCCGCCCCCCTTACATTACTGTAAGTCTTTACAGCATGGACTATTCCTAGTCTCATGTCTGTACTTTTATATGTTATAATGTACCATTCATGAATGTGTCTTTATCTTTATTTGTGTACCCCTTTTTATATGTACTCTTTTACTATGTACGTTGTATCAACTGTTATCCATGTGCTGTGTATATTAAATGTTTTGTCCGTTAACCTTCGTCGGAGTTATTTGTATGCAAAGTATCTAATAACTTTGCACCTTTCTTCACAGCGTCATAATTTTTCCTAGAAAACTTGGTTAAGTTAAAGAAAGAGAAAATATTGTATGCAATTAATACTTCATATCAAACAAACAAGGGAAGTGGATAATAATGCATGTATGTAAAAAATGGTATGGTAGAGAAATAAAATATGTTTTTATACTTATATTTTTCATTATTTATCCATTGTCAATCGTAATTTTATTCTCATGGATTATAATCTTTCTTAAATAGGTGCCATATTGAACAAACCTAATCTTTGATTATATATAATTACTGTGTATTTGATTATGCATAACTAACCTGTGGTTAAACTACAGTATGATAATTTAATTATTAATTGTAACTATGTTTACTTAAGAGCTATTGCGAAATAGTTCAATATGTAAAAAGTATAATAATATTGATTTAACTCTTTCTCTCACTCTTTTTTCTTTCTTTACTACTTTTCATCTTTTCATTATGTTCGATCAAAATATATTAACGTTATTGTTTCCGCGCGCTCACCCCTCTCTATCTTGCCTCTACTCTCTTTATTTTCTTTCTTTCTAATATTTTTCTGTGTAGCATGTTATTTTTCTTTCCTTATTTAACTGAGGTGACGACATTCATGAGAAATAAGAATACACACGCAAGCATATATATACACGCTCTCACACTCTCTGTGATATATATGCTTGCGTGTGTACATGCGGGTGTGTGTGTGTACGTGCGTGTGTAAGCGTGTGTATATGTGCGTATGTGTGCATATGTGTGCGTGTATGTATGCGCACGCATATGTGTGTGCGTATATACGCGTGTATGTGTGTGTGTATGTGTGCGTATGTGTGTATATGTGTATGCGTGGGGCACATAGTAGTATGCGTATACGCATCAGTGTGTGTATGTAAGGTTTACGTAGCACATATAGTGGAATGTGCGTGCATATCGGTATGTATGAGTATTGTTTTGTATGCGTGTATGGGTACACGCATACAAAACAATACTCTTCCTACGTTGTGTGTATGCGTGCCCACGTGCAAGCATGTTTGGTTGACACCACGACCTCGTGCGTATTCGCATGTATACTTGCAACAATTAGCCAGCCCCGGCATTCTATAATCCCCCACCCACCCCGCCCATAATATACAACATTTGTAATCTTAGAGTTAAATTTATTAACACCCCTCAATTAAATCGCCCCGACAATATACATCCCCTCCCCCCCCGCAACACAATACACGCCGTTCACATCCAGACATGCAAAAAAAAGCACACACACACATACGCACGCAAACACAAACGCTCACACGCCAGCATTGATCAAATGTTACACATTCATAGAACAATGTATTATGTGTGTGACCAGTTACCCCGCGTACATAACCTTTATGCTGTCCATAAACACTCTCATACATTCAAATTACCACCACATACATACGCACATCAATTTATCCAATCATACACATGCTATGTCTATTGAATTTTCTGATTTTTTTGTGGAATTTTTTTCGATTTTCCTTGCATTTGAAACATCTTCACCTGATGATTGCCTCGCATGAAACCAATATGGTCGTGAATGTTCCTTTGTCACCTAATAAATATATATGTAAAACCTTTATATATATATATATATATATATATATATATATATATATATAAGTTAGGGTAGCGTGGACATAAAGGCAACGCCGCATGGTAACAGACAGTTTCTTACCTATGCGATTTTCAAACCAAGATTCGTTTGATAATTACATAGGCAAGTGATACATGTGAAGTTTTTAAAAAATCCTCTCTTTTCTTATACATTATATATCTTATGTATTTAATATATTCAAACTGTTAAACTGTTTAAAAGCTTAACATCGCCATTTCCATGTCCTACAACTATAACCATTACACAACAAACGCCTCTACGAATAATTTTAATACATTATACAATAAAGCATCTGCCGATGTGTGCAAAAAAGAAAGAGGGAGTGGAAAGATAAAAGATGGACAACTTGTTTATTACAGCATTAAAAGAGATACCTCAGCGAAGGGGATACAAGAACAGCTCATATATGGGACCAAGTAACCAATAAGTACCCCAGCTGGGAGCTGTTTTGAAAGGAACACCTTTTGATTTTTATCGTAAACTCCCGGTTGTTTGTTTACAAACAACAGACGATTTTTTTTTTGCATTAGAATTTCACTGTAAGATTTTTAAAATGTTTGTTCATGTATATTTACAACCCAAAGGTACGTTTTTATACTGAAATAGTTTTCGATTTTGATAAAAAATTAGTTATTTCATATTGTTGTTTTAAATTCAATAGGAATTTTTTTTAAAAGTTTTAAAAACTTTAAACGAAAGACACGTTTTTATATTAAAGACACATTTTTATATTAAAATAGTTTTTATTCAATCAGAAGAGAAATGCAAATATGTTTATTTAAATGAAAATAGTTTTTATTTACATAATATTTTTCATGTTTATTTGAATAAAAGGATGCTGGGACCAAGTAACCAATAAATAACTATTAAAAAAAATTAAAATCGAAAACTATTTTAGTACAAAAACGTATCTTTGGGTTGTAAATATACATGAACAAACATAAAAAAATCTTGCAGTGAAATTCTAATGCAAAAAAAATCGTCTGTTGTTTGTAAACAGACAACCGGGAGTTTACGGTGAAAAGCAAAAGGTGTTCCTTTCAAAACAGCTCCCAGCTGATGTGCTTATTGGTTACTTGGTCCCATATATGCTTATATATATATATATATATATATATATATATATATATATTCGCAACATATTCTTTCAAAAGTGTGTTGTTTAGCGA
The DNA here is from genome assembly GCA_023376005.1 of Doryteuthis pealeii. Lineage (NCBI taxonomy): Eukaryota > Metazoa > Mollusca > Cephalopoda > Myopsida > Loliginidae > Doryteuthis > Doryteuthis pealeii. Next base: position 55,074,839 of record CM042139.1, read on the forward strand.
TAAGTGGCTAACACGCTGCTTTGAAACCAATAGTGACAATCGCACCTTAAATGTATTGTACTGAAAATGTGAAAATATAAGAAACTCAGTTATTGAATGTTAAGTTATTGTAGATATATAATAAAACAAAATCTAAACTAAGTAGCATTGCGCAACACTTCAACAAACCACTAGAGAACCTCGAAAATCTGAAGTGCATTTTAATTGACCACGGTTTTCCATCCACACAAACACGCAAACATACTGAAATTAAATGAGTTACACGCCTACGCACACATACACACGGATTAAACACACATTGAGGATTTCTCAACCCGTATAAATATTTCTCCACCACTAACACTACTAGCAAAGCGGAGGCCACCAGGGGCGATCAACACGGACAGTGATGACAGCCAAAGACAAATCTATGAGCATGACGACACATAAAACACAGACAGGCAATCACACAAAACAAACAAACGAGTAGCGGCAACAATGAAGAAAGGAAATCAATAAGAGTGACCGTCCCAACACAACCCAATGAGGTCACAAGAGATGATAGCATCAACACCAATAATTAGTATATATAGACGCAATAAAGACCAGATCAGACAGTCTATTAGTTCTGAAGAAGGGGTATAAACATCCCCGAAAATTTAATGAAATAAAACGCAACTTAACATTCAAAAACTGAGTTTCTTATATTTCACACCTAATGCTTCATGCAAAACGCAACTTAACATTCAAAAGCTGAGTTTCTTATATTTCACACCTAATGCTTCATGCAAAGAATATATATATATATATATATATATATATATATATATATATATATATCAACTAAGAAGCATACGTGGATCCCACTACAACACACACACACACACACACACACACACACACACACACACATATATATATATATATATATATATATATATATATGCAATGATCATGTCATTAGCTTTCGTAAACAAACGCACATATAAAAATTAACATCATATTCACACATTCTCTATACAATTAACATTTTTCATTTTGTTCCTCACAAAAACATTCCTTAACAGTGTCCTGATGATGGTTTAATACCGAAATACTTAAGTATTGACACATAAAATTGTTTCCCCTGATCGTAACATCCTGTGTTTGTTATATTTTTGAAAATATTTTCTTCTCATATTGTCGGATTAATTTCCTCATCGTATTTCCATATATATATATATATATATATATATATATATATATATATATATGTATGTGTGTATGTGTGTGTGTGTGTGTGTCGTTTATATATAAATACGTGTGTATATATACACTCATCTGAAGATCGCATCCGTGATATGCAGAGTCGTGAGTTTTCTTTATTTAGCTTCTCTGATTTTATAATTGAAGTATCGTAATTTTGCTCCTCATTCTCGTGCGTAGTTCACTGTATTTTATTGATTTCGACCGTTTTCAGCGATAAATCATAACACACACACACACACACACACACACACATATATATATATATATATATATATATATATATATATATATATATATATATACCGACCGCACACACACACACACACACACACACACACAGATATATATATATATATATATATATATATATATATATATATACCGGCACACAGAGAAGATCACTGGCTGGAAGCATGCTAAGTGTGAAGCAGTAAAAATCTATACTCTTATTATTATTGGAAAATGAAATATATTGTTCTTTTCACATTGAATTCAAAATGTCTGTGTATTTACCTCAGGATCGATAGACTGAAAGAAATGTGAGAAAAAAAATCTCCAATTTTACAAAATGGAGTAAAATCTCTTTCGACAGTTTTCTGAATTTCTTTTTTTCTAAAGGATTATTTTTTCCAATTTATTTATCCTTCCGAGAATATGCTTCGGTTCCAACTAGTCTAATATTTTTCTCCCTGACATAAAACATGTAATATCTCGACAAAAACAATTGTCCCTCTCTCACTCACACTCACTCATTCACCCTCTCTGTCACTGTCTTTATCTCTCTCTCTCTCTCTCCCCCTTTCTCTCCATCTCCCCCACCTCTCCCCTCTCTTTGTGTGTGAATCATTTCATACGCAGAACACAAAACACAGGAATTGCGATTCATTGAGTTACTCAATCTCCCAGTCGTGCAAAATTCAAATGAAAAAGCATATAGCGTCCCTGTGTGATCTGGTGTGCCAAATGCACACAACATCACTGTTTATTTGTTTACATCTTTTTATTCGCATTATTAACACACTCTTTAAGGCTGCCTATGGCAGCCATTAAGTTTGGTACTGACTCACATTCAACGAAGCTGGTGCTGAAATTTTCTCTGCGCAACTAAGAAGTGGCTAAAAAAAAGTCAACAAAATTGTACGGGGCAGGGATAGATGTTCTCATTCGAAGGTGGAACATTGCTATTGAGAGAAACGGTGACTATGTGGAGGAGTAGGAATGTGATCCAAAGAGGGTCCGCTTCATTTTGATGTATGATACATGTTCCTGTGTTGGTAATTAAACCTGTCCTAAACAAAATGGCATTACTTTTTGACTCACCCTCGTACATCAGGTAGTGCAGCTCTAGTTCTGCCATTACCTCCAGGTCCACTCTGACTTGGAGGGATATTATCTTATTGGGTCCCATCGATTGATCAAATATATTTATTTGAGAATAATTAGTATTAGATCGGAATATTTGAAACCATATGTGTACAGTAATGTTTGTATTAAGAATAATTATACTTATACTTATATCTATTTATGAGAAAGAAAGCGCGTGGTGTAATGGTTAAAGCCATGGGAAATGGACTCGTCGCCCCGAGTTCAAATCCTGGACGTGGTAATTGCATTTCACATAGCGCTAATACCCTTGGGAAAGGTATGAATCCTACTCTCCCTCCAGCTATGGGCAAATAGTAGAGTAGACTGGGCTCTTTAACCATGGTTAGGCAACCGGTCTAGGAGAAGGAAAACTCTGAATTCAAACCTGTTGAACTCCGCTTAAGAAATTGACCTTGTGTCACATCCTGCTCGTGCGGAGAGGTTGGTAAATATATATATCTATTTATGAGATGAGGCTTGATATGAATAATGTTGTTATTTCGGACTGTTGTCCTCATCTTTTATTATATATAAACACATCGTTCAGGCTACAGTAACCTCGGGCTCTGTTGTTTTAAAAAAAAATACCTTAACATAAGTCATCTTCAGACGACTACCCATGAATTCAAACGTGGTTTCGGAGCTAAAATCGTTACCACTCACTAAAGGGCGCTCGAAACAACATAAATACCAGCAGACTTATTGAACAGAAATGGAATTAGATATAGAAAAATAAAATGAAAGAAGTTACTTATTAAAAAAAACAGAATTTCAAAATGTCGTAAAGAACGCTCATTAAGAATTATTACTTGAAGCTATAATTGTTTACAAAAGATTGGTATGCTTAATTACTTGAAACCAAATAATTTCTTGAAATACTTGAAACCATACATGTGTGTGTAAATTATTAGTATTAAATAGGAATACTTTAAACCATACAAGTGCGTGAAGATAAATGATTATTATTAAATAGGTATAGTTACTTGACATCATATAAGTAATTCGACGGAGTGGCCGATTGTCCGTATCAGCCAGACGGCGAGGGAGTCTATCCCTTTTTCAGTAACGCTAGACCAGGGAGATTGTTTTTGCGTCAGCTCCCCAATTTACCGTATAGATCCAAGCTAGTCATACATTGAGTTAACGAACCCAGGACCATGTGGTTCCTGGGCGAATGCTCTACTGACTGAACTAAACTGGCCCTATAAAGCTAAACCAGCCATATAACCCTATATCTAAACCAGCCCTATATCTAAACCGGTCCTATATAAGAGTGTATAAACTATTAGTATTTAGAAACCAACCAACCAACCAACCAACCAACCATTCAAGTACTGACGCTTATTTAAGAAATAGTAATTTTTAAATAATTATTGGGATAAAGTATTTCATCATAAAAATACGTAAACTAAAAAGCTTTTTTTTTTGTCGAAATCATCTATATTTACAAAGCCTAGCAGGACCTGTGGATATACCACAGTATGATCATCTAACTATTACAACGTTTGATGTAATTACTTAAGAGCTATTGCTAATTAGTTCAATATTAGTATTATTGCTTCCACGTGCTCATCCCCTTTTTCTACCTTTCCCCTTCTCTCTTTCCTTCTTTTTTTCTTTCTTATATTTTTCTGTTTAGCATTCCCTTTTCTTCTCTTTCTTTCTTTCTTTATAATACAAACGGAATTGTCCATTATTTAGCTGAGGCGACGGCACTCATAAAAAATAAGAATTCTACGGATAAGCAACACCAGATAATCAGAACTTACATTTTTGCATTTCATATTGACGATTTGAACGATCTCATATTTAATCAGTGGGTGTTGCAAGATGATAACGGTCGGAAGATTAAAGAACAAGAGTATTAATATATAGAAGATTATTCATTTATAAAAAAAAATATATATATATATCTTTATTTGTATTTTTAAAATTTTATTGATCACTATTTCATCTCTGTCTTTGTTATTTTCTCCTTTAAAACAACCGAAAATATTTTTTATCGGAAAGCTTGTTTACGCGCGAAAATGAAAATGAAAAATGAAACCTTAAAATGTAAATTATTTGGCGTTTTGGACAAAGAAGATTCCACACTCTGTAGAATAACTGAAGAGAGATTTTTTTCTATCAAAATTGAAGACAGTTTAAGCCGTCTAATTAGCCTATACGGAATAAAATGAAAATGAAAATGAAAATAAGAAATGCATCTTCATCTTTAGACTCTTACTTTGTTTTTTTTGTTGATAGATTTGCAGATAAAAGTGAAAATTGACTTCAAAACAGTTCAATTCCATGTGAATCAATGAAAAATTTGTTTTCTTCCCTTTTTTTTGTTTATAGTTTGACTTATAATCTTTCTCGTAAAACCAAGAAACAACCGAAGAATGGAATTTCTAAAAAGTTTATGTTTTTAAAACAATGTGTTTACTCTCCTCTTTATGACAGTCGCATTACAACTATTTTCATGTATCAAAAAATAATACAATAATTAGATGAGTAAACATTCATTCATTTCAGTTGATAAGTCACATACATGGATATATATATATATATATATATATATATATATATATATAGCGAGGATGAAAAGCGAGGAAATACGGATAAAACACAAAACAACTTCATTTAAATGATAGTTCGCCTCGGTATGTAACGAAAGCTTGTCAAATTTGTAAGTGAATGGTTCATTATTTATATAATTTGACAAGGCTTCCTTACATACCGAGGCGAAATGTTATTTGAATAAAGTTGTTTTGTGTTTTATCCGTTTTTCCTCAATTTTCAATCTCATTTTGTCGGATTTGACCGGATATATATATATATGTATATATATATATATATATATATATATATATGTTGTCGTTGTCCACGTATGATACTTTTTTGGTATATCTGATGAGTCTAATTTTCAATGTATATATTATCTCTCTCTCTCTCTCTCTCTCTCTCTCTCTCTCTATATATATATATATATATATATATAATATATATATATATATATAAATTAATGGTAAAATGAATGAATGGATGAAATAAAAATGAATGAAATGAGGGTGATAAATGAAAAATCCTTTCCAAGGGACCCCGCTCAAAAGTATTAAAACACTTTTTGAGAGTGGAGTCCCTGATAGAAAGTTTTTCTCATCTATTATTAGACTCCTTTGAAGCATCAATTTATATATATATATATATATATATATATATATATATATATATATATATATATATAACATACAACTCAGTATCCCATTTATTTCACACTTTACCCATGCTTCACACAAAATCCAAAAAGTATATATTATGTACACACACACACACACACACACACACACACATATATATATATATATATATATATATATATATATATATATATATATATATATATATGTGTGTGTGTGTGTGTGTATGTAGGTCTGGTTTTCTGGCTGGAATAAGACGTATCATAATAAGTAAGGGAATTATCTTGACTTCAAGAGGAAGTGCTGTATTTTCAATAAAATCTGCGCGTTAAGTCAAGGTTGTATTAAGCCAATCTCTACACCACGAACAAAATTCGACACAAGGTCAATTTCTAAGCGTACAACTGGCTTGAATTCAGTTTTCCCTTTCCTAGACCCGTTGCCGTACATAGGTTAATGGACTACTAGAGTAGCATGCTGACCATTATACCATTGAAAGTGCCCTTCTACTTCATTATATATTTTTCAAGATCTAAATTTAACACATAGTTTAGTAAATGGTTAAGATTTTCTATTGTGACAGGCATAATTCTTCCTTTATTCTTTTTAACATCCAACCTTGTCGACTGGGGCTTTAGAATACACCGACTGCACCTCTGCAGAGTAGTAAGACCTCCCCACCCAATGATGCCACCTATTGGCCGTGGGTAGCGACCCGTGATGCTCAAGGATGAAAACCAGGTTGCTGAGCAGTCCATGGCATCAACACCCCATTTTGACCCTTGCTTCGGATTGACGGACGGTCGGATATGTGTACCCATCAAGAATGAATAAAAGAAAACGTCTTCGGCATAAAATAACCCAACAATGGTTGACAATCCCTAAAATCTTACCAACCAACCAACCAATCAACCAACCAAAAATCAACCTTTTAACACCAGTAGCAAGAAGACGCGCGACGAGGTTTAGTCCACGTGACGAGGACGATGCTCCAAGCCATCTTTGATAAATGACCATAGACCCAGTTGAAAATCTACCTTTCATTACACTTTGTAAATTCGACCAACTATCGATAATAAGCGATTCCTAATGGCACACACCTGCTTAGAATACAAATAAATTTCAATATTCTGAAACTATATATTAGATATATTTACAATGCTATTCTCTAGTCTATGCACTCAACATATTTGGTTGGCTAGTTAGTTGGTTGGTTGGTTGGTTTTACGTCTTGTCAATCCTTCTTGGGTCATTTAATGCCGAAGTCAGTATTTTGTTTTTGTATTTTGCAAGTGATTATATGGTTTCAAATATTATATTATAATGGAGATTATGTGACATTTTTTCTGTAACCGAAACTAAGTCACTACTGATGTCACGATTTCCTTAGTTATTTAAGTTATATTCTTAACGACTATGAAATGATCATTATTTAATTTTAATTAGCATCTTAATTTATCAATAATGTTCTCTATTAAAGTCTAGCTGAGTTAGATTTTCCACAAAACTGCCCATATTATTAAGTATTTCAAATCCTGAAATATGTGTTATATATCTCTAAGAAATACAGATTTACATAGTATATGGTGGGAATAATTTGCATAATGATTTTAACAAAACTGGGTTTAATAAGTAATTATTTGCTGTTACTGATTTCTGATACTATCGTGTTATTCTCAAACGTATGAAAAGCAATGTTATATATAACTTTATATAGAAATCAATTAAAATAACATTAAAATAAGTGTAATATTTTTGTATTCGTTCTTATTTAGTTTCGTTAGTATTTCTAATTTAATATAATATTTTATGACATTAAAACTTTAATACTTTTGCTAGTAATGATAATAATAATTTGTAATCATTTATAGCTTTAGTCAACCTGCCGGGGGAGTCAAGCTTATGCTGATTGTATCCCCTGCAGTGGGATAAGAACCCCTTTTGTGGGGTTTCCACTGCAGTGATGACACAAAACTGAATTTCATGGTAAGGCTCCAGTTCTGAAGATATGGCAAATATGTGGAGTACCGTTCCATTGTCATTACTTCCAGGTCCATTATGACCCTCCGGGGGGGGGGGGTTTGTACATGTTAGAGTTCCATCTATGGGTCAAATAGATCTGTCTAAAAATTATTCGTATTCGATAGGAACGGGCGCAGAAAAAAATTCTTAAGAAACAACTACCAACAAATGCAAATATAAATATACAATGAAAGCGATTGTCAAACCTCTCAGATTAAAGAAAAAAAAAAGAAAAAGAAAATGTAGCTTCTTAGAAATTTACCGTGCCCCTTTTTGATACGCTTTTTATCGGGAAAATAATTTAGATAGTTTTTTATTTATTTACATTACACCCTAGGATAAATACAAGTAAGAAATAAGATAATAGAGGTTGGGGTTAGTGCTAGGGGTTAGGGTTAGGGTTAAACATTGAATTGACAAAAAGGCATGTTTCAATTTATGTTATATTTTATCCGGGGGGCATTGTAAAAAAAAAAAAAATCAACATCTAAATTATTTATACATACTAGCAAATATATGCACCCTCCGGGTGCAAGTATTTAAGTTTTAATGTAATAAAATATGGTATTAAATTAGAAAGGCTAATGAAACTAAATAAGAATAAAGATTAAAAAATTTGAAACAGAGGGAGTATAATAAAAAATGGAACAACTGAAACTTACTCTTCCATCACTCTCGCCTTTCATTGTTATTTTTTCTAATTTAAGTATTTAGTTAAAAGAGGAAGTAAAGAATAAAATGACAGTTATTTTATCTTGTTAATGGATTTCATTTAAGATTCATGGAAGAGATTTTTGCTTATATTCACTAAAATAAAACCAAACAGTTAGAAATCAATAATACTAAGCACATATTTATTAAATTCGATTTTTTAATATTAATATGCAAATTAGCCTTCCCGTTTACACTGTAAACCAGTATTTTGTTGTATATATAAATATAATTGCATGTTGTTAGTATGTAGACATAGTTAACAGTATTAATAATGTAAGACAATTTTATTAATAATTGAGGTTTAGATAAAAATAAAATCATGAGAATGTGATGTCAATAACTAAGAGAATTGTGACTTGAGTAGGAATATAGTTTCGGTTACAGACAGAAAAACACACAATCTCCATTATAATAAGATATATTTCCACATGAAAGTGTCTTATACAGTCTGGACTGTAAGAAGAGCGTGGTGCAATGGTTAAAGACGTGGGAAATGGACTCGTCGACCCGAGTTCAAATCATGTACTTAGCTGTCTACATTTCACATAGCGCTAATAACCTTGGGAAAGATATGAATCCTACTCTCCCTCCAGCTATAGGTAAATAGTAGGGCAGACTGGGCTCTTAAGCCTTGGTTAAGCAACCAGTCTAGGAGAAGGAAAACTCTAAATTCAAACCTGTTAAACTCCGCTTAATAAATTGACCTTGTGTCGCATCATACTCGTGTGGAGGGGTTGGTATATATATATATATATATATATATATATATATATATATATACAGTCTTGACTCATATTTAACAGCATCTTACTCACCAACGAGAAAAGAAAAGAAGGAATACACAATCTTATTCATTCCTTGTTACTGATACATATCTGAAAGAGAAAGTACTAGAAAGTATACAATATATGACGTGTTCAAAGAAGTTTCCAATCAAAGGTGTATTTACCAAGACCTAAATAAACAATGAAAGAAACTGTAATTTTCTTTAAAATAGTCCCTTTGGATGTACTTTTGAAACTCCTCTTTTGGGGCAAAGCTGAATCATCGTATTTCTTTTAACTAGCAAGAATATGCGCCATCCGGGCATTAGTATTCAAGTTTTAATGTAATGAAACATATTAAATTAGAAAGACTAACGAAATTAAATAAGAAAAAAAGATTACACGTATTTTAATTATGTTTTAATTTGTTTCTATATAAAATCATTCATAGCCCCACCAAACTAAACCAAACCAAACGACTACTACTACTACTAATACTACTAATAATAATGATAATACTAGCGCTACCTGTGGATATACCACAGTATGATAATTGAATTATTACAACATTTGATATTTTTACTTAAGATCTATTGCGAAATACTTCAATATGAAAAAGTATAATAATCTTGATTTAACTCTCCCTCACTTTTTTCTTTCTTTCCTTCTTTTCATCTTTTCATTATGTTCGATTTAAACAGATTAGCGTGTCGCTTCAGCGCGTTGACCCCCTGTCTCTATCTTTTCCCTACTCTCTTTCTTTCTTTCTTTCTTATTATATTTTTCTGTGTAGCATGTCATTTTTCTTCCCTTTCTTTATAATAAAAACGGAATGGTCCATTATTTAGTTGAGGTGACGACATCAATAAGAAATAAGAATTCGGCGGATAACCAATACCAGATAATCAGGATTTACGGTTTTTTTCATTCCATCTTGGCCGATTTGGACGGTCTCATTTTTAACCAGAGAGTGTTGCAAGATGATAACGGTCGTACTTTTAAGGAACACGAGTATTAATATATAGATTTTATAAGCCGCAAAATACAGGGCCTATGATGTGCTACTCATTATTAGTGTCGTCTTGATAAAACTTGATATGCCCCAAAATCGATGTGCATTCTCTAGCATGCATGAGGGAGGGTATCGATTTTTTAATGCTTTTAGCTCGTGTCAAATTGTTCAACCTGCTCTTGAGCGAAACCAGCCGGTGCTTACAGAGAAAAATCTTTGAAATTCACGTTCTCTTATTTTTAGTCTCTCACGTCATAACTTGAAGAAAAAGATCTGTGTGCTCTCTTGAGATGACAGCAGGGTTTCAGCAGGATCTCTCTCTCTCTCTTTCTCTCTCTTTCTTTCTTTTTCTCTCTCTGTCTCATTCTGTCTCTGTCTCTCTCTTTTCTTGAATAAAATTCCTGATCAATTTGCGTTAAATTCCCTCTTTAGAATTGCAATAAAAGTTCGTTTGTTTGTTATTTTTGTTGGGAACAAATTTTCACCCCAGTAATTGTGACAATTATTAAGTTAACCTACTTCTAAAAATGAGCTGTCAGTATTCGAATTTGATTATTTTTTTTCTTTTGGTTTTATTGGCAATGACCTCAAACACACATTTAAAAAAATTGTGGAAAGAGAGATGTCAAAAAATGTCGCTTACATTTCAAAGTGTTAAGTTTGTCATTTAATGAGCTTAGATTAATAATAAACAAAAGAAGATGGAGGATAATTTGATTGGAAGATTATGTCATCCCTCTTTCAAATGAAGAAAAATTGGACCCTAACGAAGCGCCCAGTGAATAAACGAGATTGAAGTTGCACAAGAATGTTGTGTGTGGTCCTAAACAAACCAGGAAGCCTCCCCACCAAAGTACCTGTACGGCCTGTTACGATACTTGTCGCCATTTTAGGCGTTTTAGTTCCACTGTTGGTATTGCAAGTAGTTTGATTGGATATTCCTTGTGGAATAAAGTTTGATGTATTCCTTGAAGTAGTTATAAGGGAGAAAGAATGTAGTATCCTTGTCATCAATCTGCAGTATTCCTTGGTAGAAAAATAGTAGTATCAGTTTACTCCCTGCAGTATTCCTTGTAGAAAATAGTAGTATCAGTTTATCAGTCAATCTGCAGGATTCCTTGAGAAAATGTAGTATCAGTTTACTCCTTGTCTGTTCATCTGCAGCCTTGGTAGAAAAATAGTAGTATCAGTTTACTCCTTGTCTGTTTATCTGTAGTATTCATTGCTCCTTGGTAGTAGTAGTATCAGTTTACTCCATCTGCAGTATTCCTTGGTAGAAAAATAGTAGTATCAGTTTACTCCTTGTCTGTTCATCTGCAGTATTCCTTGGTAGAAAAATAGTAGTATCAGTTTACTCCTTGTCTGTTCATCTGCAGTATTCCTTGGTAGAAAAATAGTAGTATCAGTTTACTCCTTGTTCATCTGCAGTATTCCTTGTAGAAAATAGTAGTATCAGTTTTACTCCTTGTCTGTTCATCTGCAGTATTCCTTGGTAGAAAAATAGTAGTATCAGTTTACTCCTTGTCTGTTCATCTGCAGTATTCCTTGGTAGAAAATAGTAGTATCAGTTTACTCCTTGTCTGTTCATCTGCAGTATTCCAGTAGTATCATCATCTGCAGTATTCCTTGGTAGAAAAATAGTAGTATCAGTTTACTCCTTGTCTGCAGTATTCCTTGTAGAAAAATAGTAGTATCAGTTTACTCCTTGTCTGTTCATCTCAGTATTCCTTGGTAGAAAAATAGTAGTATCAGTTTACTCCTTGTTCATCTGCAGTATTCCTTGTAGAAAAATAGTAGTATCAGTTTACTCCTGCAGTATTCCTTGTAGAAAAATAGTAGTATCAGTTTACTCCTTGTCTGCAGTAATCAGTTTATCTGCAGTATTCCTTGGTAGAAAAATAGTAGTATCAGTTTACTCCTTGTCTGTTCATCTGCAGTATTCCTTGGTAGAAAAATAGTAGTATCAGTTTACTCCTTGTCTGTTCATCTGCAGTATTCCTTGGTAGAAAATAGTAGTATCAGTTTACTCCTTGTCTGTTCTGTATTCCTTGGTAGAAAAATAGTAGTATCAGTTTACTCCTTGTCTGTAGTTTCCTATAGTACAGTAGTATCAGTTACTCATTGTTGTTAATCTGTAATATTTCTTGGTAGAAATATTGTAGTATCAGTTTATTCATTGTCTATTAATCTGTAATATCTCTTCTGGGAGAGAATTCATACGGCAACTGATTTTAGGACAATTTATCAACGACCTCAAATACATTTTTTGTCGTTTTTTATTGGTCAATCCTGCTCCTGCTACTTGGAACAGTCTATAAATATAAGTGATGACTTTTCGTACAGCTTATACCTAAAGATAATCGAACACGACCACTTGCCCCTTTTCACACAAACCATCCGAGTAAGACGAACATGGCATGCTGAACACTGCTGGGGAGGCATGGACGAACTCATAAACGACGTTCTCTCGTAGAAAGTGTCCCTGGGCATGCCAGTGTGAGCCGCCCAGTAAGTACCTACAACGATCAACTCTGTAAAGATTCTGGATGCTGCTCAGAAAACCTTCCGAGAGCGATGATCGATAGGGACGGTTGGCAAACACACACACACACACACACACACACACACATATATATATATATACATATATATATATATATATACTAGTAAAAGTACCTGGTCCATGACCAGACGATAACATTTTTAGGAACACCAAGGAGTGCTGACGTAACTGGCAAGTAGCTGATATAGCCAGCAGGCAAGCTGCTGCTGATGCAACAGCAGCTATATAACGTTTTCTGAAAATCGTTTGATTTTTGTTTAATTAATTATATCCCTTAATCAGAAAAATCAATAACCAATTTTGGTGTGTTTCTTAGTTAGAAGGATATCAAGGTCTATGCAAGATTTCGAATCTGAGTGACGTCTCTTTTTAGAGTTATAGGCCGACACGTACGTACCAAACTTTCTTTTATATATATATATATATATATATATATATATATATTCACACAATCATACATATATGTGAGAGCAGCTCAAGTGTATCGCCTTCACTGACAAAGGCTGGTATTCATTCTTTTGAGAACTCCCATAAAAGAAGCTCGGTTTCATAGTCGAGGACTTTGGGACTGAATACTTGGTAAGTGCACGAAATGATCCAGAGTGAAGACTGGAACAAAAAATACCTCAAAGATAAGAGACAAGTTGGTTCCTACTACAACAAAGAAAGAATGTGGAAGAACGATTGAAGAACGTAGAAGACTGGCGATTCTGACGTCGCCCGTTTTCAAATAGTTCCATCACCTCGGCAAAGGAACAAAGAAAATGACTAAATAACAAAAGATGCTATATTCGAAGCGAGTTGTGTTATGGTTTGAGTCGTAGGAAATGGACTCGTTGACACGAGTTCAAATCCTGGACAAGGCTGTTTGATTTTCTCATAAAACTAATACACTTGTGAAAGGTATGAATCCAACTACTCTTCCTCCAGTTATGGGTAAATAGTAGGGCAGACTGGGCTATTTAACCTTGTTTAGTTAACCAGTCTAGGAGAAGGAAAACTCTGAATTCTAACCTGTTAAACTCCGCTTAATAAATTTACCTTGTGTCACATACTGCTCGGGCGGAGGAGTTAGTAATATATATATATATATTCACGTTCTACATACGTCATCTTATGATCTTCATTTTTCGTTTTTTCACATGCAGTGATCACGTCATCAGCTTTCATATATAAACGCACGTATAAAAAATAACGGTAATTAACATTATATTCACACATTCACCATATAAAAAATATTCCTTTGATCTTAGCATTTTGTGTCTGTTATATTTTTGAAAACATTTTCTTGATTGATATATATTATATATATATATATATATATATATATATATATATGGGGAAAAAAGGTTTATAAATCGATCATTTTACGGAAATAGATTTATTTCTAACCGCAAAATGACCGATTTTTAACCCTTTTTCTTACCAAATATATTGCTCTGTTCAATAATATTGAACATCGAGCTCTCAACTTGAACTCGAACAACTTTAACATTCTGCTGCTGGAAGAAAGGTTCAACTTAGAATCATCCTAATACCAACTCTCCTGGTAACGCAAATCTCTCTCTCTCTCTCTCTCTCTCTATATATATATATATATATATATATATATATATATATATATATATATATAAGCAGTGAGGTGAAAAAGTATTCGTTCACTTAAAAAATGAGTATTTTTCAACTTAACATGGATGAAACACTGATATTTACACAATTGTATGTGTTAAAACATAATCTTAACTATCATACAAAAAAGTTGATGAAAGTAATTTCATTTTAATTATAAAAGGAATAACGAAAACGGAGGTGAAAAAAAGTATTCGTTCAAAATCATGAATGACATTTGATACTTTGTTGCAATAGCCATTATCAAGTTTTACACCTCACAGTCGTTTTTGATAGTTTCTTACGAGTGATTTGCAACTATCTTTGGGTATTTGAGATCATTATTCCATGCAAATCATCTTAAAAATATCAGAAAATAAATGAACATATATCTTTTCTTCCAAGTACCGTGTTTACTCATGTATCATCCAATCTCGTGTATTAGTCGACTCTTTATTCATAGCAGTGGGGTCCAGCATTGTCTTTCATTATAAATCCAAATATTACTGAGAGACTGAGAAAGGAGCTGTGAAAAACAATTACGTTTACATCTTTTCTTTTAAGTCTGCTATTTTCTCATGTACACTGGCCTACGAAAAGTCTTCAGCCAGGAGAAATAAACTACATCCAATTTC
This sequence comes from Doryteuthis pealeii, assembly GCA_023376005.1. Taxonomy (NCBI): domain Eukaryota; kingdom Metazoa; phylum Mollusca; class Cephalopoda; order Myopsida; family Loliginidae; genus Doryteuthis; species Doryteuthis pealeii. The sequence goes on from CM042139.1 coordinate 55,089,931, forward strand.
AAAGTTTAATTACGTAATACCAACTCAATATAAATAAACAATATTTGGAACTAGTATGGAGTAAGTCCTCTACAGGGTGTTCAAAAAGTCTTGAAACAGTTTTAAAATTGAATATTAATAACTTACAAATGATAAAATCTTTCCATAAAAAACATATAAAAGTTCAACTATTAAAGGTTTAATATTGACGTATTTTTTAAATTTATTATTCCACTTCAACATGACCGCCATTTTTGTTGATACATTTTCAACCTGTAGTGGGACTTTATGGACACCCTGTATTTGCTAGTTCCTGTGCTTGTATTCGATCTTTCATGGATTTGATCAAGTTTACATCGTCTGATCCAGCCCTATTTCAGAGATGTTTAAACGTGAGTAAATATGTACGTATATACTCATGTATCGTTCGATCTTGTGTATTAGTACATTCATAGCAGTGGTATCCAGCATTGTTTTTCATTATAAATCCAAATATTACTAAGAGAGACTTAGAAATGAGTATTGAAAAACAATTACGTTTACATGTTTTCTTTCTAGTCCTCTATATTCTCATGTACAGGGTGATTGAAAAGTAACTCCCTGTTTTAAACTATTATCTGGCCAATAATTATAATATTTCGGACTGTTGTCCTCATCTTTATTGTTTATAAACACAACGTTCAGGCCACTGTAACCACGGGCTCTGTTTGGGTGTGTTTTTTTAATTACCTTAAAACAAGTAATCTTCAGACGATTTCCAAAGAATTAAAACGTGGTTTCGGAGCTCAAATCATTACCACTCACTCAAGGGTGCTCCAAGCATTATAAATGCCACCAGATATATTGAACAAAAATGCGATTATATTTATAAAAATAAAATGAAAGACGTTATTTATTCAAAAAGACAGAATACTCATAAGTACATATAAAAAAGTCGTCGGGGTGGCCTAAAGTCGGTATCAGCCAGACAGCAAGGGAGTCTATCCCCTTTTCACTAGCGTTAGACCAAGGAAATTGTTTTTGCGCCTGAGGTGGAGCGCCACACCTACCATCAGCTCCTTACTTTACCGCACAGATCTCTGTGCTACTCTTACGCTGAATTGGCGAGGTTCCTAGTCGGACACTCTACTGATTGAGCTAAACCGGCAGTGCATATAAATATATTATTTGGCCAGTTGTCAATAATTTCCCAACTATTGACAACTCGCCAGATTATAGTTTAAAATAAGGAGGTACTTTTCAATCATACTGTATAGTTCGGTCTCGTCTATTAACTTCCACTTATATTGTAGTAGGGGTATCCATCTTTTGTTTTCATGATCAATCGAATTACTGAGAGACTTAGAAAGGAACATTGCAATTGATAAGAAAAAGAATATATACGCATGCATCTTTTCGTTTCTCTTTATTTTAATTAAAAAAAGACTTTACAATTTAATTAAAAAAGTAACAGTAGAACCTTTATATTTTAATCAAATAACAAGTGTCTGGAAATTAAATGACTGTTGTTTTTGCTCTTCTTTTATCAAATTGTCTAACTTTCGAGAAAGCTGAACTGATTTAACATTGTTCACAAAATGAAACCTTTGTCAAAACCAAATCGCTCTGTCGGCTGGGGCTGTAGAATACACTGACTGCATCTCTGCACATGTTGGCCGTGGAAGGTGACCTGTTCTGCCTGAAGACAGAATTGTGGTGGCTGAACAGTCGGCGACCTGAGTACTGTCTGGTCCCGCGACATGCAACACTCCATTTCAGCCTTTACTTGAGTTGTACAGGCGGGCGGATACGCCCTATCCAATCGGCTGGTCATGTCAAGCCCTAGTACCTATATGATTGCTTTTATGGCAAACGTCCTTCACTTTTTATTTTATAGGTGCTAGAAAGCCCTGTCAACCACAAATTTATCAACACATTTGAAGTTGTTTATTGATAGACATAAAGTTAAAGAAAATTATTTCTACCAATTTGTTGATACAGATGAAGTTAATTGAAATAGTCAAACATAAGAATTATTTCTAATAATTTAGTATCCTGGTTATGACGCTAAACTTCTTCTAGTGGTGAGGTTCCAATTTTGGAGATCTGGGGAGTGTGGAGTAATCCTTCATTGCCATTACTCCCAGATTCACTCTGACTCAGAGTGGGAGTACTTGATCTGTTCGCAATTAAATGCAATTTATAACTACAAGTTTATAGATAAGCACGAAATTAATGATAAATCCAGCATGTTTCTACCTACTTATTAATACACATGAATCTAATGAAAATTATTTATACCTATTTATTAATACTCATGAAGTTAATGAAAAAACTAACATAAATATTTCTACCAGTTTCTAAAACAAATCAAACCAAACTAAAATAATTATTTACAAACTATTCGAACTTAATGAAAATTATTTCTTTTATTGATACACATGAAGTTGATGAAAAATTTAGCATAAACACCAGTTTATAAGTATACATGAAATTATTTCTACCAATTTATTAATACACATGAAGCTAAACAAATCCTATATAAAAAAAAAGATAAAAATAAGATTTGGCATTAGATAACCCACAAGGGTTGATATGCTGATAAACACCAGATAACCGACCAGCCAACCGTAAAATCATAACCGAAATGGTTTATGTTATAATCTTTTAGCCCTGTTGACTGGAGCTTTAGAATACATCGACTCTACCTCTGTCGACGGGCAAACCCCCCTCAATGGGGCCACCTGTTGGCCGTGGGTGGCAACCCGTGATGCTTAAGGATGGAACCCAGGTGGCTGAGCAGTCTATGACATGCAACACTCCACTTTGGTCCTTAGGCTAGACGAGTGGTTCCAATTTTTGGAGGTCTGGGGAATGTGGAACACCCCTTCATCACCACTACTCCCAGGTCAACTCTGATCTGGAGTGGTAGTACCTGTTAGGGTCCCATCTATGAGTTAAATAGAAAATTTGATTACAAAAAGAAATTCGAGTTTAAAAAACTTTCTTCCAAACAATCGTTACGAATCTTTCAAAACGTTGCCGGCAATAAATGACCCACCGAGGTTGATATGTCGTAAAACAAAACTAAGAAACAAACAAACAAAATAATCTTTTACCTTATATTGACAATTTTAGTTTGAATCTTCTGTTAGGTTTAATGTACGAACCCAATCAAAACCTTATACTTAGCTAGCGCAGTAGTGCTGAGTTATTTCTCAAAATTTTTTAGATGAGGCTTGATTCTTAGTATTATTTGGATTATGGTTCCCGAGTTGAATAAAAAGATTCCCGAGTCGGAGAAACTTCCCGAGTCCGACAGGAAACATATGAAGAAGGCCTGGGGCACATCGGCCGAAACGTTGTACAGATAACAATGAAGATGAGAACAATAGTCCGAATAATCCAAATAATACATAGTATTGAGTTGTGTAAAAATAAATCATCTCAATTTCAGGCTTCTTGCCCTCTTCATTGTCCGGTGCCTAAGCTCCCCGAAAGAGAAATGCTGACTGAGCTGCACCGCTTCCCAGGGGGAGGGGCTGAATTCCTGCTGTGTTCCGTCAGGAAACCGACCTTGTGTCACATTTCAGCACTGTGGAATGATAGTAATATTACGTTCATTTCAAACTGACACCTTTATTATCTATGGTTGACATTTAAATTCTGTTTAGAAATTGGGTTTTCGAAATTCGACCTATACAGGAGTAAATACGGTAATTGAAACATCGACATCTTAGAAAAATGGCGGATTTCTGTAGGCCAATTTGTTATCTGTCATAAGCAGAATAGCGTAGAAATTGATAAAACTCCCTCGTGTTTGAAAGGTAATAAAAACCCTCAATAAATTTCTAATGTATTTATCAATCTTTAATAAAGACAGCATTGCACGTAGTTGATGTATTTTTGAAAAATTATTTTCCTTTTTGTCTTTCAATCCCCTTTATTTCTGTATGGATGGATAAAAGAGAAAGAAATACGAACCAAAACTCATGTGAAATCGAACTGCTGCCGATAGGCAAATCTGTATCATCATTATTGTCTTTGTAACAAATTGAAATAAGCCCCAGGGCATGTTGGCATCGAAGTAGCAATTCTTTGAATATTCTGGAAAGATCTTTGACAAAGACCGGACATTGTCTGCGAGATCTTGAGTCGATTCTCATGACGTCATGATGGAAATATAACGTCATCTTAAGGATGAAACACCTCACGGCACTCAGCATTTTGAATTAATGAAAAATGATTATTTTGTCAAACGTTACAACGAATAAGTGGATAGCAGATAGCGGCAAGGACACAATGACTCACCGTTATAATTTTACTACATTGTGTTAGCAAAATTAAATCTACTAGAAAGAATATGCGCCCCCCGGCGTAAGTAAGGTTTAATACAATGAAATATATTAAAGTAGAAAGACTAACGAAATTAAATAAGTTCGAATATAAACAGATTACGCTCATTTGAATCTTATCTTAATTGGTTTCTATATATAGACATTCATAGGATTGATTTTAATACGTTGGAGAATAAAACGGTTATATTAGAGACCAATAATGCCCAGTAATTATTTATCAAACCCGATTTTGTTAAAACCAGTATGCAAATTAACTACACCATATATTATGTAAACCTTTATTTCTTAGTGATATATAAGACACATTGGAGGTGTTTAAACGTACTGATAACCCACTCTTCGGCCACTGGACCGGTGTTAAATTAACAGCGTGATTCCAGGGGCCCGTCCCCCCAGGCAACATCTGCCACCTTGATTTAAAGGGACAGGGCTGGGTTTATTGCCCAGTGTCTGAGGCGCCCCATTGAGAGGAATGCCGACGGGATCTACCCATTTCTTATGCCTGCCATCCCATGATCTTCGGTTCGTGGGTAGTCCCACATTAACAGGACCTTGTGCCTAATTTGCATACGTGGGATGCGAAGTAAATACTACTAATAACATGGAATGGTTTAAGGCAAATATAACTCATGTTCATAGAGACATCGTTAATAAATAAGATTTATTCTATGTATTAATGATTTTGACTAAGAATTAAATACTCATTGATTACTTAATTTATTGGCTACCGAAAGTTATCATTTACTAAGTTTAGCGTAAGTCCACCCAGTTGACTGGGGTTGTGGAATACACCGACTAAACCTCTGAAGTGGGGTAAGACACCCGCACCTGTTGGCTGTGGTTGGCGATCTGTGATGCTTGCTTAATTATGGAATCTTGGTGGCTGAGTCGTCCATGACATGTAACACCCCACTTCGGCTCTTACTTGGACTAGACAGGCGGTCGGAGAGACCTCCACCGATCAATCAGCTGGTCATGTCAAACCCTGGCATCCATAGGATTATCCCGACTGTATTCCCCTTTGGCAAATCCCCAATCCTTTTATCATATTTGTGCTAGAAGAAGGCGACTGAGGGTCTTAGTGTTCTGGTTATGACGTTAAACTGTATCTAATGGTAAAGTTTCAATTCTGGAGCTCTGAGGAGTCTGGAGTACCGCCTCATCGCCATTACTCCCAATATCTGTTAGGGTCCCACCTATGGGTTAAATAGAAAAAAAAGTTTTTGATCTGTTTAAACAAACATAGTTTAAATAACCTTTTTTGAATACCATTCAAGAATTAATAAAACAAAATGTCTTCGACATAAAATAACCCCACAATGGTTAACATGCCGTAAAATTCAACCAAAAGTATATGGCAGAGAGCAAGAATTGAACTCGCTAGCAATGGTTTATTAGACTAGCCCGTTAACCACTGTACCACGTGAGACGGCATTGGCCACTGGTGTAAGTTGAAATAAACATTAAATTAATAAAGAAAAAGTATTGGTGGTCGTGGGTGTGATAATCGGATAAAAAGCACTTAACAGAAACGAAGAAAAACATTTGGTTTTGAAATCAATATCCGAATGACAAATTTTGAATCTAAAAGTAAACAAAAGACAGACGCTGTGTTACGCATCTATTACTAAACTTCTCATTTATATATATATATATATATATATATATATATATATATATATACTAGCAAAAGTACCCGTAATCCTAAACTTGTTTTAAAACATAATTTCATTTGAGAGAGACGAACACAAGAGAGAGATAGAGAGAGATAGAGATAGATAGATAGATAGATAGAGAGAGAGAGAGAGAGAGAGAGAGAGAGAGAGAGAGAGAGAGAGAGAGAGAGAGAGACGAACAGACTCGTTGAAAGAGAGAGTACCTAGCCTGTTGAGTTAAAGTGAAATCTATTAGTCTAATTCATTTCCTTTTTGACCCAATTTTTCCTTACTTTATTTTTTCTTACTGTGAAGAGGTCTAGAAATTGGTTGATTTTTATTTAATTATTAAATTATATCACTTAATTAGAAAAAATCAAAAACCAAATTTTGTGTGTTTCTTAGTCAGAAACACATTAATGTTTCTGCGAGATTTCAAATCAGAATGACATATCTTTTTGGGAGTTATAAGTCGACACGTACATACCAGAAAATTCTTATTATATATATATATATATATATATATATATATATATATATATATATATATAGGGTGTTCATAAAGTGCGCGTGCACATCAAATAATTTATAATCTAAAATGCACACGGTCTTTGTGGACATCCTGTATATAATGTGCGGGTGTGTGTGCGTCTGAGTGTGTTTGTATGTATGTACATGCGCATGCGCGTTGGTGTGTATTTGGACTGCATCTAATTGTGAAGTTTCAGTTCTGGACCTCTGGGACGTGTGAAGTATCTCTTCATCGCTATCACACCCAAGTCCACTCTGACCCGTAGTGGTAGTACCTGTTAGGGTCAAATCTAGGGGTTAGATAGATAAAAAAAAGGAGTTTTGTAAAATGTATTTGAAAAAATTGAGTTTAGAGAAAATGATTGACACCAACTATCATTCCATTCCAGACACCCCGATACGACCCGATGCAAGATGGACGACGGAAACGATAGAAGGAAACATTAGAAGAACTTAAGAATCACTGACTGAATTTTTGAGATGAGGCTTAATAATATGTATTATTAGGATTTTTCGGACTATTGTTCTCATCTTTATTGTTATACACACAACCTATAAAAATCGCAATATGAGTCAAGTTAAAAAATCATACTTAAGTATAAAGATAAATATTCTAGATAAATCTAGTAAATAAAAAAAGTCTCACCTTAATTTACAACAGTTCCGGTGTTGTGGACGGTAAAGAAGTCCCTTTAGCTGATCAGAACCGAAAAACCAAGAAAAAAGATCTCTGCCTTTTTAACAACTATGGCACATGCCGAGGCAGAGAGGAGGGTGCCCATTGGCCGGTGGTACTCAAAGCAAGTAGCACTGGCCAATGGGATGCCACCACTCAACCTCGGCATGGTCAAAGAATCTCTTATAAACCAACACTGACACAAAATGCCATACTTAAAAAGTGATGCCACACAATGAAGTAGCCAAATATTGCTGGGATGCAAGCCCGAAATTTAACATTTTGGGCTGGGTCTCCTGTGGGAACCAGTATAATGTTGAAAGACCCGAAACTGGTAATGAACACAGGGAAACATTACTGACGATGCATCCCAACGCATCTTCTAGATGTATTTTCCAAAAAGGTCAAAATAACGTTAGGTTTATAAGTTATAATGGAGCCGGGCTAGCTCAGTCGGTAGAGCGTTCGGCTAGAAACCACAAGGTTCCTAGTTCGATACCGGTCCCCGCCAACTCAGCGTATTACTTACAGGGATCTGTGCGGTAAAGTAAGGAGCTGATGGAAGGCGTGGCTCTCCACCTCAGATGCTAAAAACAATCTCCTTGGTCTAGCGCTATTGAAAAGGGGATAGACTCCCTCGCTGACTGGCTGATACCGACTTTAGTCCGCCCCGACGACTTTACTTCCAAAAATTCACACTAGATAACACAAGGGATATAGGGGTTGAGAGGTGATACGGTTCTGATAGTCATCTCTTGGTTGCAGGTTCAATCCTGATCACGGGTGATAATAACATTGACTACATGACATATTTAACACTTGTACCCGGTCATGGTTAGCAGAATGAGAACAGTTTACACGTTGGACTGAATAAAGAGTTCGGTTCAAAATTTCACGAAGGCTTCCGAGTTCGACAAGAAACACCCGAAGAAGGTCGGAGGACACATCGGTCGAAACGTTTAACAATTAAGAATCAATATAAAACAAGAACTGGCTAAAGATGGTGGACCCTAAATCGAACGTATGAACGGGTCGGTATTTAGTGAATTATAATAAATTTTGGGTACGCATTAGAAATTTTGTTGAAAACAACTTTTTTTTTCAAATTAGTCTCGATTTTATTAATTGTTTTCCTGAGGAGGTGGCTTTCATTGAAGGTTACATTTAATAAAACGTTAAATTACGCGCCAACTAATCTAATATATATTATCTAAAATCTGTCGGGAAGATAGCCAAAAAGTTCACCCCTGCTGGAAACAAATACCAGAGTTAAAGTGGGTCGATTGACACATCTCTACTTTGTGCATCGTATTGAATATCACAGTTCAAGTAAGGTGATTAAAAAAAACGCACGTTTATTGACGTAAATAAAGATAATGATCACAGCTAAATGAAAAGGAAGCGTGAAAGAAAAAATGAAGGCGTCATGGGGAGTTCAAGTCCAAGGGAAATCACCAGAACAGTTTTTTTACGCAAACAATATTTGCTGGCTGGTTGGTTGGATTCAACGGTATGTCAACCCTTGATGGGTTATTTTATGCCGAAGACGTTTTGTTTTATTCATTATTGATAGGTACTCAGTGTTTTTAAACACATTAAAAAAAAAACTCACTCTCTTCTGTTTAACTCATAGAGGGTACCCTAACATGTACTACCACTCCGGGTCAGAGTGGACCAGAGAGTAATGGTGATGAAGAAGTACTCCACTTTCCCCAGAGCTCCAGAATTGAAACTTCACCATCATATAGAGTTTAGCCTCATGCACAGGATTTTAAGACCCCAAGACACGGCCTTTTAGCACATATATGATAAAAAGTTGTGGGGTTACCATAAGGGCAATAAGGGTTGGGACAATCATATAAGGTGCTAGGGCTTGACATGATCAGCCGATTGATCGGAGGGTCTCTCTCCGACCGCCCGTCTAGCCTAAGTAAGGGCCAAAGTGGAGTGTTGCATGTTATGGACTTCTCAGCCACCAGGATTCCATCGTTAAGCATCACAGATCGTAACGTTCGGCGACAGGGGGGTCTTACACTTCTGCAGAGGTGCAGTCGGTGTATTCTAAAGCTCCAGCCGATTTTCTTAGTCGAGCACGTCGTCCTGTTGGTTTGGCTAAGAATACGCTAATGGTATCCCCCTGCAGAGGGGTGAGCCCCCCCCCCGAGTTGTATCCCGAGTATGAAACTAAAATGCACCTGATGGTGAGGCTCCAGCTCTGGGGTGTGTGGAATACTCCTTTATTGTAAGGTATACACTGAGCCAGAGTGGTAGTACCTGTTAGGGTCCGATCTATGGGTTAAATAGATCTGTTTAAGAATTATTCGTAATCAATAGGACTGCAGAGCCCCCCAAACAAACAAACAAACAAATCACTTAAGAAACAAATACACAAAAAATGCAAATATGAACGGACGATGGACATGATTCCCTAACCTCTGGGCATAAAATAGTCCTAAACAGGTTGATATGCTGTTAAAATAAATCTATATAATAATACCCATGCCCTTAAAAGTACAACCGTTATCATCTTTCAACACCCTCTGGTTAAAAATGTGACCGTCCAAATCATCCTAGATGAAATGCAAAAATGTAAATCCTATTACATTGTCTGGTGTTGGTCAGCTGCCGAATTCTTATTTCTTATGAGTGTCGCATCTCAGCTAAATATTTAGACCATTCCGTTTTATTATAAAAAGAAAAATAACATGGTACACAGAAAAATATTATAAGAAAGAAAGAAAGAGAATAGGGGGAAGAGAGAGAGGGAGCGTGCGGAAGCCATAACACTAATATGTTTCAATCGAACATAATGAAAAAATGAAAAGAAGGAAAGAAAGAAAAAAGTGTGTGTGTGTGTGTGTGTGTGTGTGTGTGTGTGAGAGAGAGAGAGAGAGAGAGAGAGAGAGAGAGAGAGAGAGAGAGAGAGAGAGAGAGAGAGAGAGAGAGAGAGAGAGAGTTATGAGTTGGGAGTCTGGGCTGAGTATTGAAAGAGAACAGACGTAAGATGAGTATCTGTTCTCCAAGGCATTTTACTTGGGATAGAATAGATGATCTCAGAAAGAAACAAGAACGTCTTGTGTTTGTTATTAAAAACGATCAACAGCACAAGACAGGAGACCCCAAAAGAGTTCCAAGTAATTTCCAGACTCAAAGAACAGCGAGAATGACATCCAGACCAACAACAGAGAAAGACCTAGCTACTCTAATCCAGAAAAAACAGAGCCCATAACCGATTCAACCAAGAGAATAGTTGAACAGTAAGAAGATGAGTATAGAATTATTATTATTACAACCAACTCCTTTCGATCGAAACCGCCACGTTACAATATAACGCCTGTTTGCCTTGATATTGTTTTAATTCATTTTATTTGCAAGATTTTCGGATGTGATATAGAGACAATTTACTTAAAGTGCTAACCAAAAAATCATTAGACAATTTAAACTTTAATGAAAGAATTCAATTTTCAGAAGTGTAATTTAATTTCAAGTTTGAATGAATTTAAAAAACGGATTACCCACTTCTAAATTGTTATTACAAATAAAATATTATTCTTAATAGATTTTAAATTGTCTAGAATTTTGTTTTGTTATTTGACAGCTTGTAAAGTGGTTAACTTCTGGAAATTGTTCTTCGTGAATTGAAGTTTTGTCTGCTAAACGATCCAACCCCTCCACATTGTGTAAATTATTTTAAGACAAGATAAGTTTGTCTCAACTTTACAATCTACAAGTCAGCTCCAAAAAGAAGACAAAAGAAAAAAAGAAACAAATTCCGATAAGTATTTAAAAAGATTTCATTAAAGTCTGTGAATTTATTTGTATAGGCGAGATAAAAACACAATAAGGCTGTTAAGTTAGTCTACCTCCAATAGAAAAGATAAAATTCGTTAAAGAGATCTGAGGTTTTCTTTTTTCGATCTAAATAACTATGTAGACGCGTTGTGTAATGGTTATCATCGAAGGAAATGAACTTGGCGTCTCGAGTTCAAATTCTGGACGCGGCTGTTTCACTTAGTGCTAATATCCATGGAAAAGGTATGCATCCAACTGTTCCCCCTTTAGCTATGGATAAATAGTGACAGGTACAACCACCCCAAGTCGGAGTGGATAAGGGAATAATGACGATGAAGGGGTACTCTACACTCCCCAGAGCTCCAGAACTGGAACCCCACCATTAGATGTAGTAACTCATTTTTTCTATTTAATCCATAGATGGGACCCTAACAGGTACTACCACTCTGGACCAGTGTTGACTTGGGAGTAATGGGGATCAAAGTGTACTCCACATTCCCTAGAGCTCCAGAATTGGATGTTCACCATCAGATAGAGTTTAACGTCATACTCAGGACACTAAGACCCTCAGCCGACGCCTTCTAGCACATATATAAAAAAGCAGGGTTGGGGGTTTGTCATAAGAGCAATTGAGGAATACGGTCGGGACAATCATATAGGTGCTAGGGCTTGACGTGGCTAACCGGTTGACCGGAACATTGTGGTTTCTAGGCGGATGCTCTACCGGCTGAAATGACTTGATTCGGCTTTAAATGACCCGAAAAGAGTTGATATGCCGTAAAACAAAACAACGAAACCAAATCTGGGTCAGTTGTCAATTCTTTATAAATTGCCTGTCTGTGATTACTTTCTGACAATATTCCTCTCCGTCATCTATATATTAATACGCTTGTTCCTTAATCATCCGACCGTTATCATCCTGCAACACTTTATGGTTAAAAAACAAGACCGTCCAAATCATCCAAGATGAAATGCGAAAATGTAAATCCTGATTATCTGGTGTCACTTAATCGCCGAATTCTTATTTCTTATGAGTGTCGTCATCTCAGCTAGATAATTGACCATTCCATTTTTATTATAAAGAAAAAAAAACATGCTACACAGAAAAAAATAATAAGAAAGAAAGAGAGTAGGGAAAAGATTGAGAGAGAGAGAGAGGAAGAGCATGCGGAAGCGATAATGCTAATCTGTTTCAATCGAACATAATGAAAAAAAGAAAAGAAAGTGTTTGCGTGTGGATATATATATATATATATATATATATATATATGTAGAGAGAGAGAGAGAGAGAGAGAGAGAGAGAGAGAGAGAGAGAGAGAGAGGGGAGAGAGAGAGAAAGAGTTAAATCAAGATTATTATACTTTTTACACATTAAACTATTTTTGCAATAACTCTTAAGTAAACCTATCAAACGTTGCAATAACTAACTTATCATAATGTGGTATATTCACAGGTGCTGCTACTTCTTATATATTCCACGAGCTAAAAATAGAGGTTGATGCACACATCGAGAGAATTTGAAACATCAGACTGAATAGTGGATGTTTCTGTCACTTTTCCAACGCAGGTGCAGACGACAGGTTTCCATAGAAGATTCAAAAGTTGAAAGTGAAGCACCACGAAACCTTTATGTGTCATCTCGCCACAGTCAACGAGAATGACACCTGATAACGGACAATGATCCTGACCACTTTTCAATATTTGACCGCGGCTATCAGAAGTCGTGGTGACGGTGTGAGGTTTACATATGCCACCAGCCAAAGCACAGAAAAGCAAAAGTTTAAGAAACTCAGTTAAATGGTAGGGTAAAAGGAGAATGCTTAATATATCCAAAGTTTTAAGTTTCTCAAACAACTTTATCAAAAAGATGTAGGCACTTTAAAATTAAAAAAAAAACTATTTTAAGGTTTGGTTTGGTTTGCTTTGTTTTGTTTTACGGCATATCAACCTCGGTGGGTCATTTAATGCCGACAAAGTTGTGAAATAAATTCATTCTTAATACATAATACAATTTTGTTTATAAACTCATGTTTTTCTATTTAACCCATAGATGGGACCCTAACAGGTACTACCACTCCGGGTCAGAGTGGACCAGGGAGTAATGGTGATGAAGGGGTGCTCCACATTCCCCAAACCTCCAAAACTGGAACCTCACCATCAGATAGAGTTTAACGTCATTCCCAGGACATGTAGACCCTCAGTCACCGCCTTGATAAAAAGGGGTTGAGGCTTGCCATGAGGGCAATAGAGTTGGGAAAATCATATAGGTGTTAGGGCTTGATGTGACCAGCCGATTGATCGGAGGGGGCCTCTCCGACCGCCCGTCTAGTCCAAGATAGGGCCAAAGTGAACTATTGTATTATATTAAAAAAGGCTATATAGAAACGGTAACAATTTATCAATTTATACACGAGGGTAATCCCAAAGGTAAGGTCTCCAAAATATTTAGAAATCACAGAAAAGTTTATTGTTTATTGTTAACGATGTTTATAACTTATTATAATGGAGATTAAGAGTCTATCTGTCTGTAACCAAAACTATTTCACTGTTTACATCACAATACCCTAAGGAATTGTGCGAGTTTGTTAATGAGTCTATAAAAATCTGAGATAGATTTGCCTCATGGATGGCGGGTGCAAAAATGCATCGATCCCGTCGGCAGTCCCCCTCAAGGCACTGGGCAATAAATCCATCACTGTCCCTTTAAATCAAGGGGGCAGGTGTTGCCTGGGGGGATAGCTCGCTGGGATCACGCCGTTAATTTAACACTAATATTCCAGTGGCCGAAGCCACCTGACCCCAGACTCGAATGTCGGGATATTAGTACGTTTAAAATCCTACAATGTGTCTTATATATCGCTAAGGAATAAGGGTTTATATAATGTGGTGGTGTGGTTAATTTGCATTACTGGTTTTAAAAAAAACTGGGTTTAATGAATAATTATTTGGTGTTATTGATCACTAATATTATTGTTTTATTCTCCAATGTATTAAAATCAATCTTATGAATGATTTTATATAGAAACCTATTAGAATATAATTAAAATAAGTGTAATCTTTTTATACACGTACTTATTTAATGTCGTTAGTCTTTCTAATCTAACATATTTCATTACATCAAAACTTAAATACTTACGTCCAGAGGGCGCATATTCTTGCTAGTAAAAATTTAAAAAAATAAGAAAGAAAAAAGTTTCATTAGCTTCTAGACCGGTCTCGTACATACACACATTACCTATTCATTCTGGTCACGATAGCTGGAGAGAAAATCTCATTCAGCTAAAGTTGAAAACCTAGGGCGCAAGCCATTGCACATCACCCGTTTCTGTCGGGTGACCCCCCCCCCTTTTTGCTAGTAATTCACAAAATATCCATTGCAGCTTAAACGATTCTATTTACATCAAAGAACTAATAATATTACTTTAAGCATGGCACGAATACAAGATATCATAAGACGCAAATCATAGAATTCGTCCGCAAGAGAAAATAGTACTGACCCCGTGAACAAGACATATAATTTCAATTCAAGATACATTTATTTAAGTAAGTAGATCGGTTATGTAGCAGCCATGATAATCGATTATGGTCTGTGGGGACTAAGTATCCTGTCTCCTGGTGTATTTTTTATTTCTTACTGATTTAAAAAGATGTTACATGCTGTAAAATTTCATAAGCAAATACAGTCCTGTCGATTGGGAATTTAGAATACACCGACTGCACCTCTTCAGAGGGGTTAAGCCCCCCCCCCACAATGGGGCCACCTGTTGGCCGTGGGTGGCGACCCGTAATGCATACGGATGGAACCCTGGCGGATAAGCAGTCCATGACATGCAATACTCAATTTGGCCTTTACTTAGGCTAGACGGGCGTACGGAGAGGCCTCCTCCGATCAATCGGCTGGTCACGTCAAGCCCTAGCATCTATGTGATTGTTCCAATCATATTGCCCTTATGGCAAACCTCCAACCCTTTTATATCATAAATGTGCTAGAAGGCCGTGTATGAGGGTCTTATTGTTCTGGGTATGGTGTTATCTCTATCTGCTGATGAGGTTCAAGTTCTGGAGTTCTAGAGAATAAGGAATCCCTCTTCGTCACCATTACTCCCAGGTCCACTCTGACCCGGAGTGGTAGTACCTATTAGGGTCCCATCTATTGGTTAAATAGAAAAATATGAGTTTAAAAAATGTGTTTAAAAAATTGAGAGTAACAAAAAGATTGAGTACCCATCAAGAATGAATAAAATAAAACATCTTCGGCATAAAATGACCCAATCCCGTAAAATCCAACCAACCAACCAACCAACCAACGTAAACAAATGATGGTAAGTATCTATTTATTTATTAATGGTTGCTAAACTACTCGGGAATAGATTGAAGGAGCCGCATGAAGCTCAGGGGATAATTCAATGGTGCACAGACCGAAATAATTTTAATATTTTAAGCGGGAAAAGTGGATTGTAGTGGATATGAGATTTATTGTCTATAGTGAAGCCGTTCGTTTTGAAAATATATGTACTAGCAGGACCCTGGGAAATTCTACTGAACGAAAAAAAACAAAAAACAAAACAAACCCCCATCCCCAAAAAAACAAAACAAGAGGAGTTATTTCAGCAATAAAGGATGAATTGCAATTTTGTTGTCTTTGAAATAAAGTAACATCGGTGGAGTGACCTATTGTCGGTATCAGCCAGACAGCCTATCCCCTTTTCCTAGCGCTAGACCAGGGAGAGTTTTTTCTGAGTTGGAGCGTCACACCTACCGTCAACTCCCCATTTTACCGCACAGATCAGATTACCCAATCTGTGCTACTCATACGCTGAGTTGGCGGGAAGCGGTATCGACTCCAGATCTTGTGATTCCTAGGCTAGGGCAATCACAAAAGTAAGGTCTCTAAGCGCTGGCGACGCTGGGAAACTGCATCTGCACCTGTCCATGTCCCTCCACTTACACCTTTACCTGTCCATGTCCCTGCGCCCACCTCGATGCCACGCTCAGTCTTGGCTTAGTAGTCCTTTCTAATGGAGCCCCCGATTGATGCAACCGCCAAATATGAAGTTTGCGTAGGTATTAGGTTTTAGAACGTAAAAGGCATTAAACTGATTGAAATTATCGCCAATTAACGGAAGTGCATGGAAAGTCGAGCACGGATGTTAAAAACATCCACAAGTGCTGTAAGGAGTTTGCATTGACGACGAGGTTCAACGCTTCCTCAGCGACATGACTGTTGCAATATGACTTGTGTGAGCTAGAACTGCTAATGGAAGGAGGAGGAATAAATAACAAAGGCTTAAAAAATAGTGATGACCCAAAAGAGGAGAGCGATGGTTTTGACCGTAGCGTGACCCCGAACGAAGAATTGAGGGGCAAGCGGAAGTCGGGTGTTGACCGGAAGTCGGGTGTTGACCGGAAGTCACGTGGTGACGTGGGGGAAGGAAGAAAGGCTTCGTCCTCTTTTTGCCGGCGTCCGTCGTGGGGGACAGACCTGATTAGAGCCCAGGAATCTAGTAGTGTTCTCTCTCTCTCGTTCTCTCTGCCTCCCCTCCTCCCTGGTAGAAGCCACTAGACGAGCACGTTAATAAAGGCTGGGAGTTGTGACGACATGTTTCTCGTGTTATGATTTTTTATCGGAGTTTTAGTACCAAGAAAGAAAAAAAGGACTACGGTACATATATTGTTTTAGTGCCGTGAATATTACAACGTAACAATGACATCGTTGCTGTTATGACATGGGCATACAGAAACTGCCAGAGCGCCTAGAAGAATGCATCGATCGAAATAGCGATTATGTAAAAAAATAGAAACACGTTGAGACTTTAAAATGATGTAAATATCATTGACAATAAAGAATAAACTTTTTTGTGATTTCTAAATATTTTAGAGGTCTTACCTTTGGGATTACCATCGTATACAATACAATACTTGATACACATATCATTTGTTAGTATTTAATTCTACCGTAACTATATGATCAATATATTATTGCATATTCTACTTTGTGGATAACGGTACTGCTGGTATCGAGGAATCATCGAAGCACCATTTCTTTTTCCTTTACGGTCTACGAAAGCACGTTGTTGGAGCTTATGTGAACTTTAGGGCTCATAGGCTCTTCGGAGTTCATTTGGCAAACGAATGTACAATAATTTGTATTTACTATGCTACTTAAAATATAAACTTAGCACAGAGCAATTCTAACGGAGTTGAGTGTTTGATCCGAAGAAGCAGCATCTATATAGAAGAATATTCCAATTGATTGAAAAGAAAGGTAGAATAATATCTAACTTGGCTGCGGGGAGGACATGTACAATAATATCTCAATTGGTCGAGGGTGAGAGTTGTCTTCAGGGAGGGTATGTGTATTAAGTATTATATGCGATGTTAATCCCAAAAGTAAGACCTCTAAAATATTTAGAAATCACAGAAAGGTTGTCAGTGATATTTACATCATTTTAAAGTTTCAACCTGCATCACACGTGTGAACGGGCGAAGCACAAGCAGAATTATAATATAGATTAGACGAACCGCGAATCCCTTTGGATTTCTATTGCAACAGAAGTTCATGATATTTATATTAATATTTATGAAACAACGAAGGACACTAATTAGCATTTCCTATCTGCGTTATATCATTTATTTGAATTATTAAAATCTAATGTTCAGCGTGAAGTTCGACTTTACTAAATTATTGAGTTTCCCTTCATTTGCATTACTCCAATTTGAACCAGTGAGGTAACATCTGCTAGGGTCCCATTTATGGATCGAATATATATACTAGTTGATTGGTTGGCTGGTTGGATTTTAGGGAATGTCAACCCTTGTTAGGTTATTTCATGCTGAAGACATTTTATTTTATTCATTCCTCATGGGTACTCATTTTTTAAAACTGATTTTAAAAACAACTCATTTTTTGATCTTTTTAACCCATAGATGGAACCCTAACATGTATTACCAATCCGGGTTAGAGTGGACTTAGGAACAATGGTGATGATGGGGTGCTCCACATTCCTCAGAGATCCAGAAATTTCACCACCAGATAGAATTTAACGTCATACACAGGACACCAAAAACACTCAGACATCGCCTTCTAGCACATATAAATATAAAAAGGGTTGGGGCTTGCCATAAGGACAATAGGGTGGGGACAATCATATAGGTGCTAGGGTCTGGCATGAGCAGCTGGTTACCTAGCCAAGGTTAAAGAATCAAGTCTATCCTACTATTTACCCATAACTGGACACAGAGTAGATGCATACCTTTCCCAATGATATTAGTGCAATGTGAAATGCAAACAGGTTCGTCCAGGATTTGAACTCGTGTCGACGAGTCCATTTCATACGACTCTAACCATTACACCACGCACCTCCAACTATGTGTCTCTTGCTATAGGCAAGCGATTTTTCTCGAATTTAAGAGAGCCAAGCTTTTCAAATCCAAAATGTTAATCCGGTTTCAGTACATGCCTTTGAAAATATTACTACATTTATTCTATTTGCTATTAATACAAGTACTCTTATTAATCTTTTAATCTTCGTGATTTTAATCAATGGAATTAATAAATACTTGGCAATGACGTCAATAATTTTTTTTATTTAATCCAAATATTTGAGGGAAAATTATGTCAACAGAAAGATTGTGTCTTTCGATTACATAGAAAGATTTTCTCTTTTCCGATTCCATCAAGATTAATAAGGTTCTATTTTTCGAGGAATTTATCAATGGCGGTGAATGTAAACCGGAGTATGGCATGTATCCATCTTGCTTAATCCGAACGATGAATAAAATACATTGAATTATTCATTCAGGATAAAATGTCATTTGCAGAATTGTAATTTGCTAAGTTCAATTTGGCACAAGGTCAAATATATGAAACACCCAATATTTTGTCTTCATCTAAGGTTCTTCTTCCCACGAAACGCACACAATTCCTCTGTGTTTAGATCCATCCCTGTCCATCCACACTAGGGTAGCTCGATTTTTAATTTTTAAAGAATATAAAATTCTCTCAAACAACGAAAGTTGTGTGATAGTATAATAAATACTGATACAAAAAAAAAAAACACTAGATCTCTTACTTGCACCATTGTTTGAGGAAATATCATCAAAGATCGTCTAGTAAAATAAATAAGTAAAGTCGTCGGGGTGGCCTAAAGTCGGTATCAGCCAACCAGAGAGGGAGTCTATCCCCTTATCACTAGTGCTAGATTGTTTTTGCATCTGAGGTGGAGCGACACACCTACCATCAGTTCCTTACTTTACCGCACAGATCCCTATGATACACTGAGTTGGCGAGGGCCGGTATCGAACTAGGAACCTCGTGGTTTCTAGCCAAACGATCTACCGACTGAGCTAACCCATCCCTAATGCACCAAAATTCCTCGTTTTCCAATATTTAGCCTAGAAATTGGTTAGAAAAATTTAGCAATTTCAATGTCTAAAACAGAAAAGATTGTCATTTTAAACGAAACGAATAAAATATTATAACTATGATTAAAAATTGAAAATATGCTCCCCATCACCACCGACACATTCAATATGGTCCTTTTTTACCTAATAATTAAGTTGTAACAGTGATAACATTTTGAAAGACTGAAATCAATTTCCTCAAACGAAGACAATATTTTGAAAAAAATATTTTGTGTGGTTATTCTTTTTGTTATTTTGCAACTTTCGCCACATTGGAGACGTTACAGTTCCAAGATCGACCTACCCTAGTCAACACACATCTCCTCTCTGTTTAGACCCATCCCTATCCGTCCACACACCCTTGTTTGGTTATTTTATGCTAGAAAGATATGGAGAAACTGAAATATATATATATATATATATATATATATATATATATATATATATATATAACGATTGATAGATAGATAGATGTTTGGAGTGGTAGCATGAAATCAATTCTACTTATTTATTGATACATACGAAGTTAATGAAAATTATTTCTACCAGTTTGTAAAACCAAACCAAATAAAAATATTTACGTGCAGGCTGTTCAGTTACGTATCATATATTTAAAACAGCAATATTTGACATTAAATATCCCACAAGAGTTGATTTGCCATTAAACATAATAATCAATTAAAAAGAAAAACTATAAGTACCATATTTTCCCAGTATATAAGTTTTAAACAGCTTACTCCCAGCGAAGAATAAAGTTGTGAACAAGTTAATCCATTTGTTTGAATCCATTTGACTCATACTTATAAATAAATAAACAGAGAGATGTTCGCTTCATCAGTAAAATCAACAGAGTCATTTGTATGGAGGATGCATAATAGAAAGTTTATTAACTAATGGATTTTATGGTATTTGGCGCAGCCTAGTTATATCTGTAAGGTATTATTCATATCTATCTATCTATCTATCTATCTATCTATCTATCTCTGTCTGTCTGTCTGTCTGTCTCTCTATCTGTCTCTGTATCTATACATCTATCTATTTCTCAGTCCATTCATATCTCTCTCTCTCTCTCTCTCTCTATCTCTCTCTCTATCTCTCTATCTCCCCGTCTCTCTCTCTATCTCTCTCTCTTTATATATCTATCAGTCCATTTATATCGCCCTGTCTCTGCATCTATCTATCTATCTATCTATCTATCAGTTTTTCAGTCCATTCACATTAATCTCTCTCTCTCTCTGTCTCTCTCTCTATTTATATATCTATCCATCTATCTAAGTCTATTAATATATATATATCCATCTATTTCTCAGGCCATTCATCTCTCTCTCTCACTCACTCACTCACTCAGTATGTGTATATATATATATATATATATATATATATATATATATACGTCTATTGATCTCTATTTCTCAGTCCATTCATCTCTCTCACTCACTCACTCACCCACTCACTCACTCACCCACTCACTCACTCACACAATATCTATCTATCTATCAGTCCAATCATATCTATCTATCTATCTATCTATCTATCTATTCAATTACCCAAGTACTACAAAGTATGCGTGTATGAGCATTGAATAACTGAGCCCATCTGCCAACATTATCTATGCGTCTTGTATACCTCTATATAATACAGAAATCACAAATAAACATCTTTCTAATATCTCTTTGTGTTTTCCTCACACGCTACAAGACTGTGACGTGTATTTTGTATAAAAATCGGCTGACAGGGAAATAATGAGATGGTGACACAGGATTATTACCATAATAAACGAATGAAGCAATGCAAGTAAAACCCAGTAACATAAATTAATAAAAACCTCTCTTCTTAATGGTGTGTCTGCTATTCTAGTGGTTAATGTTAGGTGTACCGTCTTGGTGTAATGCCTAGCAAGGTAATCCAGCAGATCCGTTACTGTGTCTTAGGTGTGACGTTAAACTGCATCTAATGGTGAGGTTCCAATTCTGAAGCTCTGGGGAATGTGGAGTACCCCTTTCAACACCATTAAACCCAGGTCAACTCTGACCTAGAGTGGTAATACCTGTTAGGGTCGCTTATATGGGTCAAATAGATAAAAAATGAATATTAAAATCTGGTTAAAAAAATTGAGTACCCATCAAGAATGAGTAAAACAAAACGTCTTCGGCATAAATGAACCCAACGAGGATTGACATGCCGTAAAATCCAACCAACCAACAGATCCGTTAGTACTGAATAGCAAGTTGGATCCTCGCTGGGACACCATAAACATGCCTATGTAAAAAAGACCTTGTGTTAATCAGACCTGGTGGGAAGCCAGGAAAATAATATTTCTTTCTATTGGTCAAAGTTCGTCTTATCATTTATTCTTTGTTTTTTTTGTAACTGTTTTTTTTGTGTGTGGTTTAGGAGTCTCCCATTAAATGTGTATGTCTTATTGAAGATTATCAGTATTAATGGGGCTGTGTTTGACGCCGACCATACAATTTTGTAGAGAGAAATGTAGTTTCCTCCCAGGAATCTATGTATTAATACACTAGTACCTACCTACGTGTGTCACGCCCTGTCATCAACTCAGGTAAATAATTAACTATTCCGTTTTTATTTATAAGATATGGATGCATGTGTTCAAATGTTACGCCCTGTCATAACCTCAGATAAAGAATGGTTCATATCGTTGTAATTATGAGAAAAGAAAAGGAAGAAAGAAAATAAGATATAGGAAGCGATAGCACCTATCGTCTGTTTCGGTGAAATAGAAAAGAAATAGAAAAGAAGAAAGGAATAGAAATTTAGAAAAAAGAAGTGAAAAAAGAAAAGAAAAGAGAAAAAGAAAAACAGAATTCTACCAGAGATTATAACACTTTTTACAAATTGAACTATTTTGCAATAGCGCTGAAGTAAACTTATCAAACAGTTGTAATAGTCAAATTATCATACTGTGGTATATCCACAAGTCCTGCTAGAAGGTATATAATATTATCTACTAGAAATATAATATTATCTACTAGAAATTTCGGATGACACTAGGAAAAACCTGGAGATCGCTGGGAAAGACCATACAATCGCTACCAAGTCATGTAGGAGGTATAATAACATTAACGCGTTAGAAATCAGTGCAACATCATCTCAATTAATTTGGCCGTCTGTCTTGATAATGGTCTAAATCTCATATCGAGATTGAATGTATGTACTTACTACGAACAGGAGGTAACACAAGGTCAATTTTAAAGCGAAATATGTCCTGGGTATTACGTTAAATGTCATCTAATGGCGAGGTTCCAATTTGGAGCTTTGCGATGTGTGGAGTACTCCATCATCGGCATTACTTCCAGGTTCACTCTGATCCGGAGTGGTAGTACCTGCTAGGGTCCCATCTATGGGTTAAATAGAAAAAAAAATGAATTAAAAAAAATCTTTTAAAAAATTGAATTTGAAAAGATTTTTTTTGAATATTCATCAAGAATGAATAAAACAAAACGTCTTCGGCATAAAATAACCCAAGAGTTGACGTGCCGTAAAATCCAAACAACCAACTGTAAACTGAAAACAGCAGGTTTTAATTCCTTCTAAACCGGTTGCCTACTTGGTTTTCCCCTCTCTCTACTCTGTCTGTTTGTTTGTTTGTCTGTCTGTCTTTCGAATCCTCTACACTGTCCTCAGATTGTCTTACAAAACACACTGAAAACTTAATTTTGAAGCTTTCGTCTGGTATACCAAGAAGTACTGCATGTCATTTCCAAATTTCTGAAGGTGTGAATTGCGTTATTGTGCTGTTTTCCTCACAGACAATGCTCAGCTGACACTAGTTTGCTGCACAGTAGACAAAAACGTACACAAACAAAGTGCATGCGCGAAATTAATAATTTATAATGGCAACAATTTACCCACAGTCTCCTATATATATATATATAAATATATATATATATATATATATATATATATATATATATGGATGTATTGGGGGTAAAAGTCTTATCTGATGGTTGTATTTTTTAAGTAACTGAAATTGACACAATGGGGAGGGGTAAACATTCATTCATTTTATCCTGGTCTACAGGCGAGTTATTGAGCACTTCCTTGATTTATGTAACAACGTTTCCAGAAAGATTTTTTTTATTCCACTATATATATATATATATATATATATATATATATATATAAAGACACATACACACACACACACACACACACAAACATAGTTATATATATATATATATATATATATATATATATATATATATATATATGTATCAATAAATATATTAATAATTTCTTCTTAGAGCGAACCTGAGTTATTTCATATCCGACACAAATTTTTAATTTCCTATCAGACGCTAGCTTTTTATTTTTTTCCTTTCTTTTTTAGTAGAAGAGAAAGCAAGCAAAAATCTATTGTGGTAGTTCATATAGAATTTACCTAAAGGATTAGCTTTTAGCAGTCAATAAACAATAAACTTTACGCAGAAAACGGAAAAAAACCATCTATTATAATATCCTTTTGTTGTCAGATTGTCAGTTTTATTCACAAAGAGGAAATAAAGGAAGGAAAAAGAAAATGCGACTCTTTATCCAAGGTTGGTCTATTAAGTAATGAGACTGTTGAGTTGATTTTTTTTATTATCAACTTAATCAGCAATCAAATTTGTTTTCATCAAAACAATTCTTTTGAGAAGTCACACACACAGTTCCTTTTCCAGGAAACAGGCTGGAAAGTCTGATTTGAAATCATTTTGTCGGCAGGATCTAGAATATAATGACTGTATCCTCCTCCAGAGGGGTAGAGAACCACCCGAAACAAAAAGATGGTTTAGTACAAATGCAGAATAGCGCGCAAGAGATAATATCATTAGAACCACGTTTTACGTATAAATAGCATTAAATCACGGAAATTCCGGAAGTAGTCTGACTCTAATCCTAACCCTAACTCTATCCCTAACACTATCTCTAACCCTTACCCTAGTCCTGGCGCCACAAAGCATTCAAGTATTTCCGTGAAAT
Source organism: Doryteuthis pealeii (assembly GCA_023376005.1). Lineage (NCBI taxonomy): Eukaryota > Metazoa > Mollusca > Cephalopoda > Myopsida > Loliginidae > Doryteuthis > Doryteuthis pealeii. Next base: position 55,114,290 of record CM042139.1, read on the forward strand.
GTAATTAAATGAAATTTTTTTATTTTTTATACGTAATCTAATGATATTTTCTCTTGCACGCTATTGTGAATTAGTACCGGGATTGGTATATATATATATATCGTTGGCATCCTTCCGTCTATTAAAGACGATGGAGTAGTGTCCATTTTTAACTGTATCTCCGAGAGTGACTGAACATGCCAATTTTTGAATAGCAATCTATGACTGCCAACAAACAGTGACACTTACTGAAATTGCTGTTGTCTCTCCTTCCTTCTGGCTCTCTGTTCTGTGGCGGCTTCTTTCCTCTCTTTTTCACTCCTGTTCGTCCCTTTTTTAACAAGGAGGTACCATGCCGCTCGGTCTTCTAAACCAACCTCCCATGTGTTGGTGTTGATGTGGCATATCTTCATGTACTTCTTGCAAACGTTTTTCTACGTGGTCTTCCTACATGGTCTTCCTACGTGGTCAGGAGCCTTCTGCTAATTCGCCATACAGTAGGTCTTAGGGGATTCGGTCTTTGTCCATCCTCCTGACATGATCAAGCCAGCGCAAGCGTCTCTCGCTGATGATAGCTAACATGCTGTTCATGTTTTCTCGTTCCAGCATGTCTGTGTGGGGCACTTTGTTCTACCAGTAATACACTGTATCCCCCTCCAGAGGGGTAGAGAACCATCCAAAACAAAAGTATGGTTTGGTACAAATGTAGAATAACGCGCTAGAAATAATATCATTAGAATCACATTTTACGTATAAATAGCGTTAGATTACGGAAATTCCCGAAGTAGACTAACTCTAATCCTAACCCTAACACTAACCCTAACCTTTAACCTACCCCGAAGCTTAACACCACAAAGCTTTCAAGTATTTCCGTGAAATGTAATGTTTTTTTTATACGTAATCTAATGATAGTATCTCTTGCACGCTATTGTACATTAGTACCGGGATTGGTATATATATATATATATATATATATATATATATATATATATATATATATATATATATAAACAATAAAGTTTGGTATGTACGTATCGACTTATAACTCAGAAACGATATATATATATATATATAAATTGAATGGACGGTCCTTTGTAGTGCAATTCATAGCGGGATGGGTGAGCAGACCATTACTAGTGAGTTCGATCTCACTGATGTTTCCGGACATCTGACCTTGTGCCAAACTAAACTTATTAGATTGAAATATAAGAATTTGATCATTATAATAAAATATTTGTCAAAATTAATAGTAATATTAATGAATCAAAATATTTCATCAAAAATGTATCGCCCTGTTGATAGGGCTTAGAATATGCTGATTGCCACAGAGGGGTAAGATCCCTACAAAAAAAAAAAAATCCGGTCAAATAGTATTAAGAATTCTGGGGTATGGGGTTATCGTCCCTTGTCTGCGAGCCTCTGTTCCAAACCAACCAATCATGAGCCAGCATACTTTGGCGCCAAACCCAAAGTGCAGACTCATTCCATCTCTTCTGAATCAACACTCGCCGGAGACGGACCGCACAAAAGGTCGCTCCTACTATACTACAACAGAACCGGAGTCGGACGCAAACAGAAGTCCAACTATATCCGAACTATAAACAGAAGGCCGTAGCAAGGGGCTCCGTTAATACCCCATATCCCAGGATAAACAGCTAAGTGACATTTATATAAATATTATATAAATATTATATACATATTATATACATATTATATACTTGACCGCAAACGAGACTAAAGTTTGCAAGTTTATATCTAATACAATCTTTTATTCACATCTTGTCGTTCGTTTTACTTCTTTGACTCTTAACCTGTCTGCCACATTCGCGGTTAACTCCAGTACAAACCTAGGACTATTGCCGCTAGTGTTACTTTTCTTTATAATAGATATGTTTGTATTCGATAGGACCGTGTACAAAGAATATCAAGAAACAAGAAAATAAAAGTAAATATGAACGTACAATGAACGCGATTCCCTAACTTCGAGGCGTAGAATGACCTGACATGCTGTTAAAGACATTCAACAACACGCATTTCCTCATTATATATGAATTGCAGTTTCATCTCTATGGGTTGAATAAAAAACTCAGATTAAAAATGTGTTTAAAAATTGAGCTTAAAAAACTGTTGATCATCAAGAAACAAGAAAAAAAAAACAACTTAATATGAACGTATAATGAACACGCTTCCCTAACTTATCGGCGTAAAATAACCTCAGACGAGTTGACGTGTCGTTAAAGTCAATCAACCACACGCTGTATTTCCTCATTATATATAAATGACGGTCTCACCTCTATCGTCAAATATTCATCATCATCATCATCCTCCTCATCATCATCATCATCATCATGATATGAACGTATAATGAACACGATTCCCTAACTTATCGGCCTAAAATAACCTCAGACGAGTTTACGTCAATCAACCACACGCTGTATTTCCTCATTATATATAAATGACGGTCTCACCTCTATCGCCAAATATTCATCATCATCATCATCATCCTCATCATCATCATCATCATCATGATATGAACGTATAATGAACACGATTCCCTAACTTATCGGCCTAAAATAACCTCAGACGAGTTTACATCAATCAACCACACGCTGTATTTCCTCATTATATATAAATGACGGTCTCACCTCTATCGCCAAATATTCATCAACAACATCATCATCATCATCATGATATGAACGTATAATGAACACGATTCCCTAACTTATCGGCCTAAAATAACCTCAGACGAGTTTACGTCAATCAACCACACGCTGTATTTCCTCATTATATATAAATGACGGTCTCACCTCTATCGCCAAATATTCATCATCATCAACATCATCATCATCATCAACATCATCATCATCATGCATCCAGTTTTGTACTGGTCTAAAAAAACAAATCAAAATTCATTTTTAAATCCGTTTGTTTTCATTTGAAGCGTTAGTTTCATTTGAAATTTCAAAGAAAAGGATTTTTTTTGGATGCCTTTTTCTAAGATTCGGAATTGAAAAGATGATTTTCTCTTGGCCACGTCCATTATCCAGGTTTCTAGTTTCTTTTGAGTAAACCTTGCAATAATCAGTTTTTTTGGTTTTGTTATAAATTTCTAATATTCTGTTTTTTTCTTTCTTCTCTTTCTCTCTCTCCATCCCTCCCTCTCTTTCTCTCTCTTTCTCTTCTTCTCTCTTTCTCTTCCTCTCTCTTTCTCTTCCTCTCTCTCTTTAAAGCATCAATTAAGAACAATTCAAATAACAACGGTTGTTTGTGAGCAGTCGCGCATGCGCCAAACAAAACAAAGTACGCAGTCTTATTTACGAACACAGAGAAACGCTGATATATGTATGTATGGAGGCACGTGGTGTAATGATTAGAGTCGTAGGAAATGGACACGCCGACCAAAGTTCAAATCCTGAACGAGACTGTTTGCATTTCACATAGTACTAATATCCTTGGGAAAGGTATGCATCTAACTACTTGCCCTCCAATTATGTGTAAATAGTAGGGCAGCCGAGGCTCTTTAACTTTGGCTAGGTAACCAGTCTAGGAGAAGTAAAGCTATGGCTAAATTGTAGGGCAGACTAAGCTCTTTAATCTTGGCTAGGTAACCAGTCTAGGAGAAGGAAGAAGACGAAGACCATACACTGTGTTTCAAATTATAAACGAGGTGACACTTTTTCATTTTCTCAAAAAACTACCGATCGGAATTTAACGAAACTTTCATATGTGCGTAGGCTGTATAAAAATTGTATTGCTATGTGCAACAGGAAACAAACGGTGGCCATTTGCAATATTAACAGGATATAGAAATGTTCCAGACTATAAACGCGTGGCAGGAAATAGTAAACGTGTCACCTGAAATTACTTCAGAGAGGAAATCCAGAAATTGATATGTTCGAAGGACCAGGACCTTTTCCAAGTCATCTAAAAAAAAAAGGATCACATATATCATATAAACTAACTCCACTATCACTTTTTAACTCTTTTTACTTTTTCATTTCGATTTGATTTTATCTTTGCTACTGTATGTATCTCTAAAAATCTGTAAATGAAGCAATTAAAGTGTTATTTTCTTTTTTACAGGATTTTTTTTATTAGACCTCGCTAAGTGATAATTAAAGTAAATTAGGTAAATGACCGTAACTTCTGTTCAATTTTTTAGAACCTTAGAATTTTTACGATGTACGTGTATATACACGTTGTCATCATTCTCTGATAAATTTCAACCAGTATTTTTGGGATAGGATGGAGAACTGTCATCTCGTTAATAATATGAAATGCAGTGGAAAAGCAGACAGAAGAACTTAAGAAGCCGAGTGCAACATACTTAGAAAAATCCTAGGGATCTGAGGCGACTTGCTGTCACTCAGATTTCAGTAAAAACCACCAGTTATAAATGCGTAAAAAGCGCATGGTTAGAGTCATGGGAAATAGACTCGTCGCCCTGAGTTCAAATCCTGGACTTGGAAATTGCATTTCACTTAGCGCTAATACCCTTGGGAAATATATGAATCCTACTCTCCCTCCAGCTATGGGTAAATAGTTGGGCAGACTGGGCTCTTTAACCTTGGTTAGGCAACCGGTCTAGGAGACGGAAAACTCTGAATTCAAACCTGTTAAACTTCGCTTAATAAATTGATCTTGTGTCACATCCTGCTCGTGCGGAGGGGTTGCTAAATATATACACGTGTAAAAAGCGCTCGCAAGCAGTAAACTTCTAATAACGTGGAGACAAATAGTCTTTAAATAATTATTGGAATCAAATTAAAAAAAAAACGAAACTACGAACTATAGCGAGTAAGGATTAAGTTATATTCTGGAAGTATCCACTACAATCTAGTCTAAAATGTATTAGTCTTAAAGAATTGGTCTAGAAGATTTAAAGTGTGCCAACCAAATGATATAACTATGTGGAAACACAACATCTGGCGACGTTATATAATACCCGATCACAGATGTATTAAGAGAACAATACTAGTGTCAAAAACACAGTCATTTAATGACAATGAGTAGAATTGGCTGTTTACGCCACATCTACTTATTTCAATGGAAATGTCATGAGTATTTTTCTAGTTTTTGCTTTCACTTCAGATTTCCGCTGCCAATTCTATTAGATGCACAATGTATCATATCCTTAATTCTTGTCAATTCAAATTATGTCCGGTTATGCTTTTCTTTTTATTGGGATGGTCTGCTGACAAAACAGTACGTCATTCTTGATTGTCTATATTATTTTTGCTGTCGGTAAATACAGTTCTCAGCCATGATTAAGGTGGGATCGTTGCTGTAACTGCGAAGTACCGTAACGATTATCAGCGAATTCCAGTTTGCATTTCAGTCGACGTTGTTCATATTCTGTTTGACTAAATCGACTTAGAGGGACATAAATCAATTTTACGTTTTATTTTCTCGGTAGAAATGCGGTCAAAAAAGTTTATCGTTTATCGGTTTTGTCTAAAAAAATTTTTCAGTGATATTTACTACTATGAATTATTATTGGGTTTGGTTTGTTTTATTCATTTAATGGTATATCAGTTGTATACTGGCATCAAATTCTATATGTTATATAGCGGCTTCAAACTCACGTACCCAAAGCGATGTATGTTAGTAGCCAGACTTAAGAAACCACAACACATGGATATAGTAGGAGTTTTGACTTTATTTCTCTTCTCGGCTGTACGTGGTGGGCGGCGAGCGTTGACAATGACTACTACTACTGCTGGGATGGTGAGGTAAAGGGGTGGCTAGTGGCGTCTCACCGCCCTTGGCCGCGACGGACCTTGTCGCTCCTTGTGCTCTGTTCGCCGTCCGCTGTCTGACTGACTTGTCGGCTCGAACCCCCAGGCCTTTTATATTGATAGGTACTCCTACGCATCTTTATCTTTTGATCTGATAACGGGCATTTGTTATATATTTCTTTATCTTCTCCCTGCTTCTTTGACTGGAAAGTCTCGCTTCCATTTTTTAACTTCTTTGTTCGCTTTTACCAGGAAAAAAGTCCTTTGTCATTTTTGTCGTCTTTTCTTTGTTTAATTTAACCGGAAATTCCTATTTCCGTTTGTACAATATACAACATATCAACCTTCGTAGATTATTCATGATTTATTTAATGCCTAAGCCATTGTATATTATGGAGAATTAACATTTTTTGTTGGTCTTCATGTAGACATTCGTTGTAGGCGGTATTGTCAGAGGGGTACGGACAGACGGCTCTCTCCACTGAAAACAATCATTCTTGGTATTTACCAAGACCTTCCATGAGGTTAGAATGTGACACAAGGTCTTTTAAACGTGGGAAGCCACGCACAAACTGAAGCTCATGGGCCGGCTGAAAACAGTCATTCTTCCTCTTCGAGAGAAACCGCCTCGGCATTTATGCCTCTCAGCAGCCGAACCACTTCCGCCAAAAAGGATGACAGAAATTTTACCACGAATCATCACTCACGATCAGAAGGTTGCGAGTTCAATCTTTGTAGCCACCCGCTACATATAAGAAAGATAGTTGGCTGAGTATCGTTTCTTCATACGGACAAAATATGTTATATAATTAATATGTTGCCTATTAATTGTATACGGTAGAGTAGAATTTAAAAGGTAACTGGTAAATTCTGAATGATTGAAAAAAACCCCCCGAAGGATGACGGACAAGGCTTAACCTTTCGGTGACCTTTTAGCTAATCCCTGATTGGTCAAACCAATTTGTGAGAACAGGGAGTAAAGTTAGAGTTTCAGTTTTAGCTCAGCAAACAGAACAGACAGACGCAAGTGGCATCTCACTCAGAAGATGGCTAATCCTCACACGTATATCCATCACAATCTCTCGGCAACGATCCCTATCGGTCTTCGCTCACGGGAAGTCCTATCAAAATTAATGAAAAGATGAAAAGAAGGAGAGAGAGAGAGAGAGAGAGAGAGAGAGAGAGAGAGAGAGAGAGAGAGAGAGAGAGAGAGAGAGAGAGAGAGAGGAACAGACTGGGTGAAAGAGAGAGTTAATAAAAGATTATTATACTTTTTACATATTGAACTATCTACAATAGCTGTTAAGTAAACATATCAAATGTTGAAATAATTAAATTATCATACTGTGATATATTCACAGATCCTGCTAATTTTCTAATAGTTTTCACATATTTGTTCGTTTATTTGCTTTTGTCATAAAGAGACACTCTGAATAACTCATATAGAATTAATGCCACATTATACGACTATGTCAATTTGGTGTTCCCAAAGGAAATAAAATAAACGAAGAATCAAAAACATTTTTTTTGTGGTTACAAAATTTTAGAATTGCATTTATAAGCGGATTCATCATTAACAAAAATTCACCAGTCTCATCAGAGGATTACCACAGGAAGAAGAAGTGTGATAGAAAACGCAATAATATCACAATCAGGCGGGGATAATCACAATATCTTTACCCCCCTCCTCATTATGACATGCTTTTGTTTTCTATTGTAGTTCTTTTTCCTGTGATAATCCTCTGATGATACTCTGGAGAAAATTTTTTTTTTTTATTAAGGATGAATTCGCTCATCATTGCAATTCTAAAGAATCAAAGTTTTTCGGTTCTAAATATGGCAAACATTTCCAAACACCCATTCTAATAATTTCGTTCCAAATGTTCAGAATTTCAGAACAAAATCCAGCGTCGCTATTTCTTTTTTTATTGAATTTTATACTAAAATGAATATTCGTATAAAATAATGAATTGCGTAAAATGTTGGAATATTCTGGTATATAAGGTGTGCTGGAGTCCACCACTTAAATTTATAAACTCTTCGTTGCCGCATGGATTCAATCGGCCAATCAACACACTCGAATACGTGGTTAGTTAACTATTTAATCGCCGATCTTGAAAGGCATTCATTTGCTCGTATTTGACACGGACGAACGCATCAACAACACAAGGATTCTGCTTAACACAAGGAACACAAGGGATCTCCATCGTAAAGTGCTTTCACCTGCTGCCTAAAAATGGCCACAAGAATTGTAACAGAAAAAATGGTCAAAAAGTTATTTCATTTCTTTTTAAGAGGGGGGATTTAATTCATTATTTATATCATTTTCACTATTTATATTATTTTCAAAACAAACTCTGTCTCTGTGTTGCCTGAATTTATTTTAATCGAAAGATTTTTGTCGGTTTCGCATGTTAAAATCATGTCGTGATAGTAGCACGGATATCCATGGCAACCTCTCGCCAACCATCCCTATCATTCATTATCCTCGGAAGGTCCTCTGTTCCCGCATCCAGTATCTCGTCTATGTAGGTCTTTGTTGGACGACCCGTACTAGCATGTCCATGTGCTGGTTTCCATTGGAGGCCGTCACTTATTTGTTTGTCCTTGCTTCTCCAGCAGTGTCCAGCATGTCTTGTTCGTCTCACTCGAATGTTTTGTGTGATAAAGAGCAATTGGCCGTACACAAATAGCATGAAGCAATTATTTTCTTTTTCAGACAACACACTTATTTATTATAGTAGTTAGTATGTAGTCCATGTACCTAATCTTCTATAGGATATTTATGCAAGATATACAACTTTGTACATCAAATTAGAAACACTAATATCAGGTCTTATATAGGCAAACTGACCAAGGAATGCAATAGTTTTTAATCTTTTCCTTGGTTGGTTGAATTTTACGGCATGTCATCACTTGATTGGTTATTTTATGCCGAAGACATTTTGTTTTATTAATTTCAGTACTCAATTAAAAAAAAACTCATTTGTCTATTTAACCGATAGATGAGATCCTAACAGGCACTACTACTCCGGGTCAGAGTGGACTTGGGAGTAATGGTGAAGAAGGGTTCTCCACACTGTCCAGAGCGAGAAATTGGAACTTCACCTTAAGAGTGTTTAACTCATACCCAGAACATTAAGACCTTCAGTCACCGCCTTCTAGCACGATAAAAATGCTTGAGGATTTCCATGACAACAGGGTTGCTAATCATATATTGCTAATATAATTGTTGGACGTGATCAACCGATTCTGGCCGTCTCGCCTAAGTAAGGGCCAAAGTGGAGTGTTGCATGTCATGGAGTCGCCTCCCAATGTGTGTGTGTGTGTGTGGGGGGGGGGCTTACCGCTCTACAGAAGAGCAGTCGGTGTATTCTAAAGCGGTAGCCGACATGGCTGTTTATTTAGAGTATGAAGTAAAAAAAATGCATGTATTTACTATATTAGAATAAACTAAGAAATATTCAATAAAGAGTTTATAGCTCTCCGAAAGTTATACAAAAAGACGGTAACAACTCCTGATTTGGTGCTGTGCGTATGTAACACCCCCCGTCCGTTACCCACATTCCTGGAATATTTTATTCCCCTACCTCTACTGCCATTTTCTAATGCATTAAAAAAAATTAAAAAAATGCACAAATACATTTCTCATTCGACACCTTGACCTAAATTCATCGATTTTGCTTTCGGGTTAATGCATATCATTTCCTCTATGTTTCATTGAGTTTTTCTTTTATTGAATTCTAATGAACTGAAATCGGTAAACTACGGCAGATTTTGAATACCCCCCCCAAACACACACACAAAAAAATATGAATAAAAAAAATGGCGCTGAGGTAAAGGAAAATGAGAATTAATTAATTTAACTACTCAGCAATCTTTATATTATCAGGAAAACTATGGCGAAAGGTGAAACCAGACTGTGGATTGTTGAATTAGCCCGGTGGAGGAGACAGAAACTGCAAAGAGAGACTGAGACCACAACGATGAGGTGATATACATCAATAGGAAGAAAATATATCAACAACAATGTAATGGCTAAGAAAGAGTGGGGGTGAAAGTAACAGTTCACGAAGAAAAGAAAACCGGGGCACTAAAAGAGGAATTAATTTTATGAAAAATATTGTTTACCATAGAGTTATAAACGACTAAAATATCAGTTGCATAGTTTCATTAATTTTTATGATATATATATATATATATATATATATATTATTGATATATATATATATATATATATATATATATATATATATATATATATATATATATATATATATTAATTCAATGCTTCGATAGAGTCCTGTGGATGTGAGAAAGGCTTTTCTATTGGTCATTATTTTTCTTTTTTTTTAGGAGAGGTCCTAATATATATATATATATATATATATATATATATATATATATATATATATATATTGATTGAAAATTGAGGAAAAATGGATAAAACACAAAACAACTTCATTGAATTGATATTTCATCTCGGCATGTAATGAAGGTTTGTCAGAAGACTTATCCTGAAATAAATCTTCTGACGAAGTTTCGTTACATGTCGAGGTAAAATATATGTATATAATATATATATATATATATATATATATATATATATATATATATATGAGTTTTATAATTTGCTTGAAACATTGTGCTTATATTGGTATGGCGCTTGGTTTTGAAGGTTATCACAATGCAAGTGTAAAGAAACCGAGGTAATTGTGATGTTGTTCATTTACCTTTGTTTTATTTTCTTAATATTTAGGGATGAAAAAATATCTTCGTCATTCATAGGCAAATTCTAGTAACAGTGAACATCTCCTTTTCAGGGCTTCGTGCTTTCAGAAATCTTCTAACGAAAGGAATTTTTCATAAACTATTACTTGATTTATTCATGGGCAAATTCTAATAGCAGCAAACATTATTTTTCTACTAACATGAACGTTAAAGAGGAATACATGAAACCACATGGTGTGCTAACAAATGATTCTTATAGACACTTTGAATCTTGTATGCAAATTATTAGGATTAGATAAGAATCCTTGAAATCATATGATTTTGTACAAATTATATATGTTAGATAAGAAAATTTACATCAAATTATTTCTGTTAAGGCTCATTGTTATTACTAGCAAGAATATGCGCCCTCCGGGCGTAATATTTAAGTTTAATGTAATGAAATATGTTAAATCAAAAAGACTAACGACACCGTATATTACGTAAACGTTTATTTCTTAGTGATATATAAGACACTTTGCACGATTTTAAACACACTAATAACATGGGCTGTTTGAAAGCAAGTCTAACTCAGATTTTCATAGAGACATCATTAATAATTGTATTATTGATTTTGACTATAAATTAAATACTCATTAATAAACTTACATAATTCCTGATGGTATTGTGACGTAAACATTGACGTTACAGACTGACAGACACCAAATTTCTATTATAATAAGATTATTATTATTTTCCATTAGAGTTTTTCACACCCACTGAATTCTTCCTCTAATATCCAATTCACCCAGACTCTTTTCCAGACTTTTCGGGACCGTTTCAAGGGCACTAATTACAATTGGTACGACATTTACCTTCATGTACCACAGCTTTCCAGTTCTCTGGCAAAGTAAAAAAAATATGTATCCATCTTTTCGTTTTCTTTTAATTTCACTAGGTAGTCCGCCGGATGGCAGAATCCACGATATGGCCGGTTTTCTTCTTGTTAATTAACACTAGGTCTGGTCTCCTGGTCGGAATTTGGTGATCCGTCTGTATATCAAAAACCCAGAGAATCTTATGAGTCTCATTCTCCAGGACAGATTCAGTGCATATACCATTTAGAGGTATGGTGAAAATTTATTTCCAGTAGATCACTTTTCCCACCCAATCGTTCCTAGTCTTTTACTCTCTTTGTGCTGCATTCACTTATCATATGATTAACCATTTCGTCTTTTATCCCACACATTCTCCACTTGCTATTCTGTTGCATTTTTATCTATTTTTTTTATAATTTGTTCTCACGACATCGTCTTGTACTGCGATTATAAGAAATTCAGTTTCTCTTTTGAAGTTTCCCTTCTTAGCCATGTCCATGTCTTCTCATTCATAATATATGGTGTGGTTAATTTGCATACTGGTTTTAACAAAATCGGGTTTAATAAATAATTACTTGGTGTTATTGATCTCTAATATCATTGTTTTATTTTCCAGCGTATTAAAATCAATCCTATGAATTAAATTTATATAGAAACAATTAAAATATAATTAGAATAAGTGAAATATTTTTTTATATGCGTTATAATTTGATTTCGTTAGTATTTCTAATTTAGTATATTTCATTACATCAAAACTTAAAACTTACGCCCGGAGGGTGTATATTCTTCATACTCCTACTACTACTACTACTAATAATAATAATAATAATAATGATAATAATAAATCCATATTTTGTTTGTTTTTTAATTCTTAAAAAGTAGATGACTATAAAATGGCTATGAGATAATTACTTGCATATATTATGTGCGATTGATGAACAAACATTTTCGAAAAATGATTCCTACTTTGACTGCACGTGTTTGCATTCAGGAGTTTTATTTTAAGAGTGCAGCTTTCAGCGTATACGTGCAGATGTTATTTGCATCTTAAAGTCATAAGACGATCACGGATATCCTAGAGGCAACGATATCAGTTTATGGAGCAAGCAAGACAGTTTCAAATCAATTGGTCTGCTTAATTTGCTTCAAGGAAAGAAATAGAACTTTTGAAAATAAACACAGAATTAAATTAGTATCAGTGTTTTCTATGTCAATTGTTCTGCTACTGATTACGATTCTGTTGAGATAATTGACCTAGGATATGATTTTAGGTTGGTTCGGTGATGATCTTCAAAATAGTGACTGGAAATCGTTGATTTTTGAAGACAGTTAACAATATATGGCTTAATAATGGTGTAATATGTCTAATCATAGGTTTTCTTGATCACTGAATATAATATCCGTTCATTTTATTGATTTAATCAATTCTATTTTTTATCATGTAAAAAGTGAAAATTATAATAAGATTAGTGACGTTTTTCTCGTAGATATCACGTATATATAAAGTTCGCAATAGTTAACTTCCACACATAAGAATTGAATTTTCCATATAAGTTAGTCATTTGACTGACAGATTTGTCTTGATTAAGTTATTAAATTTATCAAACTGGGATTCACATCCTAAGTTTGTGAGGGATGCATACTGTAGTTCCTCTGTCACCATTATCATCTCGATATAAGTGTTCTACCATCAAAAGTTGTTTCTTATCCGCATCAATAACTTTCTTCATTACTGCAGCTTCCAGAATTTCAATCCCAGTTGGTTCACCCTTGTCTATGGCATGATCCACACATATGATATGAGTACAACAATTCAGTTGCTTATAGTGTTACATAATATATGCATAGATTATTGTCAACCCCCTGTATTTCTGAAGGGATGGCCCTTTTCATATCACGGGCGGGACTTTCCATGGAATATTACAGAAATCCCGTGAAATACGTGAAGTCACGTGGGACCTGGTTGGCTCTCAGTTTCAGCTTGGGCGTCTGGCAGCTAAGGCCTTAGCTGGAGCTCACATGCATACGCGCGATATGTTAGTTAGATGAATATGTTTAGTTAAGTAAATAAAGGTTTAAATAAATAATATGGTTTTGTGGTTGATGAATGTCTTGGCAACAAGACTGATCTAGAAGAAGAAATGAATCAAGGACGACCAACCAACAAGAACAGAGAAAGAAGAGGTCCAGACGTTAGAAGAGACGCTAGAAGAAGAACGTAAGATACCAAAGATGAACAGAAGAATAATAGAAGTAAAGAAAGGGTATGCAACAATAGTTTACTCGTAGGTTCACAGACAAATTGAATGATCTATGTCCATTCCTAACCTTCATATCTGGGAATGAAAGAGAACAACTGGTGGCAGTATCAGTTTCGCCAACCTGTGGAAGACGAAGTTTTCTATCCGTAAATAGAGCTCTTTTTATGTGGATTCCTTGAAATTACATCTACTTTCACAGTTTTCATCCGAAACAGATTACCAATGCATCTTTCATCATCAATTGATCTAGTTCTTACTGCCCTTTTTTATTTTCCTCTGTTGTAAGACGCTTCTTCTTTTGTAGAACATTCTCATCTCTACTTTCCTTTCTTCATTCTTATTAAGTCTTTAGGAATTGTGTTATTGTAAATTGTTTTTAAGCTCTGAAACACTTCTCCTCATAAACACCCGAGAGTCAGGTGTCATCTTGACTCCAAAGTCTTCTTTCATTCAATTTTGATAGGATAGATCCTTACAATGAATATCATAGGCATGTAAAGTAAGAGCCGGTGTCTTTCATACCAATCCTTGCTTTTTGGATTTAGCAATGCTTTTTAAAGATTTTCCGTAAAGCATTGAACCGTTCATAATCATCTTTCACTCTAGTAGCAACTGCTTTTTCATTCAGTGGGTACAGATCTTTGTCGATCCAGAATTTCCTTAGTTCATTTGCAATAATCTTACTAGCTTGATCCCGGCTCATCATCATGAATAAATTCATCTTTTTGGAATACTTCATGTTTTTCTATTTTCTACACACATTATTTACTTTCATAGTTATCCCTCGTGTTTCTCCTTTTTAGCCGATAGGTGGCGCATCCAAGCAGTATGCGCGAAAACCAAAATGTATCTCTTTTTTTTTCAGTTCACTCGAACATGTAACACGCATATTTTGCGTTCTCTTGTCTACGTGACAGGGGGCTCCTGGGCCCCACAATTTCTTATAACACCTCATAGAAAAAACTCCATGTAAGTCAAAACTCTTTCTTCCTTAATCCACAACTTCAGGATCATTCATAAAACAACGACTCTTCCTTTTTTGACTTACCAATAGAAACATAAACGACATATTAACAACCTTTTCACTCATACAAACATGTATAAACTTTACTACAATACTTGTTTTTTTCTTTTTCTTCAAGTATTTGTTCCGTAATAAATATATTGTTTTTATTAACTCTTTGCCGACCAAATTTCCCCTCACAGCTGTACCAAATTTTCTTGGTATTTTTTACCTGTATGATGGGATATTTCTAAGTTCTTTATCTATTCACCCCAAAGCTCATTCTATTTAAATAAAGTTCTATTATCATTTTAATCTTCTACTCAGTTATAATGAAATAACCATCAGTTTTTGCTTGGGTCACACTGTCGGCTGGGGAAGAAGAATACACCGAATGCACCTCTGCAGAAGGGTAAAATCCCCGCAATGAGGCCACGTGTTGGCGGTGGATGGCGAACCGTGATGCTTAAGGACGGAATCCTGGTGGTTGAGCAGTCCATGTCTTACGACACGTCACTTAGGTCCTTACTTGGGCTAGACGGGCGGTCAGAGACGCCTCTGATCAATCGACATTATTGTCCTTATGGTAAGCACCTAACCCATGCGCTAGAAAGCGTTGGCTGAGGGTCTTAACGACCTGAGTATGACATTAAACTGCATCTGGTAGTGAACTTTCAATTCTGGAGCTCTGGGGAGTGTGGAGTATCCTTTCATCCATATTACTCCCAGGTTCCCGCTGACCCAGAGTGGTAGTACTTCTTAGAATCGCATCTATGGGATAAAATGAGTTTATATATGTGTTTTAAAACATTGAATTTGAAAAGAATTTGAATATCCATCAAGAATGAATAAAACAAAACGCCTTTGGCATAAAATATCCCGGCAAGAGTTGACATACCGTAAAATCTAACCAACCAACCAACCAACTTTGCTTAGGTGTAGTTGGAGAGCCGAAGTGAGCTGCCTAAAGTAGGCAAAGAGTTTAATTGTTTTTCTTATATATCCCAATCAGTATATATTTCCTTTACAAACAGGCTTAAATGTATTCAGTTTATATTTCAATTGCAACTAAATTGTAGTAACGAGCTGTGGTTTACAACCGACACCCAACGAAGAACATCTTCACCACATCAAGATTATCACACGGACTCCCGCTACAGATACATGCAACATGAACAATAAACAGTCTTCTATAAAAAAAATAAATGATTATTTGATTTTAACGGCATGTAAACCCGGTTGTTAAACAGCCCAGTCTATTCTACTATTTCCCTATATATGGGGTGGAGGTGCCTGTTGTGTAATGGTTATCGTCGGGGGAAAGGGACACGGTAACATGTGTTCAAATTCTGGATATTTATGTTCAAATCACGTTGAAAGCACCGACCCCCTAGATCACCGACGTTAAGCAGCGATAGGCCTGTTCAATACTTAGATGGGTGACAATTTAAGCCATGGCAGGTACTATAAGAAACCGAATATCAAAATGGCTTGATTTGGCATTAAATTAAAAAAGGTTTCCGTAAAATAAATCAAGAAAACAAACAAATCCTAGACGAGGCTGGTAGCATTTCATATAGTGCTAATACCATTGGGAAAGGTATGAATCCAACAATTATTCCTTCAGCTATTGACAAATTAAGAGCAGACTGGTCTCTTAACCTTAGTATGGCAACCGATTTAGGTGATGGAAAATTTTGAATTCAAACCTGTTAAACTACGCTTAAGAAATAGATCTAGTGTCGAATCCTGTTTGTGAGGAGGGGTTCGTAAATCCATATGTGGGTTGAGTACAGGAACCATACGGATTCATATGTTTCGTAGTAGGTAGTATGTTGTTTTAGTGGCATATCATTTAATACCGAATCAAGTCATTTGGACTCCGGCTGCTTGTCACCCAATTAAGTAGTGAACAGGCTCATCGCTACTTAACTTCGAGGATCTAGCGGGTGCTAGTGCTTTCAGCGTGACTTGACCGGAATATGTGTTTCGTAAAGATGTTAGTGCCAAATGAAACAACCTCGGCCAGGATTTGAACTTGGCTCGCCACGTCCATTTCGGATGAAGATGACTGTTATAACATGCTCGCGTAGACATTAATGTATCATCACTTCAGTATATAAATAGCGCAGGTGTGCACAAGTCTTCAGTTAATTTTGAAATTACAGAATTAGAGCAACAACAATAAAACAATAAAAAAGCTATATATTTTTTATAACACCTCATGTGTTAGAATTTCATAAATGAGCTTTAAGTATTGATTATTTTAGTTTTTCTCGAACAACGGAGCGTATTACAGCTGATATTTATTATGTTTATCCGAATCTGACGCATGTAAATAAACACACACACACACACACACACACACACACACACACACACAAAAAAAAAAACACACACACACACACGCACACATATATCTTCTATGTATATTAAAAGTTTGGTATGTACGTGTCGACGTATAACTCCAAAACGGGAGGTCACTCAAAATCTAAATCTTGCATACACCTTAATATCCTTCTAACTAAGAAACACGCCAAATTTGGTTATTGATTTTTACTGATTAAAGGATATAATTAATTAATTAAACCAAAATCAACCAATTTGCGGAACTGTCCGTATACCAGCTCCTGCTGCTCAAAAAATATTGTTCGCTGCCTGCTTTTTATTGTAGCGATACCAGTAGTTTAGTGAACAAAATTTTAGTTGACAAAATTGCAGTCTATGCCGTTCAGCTCGGAATCTCTCGCCTATTTATGGTCCAATCTTTAAAATACTTATATGGTTAGAAAGAAAATAAATTTTTCTAAATATGTAATTTGTATGTGTCTTTATCCATTGAATTATTTTTTACAGCGATTTAAAAAATATTTTGCTTCGGATAGCCTATAATTCAAAGTATGATTTTTTTTCATACTAAATTTTAAAGGGTACTTTTGAACCGGGTACTTTTGAACCAGGTAGTTTTGCTAGTATATATATATATATATATATATATATATATATATATTTGGTTTGTAGATTGATTATGAAGGCTTAGCAATGCAAAGGAAGAAATTGTAACGAGTATGTTTTCCCTTTACCTGTATTAAAAAAACAAACTTTCCTTGATATTTTGGGATTAAAATCCCATCCTCAGATGACATTGGAGTTAGTGTGGAAGTAGTAAGTTGTGTGCTTCTGTATTTGTTTTAGAACTAAAAACAAATACAGAAACACAAGTTAGGGAAACATCAAAAATAATAATACAGATGAATGAACAACGTACTCGTTACCTTTTCATCCTTTGCATTTTGATCAGCCTTCAAAATCAATTCATAAACCAAATATAAACACAATGCGTCAAGCAAACTATTTAGGAGGTATATAATTGCAGATTCACCGTATTCGGCTCAGCCAAATCTCACTTTGTTTACAAAGTTTGAGAACTCTAGGTGAAGGTCATTTCCCCTT
>CM042139.1:55137311-55177311 GCA_023376005.1 Doryteuthis pealeii
TCGATTCCGACCTTCGACAATCGTATTCTAAAAGATAGCTTAAATACTTTTTGGTTTAACTTTTTATTTTGATGAATCTTTTTTCTCTACCCCGGATCTGTCATCATAGGAAAATGACCACGTCCATTTCTGTTGATAGGGATCTGTGCGGTAAAGTGAGGTCATGGTAAGTGTGGCGTTCCGCCACAGACGCTAAAATGTCCTTGGTCTGGCTCTAATGAAAAGAGGATAGACTCCCTCGTTGTCTGGCTGATACCGAGTTTAGGCTACCCCGATGACTTTTCTTTTTACTTACCCATTGTTATATACAGAAATATATAGCAAGATGAGGACAACTGTCTGAAAAATATACATATCAAGGCTCATCTCATCTCATCTCATCTCTCTCTCTCTCTCTCTCTCTCTCTCTCATATATATATATATATATATATATATATATATATATATATATATATATATATTCATTGCTGCTTCTCTCGTGATGGCTTTCGGGATGTCGAGGTTCGCCAAACAAATCCCGCCTCCCAAGTTTAAGTCGCAACGATAAACCGTATAACTACAGGCAGAGATGCGGACTGCCGTCGGCGTGTTCGGTTTCCATTTGTTGCCCTCCGGGTGGGGGGGATAACGATAGCGGATACTGATGTAATTTGGGGGTATACATTAGAACTAAAGTAGTAAGATTCAAATTTACTTTAAAAAAAATATATAATAAAATAATTGATTTAAATGGTGTTCTGTTTTTTTTTTTTTTTAAATTTTATTGGTTGGTTTAGTTTATGCTAATTTATTTGAATCACAGTGGAAGCTATTGTATAATAATGCGTTTGCTCCAGGTCTCTTTAGTCAGATGTTAGCCCTGAAGAGCACTAAGCGAAATTTTTAGTAGGTATATCTTATATCTGACTCATTAGGTTATATATATATATATATATATATATATATATATATATATATATATATATATATATATATATATCTGTTGCTATAGGTCTATTTCAGTCTGTTCTTATTTATCTCTGTCAGATCATCGAATTATCTCTCTTTCTCACCTTCCCCCCGCTCTCTCTCTCTATATATATATATGTATATATATATATTAGGTGTATCAAAAATTATCGAGATTTTTTTGTACTCTTTGACATACCTTGTATTATAAAAAGAAAATAACGTTCCATTCATTTTTCATTTCTATATTGATAAATACAGCTTTAACTGTGGTACCTTTTTGACAGACCTTATATTCTGAAAAGAATTAATGAATGGAACGTTATTTTTTCAGAATCTGGATACTTTTTTGACACACCTTGTATATACATATATATATTCTTCCACCACTGTTTTTTTACAATCTATCTATCTATCTATCTATCTAGTGCATGCATGTATATGATAGGTTGGTATATATATATATATATATATATATATATATATATATATATATGTCCGTATGCTGGTATATATCTATTTCAGTCTGCATCTGTTCATTGTTTTCTCTCTCACTCACTCCTTCCCTGCCCCTCTCTCTCCCTCTCCCCATCTCTCCCCCCACTCTCTCTCTCTCTCTCTATATATATATATATATATATATATATATATTAGTTTTTGTAGTATTAGCCTTCACAGGCGCGTTGTCTTGATGATAAGTGGCTAACACGCTGTTTTGAACCCAATGGTAACAATCACACCTTAAATGTATTGTACGTGATATATATATATATATATATATATATATATATATATATATATATATATATCCTTCCACCACCGTTTTCCCCTCTATCTATTTATATAATGCATGTATGAATATACACTTTAGCATGGTTCATTCATGCGATTATACATAAATATTTATGAATATTTTCCCGCGTAATTGTAAAAGCTTACGTTCATATATAATTTTGTGTTGTGTTCCTGCATAAACAAACAAATGAATTAAATTGTAAGTACAAGTGCATTTTATTTGCCCCTGGCAAAAATGTCACGAACAGCAGATGAAACTAACGAGTACCGCCTTCTGCCTCCATCAGACAACAAACTGACAATTTGGCTTAGCATTGAAACTGATTACTTTAATGGAGCTAACGCCTCCCCCAATCCATCCATCAATGTTCTCTCTTTCTTGCTCTAGGCCAACTAATTTATTTTCCAATACAGTTTTTTTTTTTACAGATTATTATATTTTAATGGGTCAGATGCCTCTCCATTCAATCCATATACTCATTCGATTGTTCTTGTCCATCTTACTGGTGAATCTTACTGTTTTTGGTTTTGTTTGCTTGTTTGTTTGTTTGTCTGTTGTTGTTGTTGTTGTTGTTATTGTTGCTGCTGCTGCTGTTGAATATTTGATTGTTTTTATATTCTTTCTGTCCTCTTCATTCAAGCTTGTCATCATTTTCCCACACATTTCTTCTATTCTCTTCATCATCATCTTTCTTCTTCTTCTTCTTCTTCTTCTTCTTCTTCTTTTCTTCTTCTTCTTCTTCTTCTTCTTCTTCTTCTTCTTCTTTTCTCTCTTCTTCTTCTTCTTCTTCTTCTTCTTCTTCTTCTTCTTTACACCCAACATTTTATTATTATTATTATTATTATTATTATTATTAGTTCTTTTAGTAACAGTAGTTGTAGTAATATACATACACATCTCCCATTTCCCTTTACCTTTGTCCTCATATCTTTCCTCCTCCCCCTCCTCCTGCACCTCCTCCTGCACCTCCTCCTGCACCTCATCCTTCTTCTTCTTCTTCTTCTTCTTATTATTATTATTATTATTATTATTATTATTATTATTATTATTATTATTATTATTATTATTATTAAAATGGTTGGGTGTTTGAATATCTGATTATAATCCACAAAACCTGGTGTTTAAATGCAAACTTTAAGCTTGTTCAAAGACTTATAAGTAGGAAGTTAACCTGTTGGCATGTCAACACTTACTGGGTTATTTAATGCCGAAGTCAGTCGTATAGCTCAGTCGGGTGAGCGTTCGGCTAGGAACCACAATGTTTCGTGTTCGATACCGGCCCTCTCCAATTCAACGTATGAGTAGGATAGGGATCTGTGCGGTAATGTGAGGAACTGATGGTAGGTGTGGCACTCCACCTCAGACGCTAAACTAAGCTCCTTGGTATAGCGCTAGTGAAAAGGGGATATACTCCCTCGCTGTCTGGCTGATACCGACATTAGGCCGCCCTGACGACTTTACTTTACTTATATAGGTTCAAGTAACCATTCTTATTTAACCATGACAATAATAAGTATTTTCTAAGACTTATATATGTTCAATTAACTACACCTATCAAATAACATTATCGAAATTTTAAAAATCAATGTGTTAATAAAAGTAAGTTATGAAACAAATCTATTTGACCTCGAATTAGGACCCTAAACTGTACGACTAGAGGTTAAAGTGGATCTGAGTGAATTGGCAATGAAGGAGTGACTCAATGCTCCCTGGATACAGCTTAGTGCCATATTATTTTTAAAGCAAAAATTAATTCAGTAAACCAATAACTTGACCAATTCTCGTTCAAATGATCTCAAATTTTAACAGCATGTATTCGAATAATTCAAACTTTTATTTTCCATGCGTTATATTTTTTCTTTTTAGATATAGACATGCCATTCACTGGAAAAGAAAAGACGTTTAAACATAACATTTTTAAGTTGCTTCTACACATGCTGTTAAAATTCGAGATCCTTTGAACGAGAATTGGTCAAATTATTATGATTTTTAAAACACTCTATGCATCTCAAATTTGGTATACGGTCAAGACATGTTGAAAACGCCAGTTCCTGCTAGATCACCGAAGTTAAGCTGTGATAAGCATGTACAGTACATGGATAGGTGACCATTTAAGCAACAGCAGGTACTGTAAGAAAACGAATATCAAAATATCTTGATTACTCATTAAATAGCCCGAAATGGTTTGATATGCCGTAAAACCAACCAACCAACCAACCAACTGAACTGACAAGAGAAAAGGTTTCTTTATGAATCTGGATTTTTGTCCTTAGCCCTGTCGGATTGGACTGTAGAATACTCCGACTGCACCTCTGCAGAAGGTAAAATCCCCCTATGGAGCACGTGTTAGTCGTGGGTGGTGATCCGTAATTCTCGTGGCTGAGTATTCCATAACATGCAAAACTCCCCTTTTACCCTTACTTACGCTAAACGACTGGTTGGAGAGGCCCCTTCCGATCAATCGGCTGGTCACGCCAAGCCCTAGCACCTATATGATTGTTCCAACCCTATTGCTCTTATGGCGACACCCATCCCTTTTTATTCATACATGTGCTAGAAGGCGGTGACTGAGGGTCTTTGTGTCCTGAGTATGACGTTAAATTGCATTAGTGGCGAGGATCCAATTCTGGAGCTCTGGTGAGTATGGAGTACACCTTCATAGCCATTACTGCTGTAGGAATATTTTAGTACATAAGCCGTGCTGCAAACCACAACTTAAATTTATAGACTAAACAAGATCACGTGGTTTAAACCTCAGTCAATTGATAGCCCGAATACGTGGTTGGTTAACAACTTAATCGCTGATAGTGACATGACGTCCATTTGCAATCATTGACGAATGACCTGCAAGACTGAGGAGCACCAAGGAAACAACCCAAGGATTCTTCACTAAGGATCGCGCTCTGCTTAACACAAAAGATATCCGCTGGACAGCGCTCTTGCTTGAAGCCTAAAGGATGGCAACAAAAATCATAACAACTGCCAGAGGGGTAGTACTTTTTAGAGTATCATCTATGGCTTTAAATAATTAACCAAATGTGAGTTTGTAAATAAAATTGAATACCCAACATGAATGAATAAGACAAAACGTCTTCGGTATAAAAAAACCCAACAAGGGTTGACATGTCATAAAAACCAATCAATTAACCCACCAACTTTTTTCCTTCAATATTTCACTTCCAAATTGAGATTTTTATTTCACCAGGTATACAATTGTCAAAATCAATGCAACAATGTTGAACTAAAATCGATACCGAAAAGCAACACCATTAATAAGATATTCTCTCTTTCGTTCTGTTCATTGATAGCATAAGTTAAACCTTTTTTTTTCCTTATACGACACTGTTTTGTAGAGGATTTCAATATCATTATGTTCTATAATTTGATCATCAATTTAGTTTTTGAATTTGATTATCACATCGTTAAAACTACGTCTTTACGACAAACTAATACATTTTCTCTGTTGGGCTTGGCTGCATTAAACACAGTGAAATGCAGAAAATGGTACGAAACATAATATTAAATTATTCTAATCGGCACAAACAACTATTTGAAATCTGAATCGTTATTACGAAGATAAACAAGACCCGGTCAACATACTCTTGCTATTCTAAACTGTATTAACTTATTAATCATGCTTTTAATGCTAACTCTATTTACACGTATCCCATGTATACGGGTCAGGCACAAGGCCCTGTTAATGTGGGACCAAAGCTCATGGGAGGCGGGTGTCACATCCTACCCGTGTGTGAGGGAATGGTAAGTATGTATAAATAGATCTATTTGATTTATAGATGTGACCCTAACAGGTACTAAAACGCCGGGTCAGAGTAGACATAAGAGTAATGGCAATGAAGGGGTAATTCACCCCCCCCAAGAGATTTGAAACTGGGGCCTTACCACGAGATGCAATTTAGTGTATTAGCGCTATGTAAAATACAGACCACTTCGTCCAAATTGGAAATCGTCTAGCCGTGTCCATTTCCTACAACGATAACCATTACACGACGCGGTTCCACAATATATATGTTTATAGATTATTCGTTTTCAATCGGCCTGTGCTTAAAAACCCTCTTATGTTGTTTGGTTGGTTGGTTGGCTGGTTTTTACGGCATGTCAGCCCAATGGGTTATTTTATGCCGAAGACTTTTTAAACCCATTTTTTAAACCCATTAAAAAAAAATCATTTTTCTATTTAACCCGTAGATGGGACCCTAACAGGTACTACCACTCCGGGTCAAAGGGGAAATAGGAATAAAGGTGATGAAGAGATACTCCACATTCCCAGATCTCCAGAATTAGAATCTCACCATCAGATAAAGTTTAAAGTCATACCCATGACATTAACCCCACCCCAGCCAACGCCTTCTAGCATATATATAATACAAAGGGTTGGGACTTGCCATAAGGGCAATAGGGTTAAGACAATCATATAGGTGCTAATGAATTAACGCCACACAAATATATATATGAACGTATAATGAACGCGATTCCCTAACCATAGGCATAAATTAACCCTGTACGTGACATTAGAATCAATAAATCAGCATTGAACACTGTATTCAATATCTTAATTTTGATTTTGAACACTGATATGGGGTAAATGCAACTATTTCAACCACTGGGTGGTAGAGTATAAATATTTGGTATGCTTCTCTTGTACATCTTCTATTTGGAATTGTTTACATTAAAATCTTCACGCATGGCAAATCAGATTTCGTTATCGTCGAAAATTGACAGTTTCTAGTAAAACATCTTTTGATTTGTATTCCTACTCCAAGATCAACAGACACATCAAAGGATTCTTTAAGGTTTCATTCAGACCCACAACTCATTTTATGTATTAGCCGATTTCTTGCCGTTTTCTTTCGTCTGAGCAATTCAATTCTCAAGACTTAAACTAGCAAGAATATGCGCACTCCGGCCGTAAGTATTTAAGTTTTAATTTAATGAAATATATTACATTAGAAAGACTAACGAAATTAAATAAGAACACATAATAAAGATTACACTGGTGTTGATTTAATTCTAATTGATTTCGGCCGTAAGTATTTTAGTTTTAATTTGATAAAATATATTACAATAGAAAGACCAACAAAATTAAATAAGAGCACATATGAAATATTACACTTATTTTGATTTCATTTTAATTAGTTTCGGGCATGAGTATTTAAGTTTTAATTTAATGAAGTTTTTCAAATTAGAAAGACTAACGAAATTAAATAAGAACCACATATAAAAAGATTACACTTATTTTAATTATATTTTAATTGCTTTCTATATAAAGTAATTCATAGGATTGATTTTAATATATTGGAATAAAACAAAAATACTTGAGATCAATAACACCAAGTAATTATTTATTAAACCCGCAGAATCAGCACCGAGGAAATGTCCGACGATTTTGCAGCAGGAACAAGTAGACTGCGAAAACAAATAAGAATCCCTCATCATCTCTCATACTCTCTCTCTCTCTCTCTCTCTCTCTCTCTCTCTCTCTCTCTCTCTCTCTCGATATTATATATCCGAGCATAGGGGTATATAACACTCCTTTGGCAGATCCTATTTATCATGCTGACGGGTGTCTAGCCACTATTCGGTAAGTCAGATGGGAGAGCCAATTCGGCCACACGAGCGTACAGCAGATGGTATCACATAATCATTCTAGTATCATATATCTTTTCCCACGAGTTAAAAAATGTCAATTGAACGTTAGTAGTTTCAGCTTTGTAAGGCTATATATATATATATATATATATATCGATACTTCCACATGCACTACCTTCGTACCATTTGCGGTATAAAATGGGATGATAGAGTGAAAAATAGTGCAATACTAAAAAAATGTAACAACATTGCAGGCATTGAAACTTTACTAGCAAAGGTTCAGCTTAGGTGGGCTGGTCACGTTGTCAGAATGAATGAGAACAGGCTTCCAAAGAAGATATACGGACAACTACCAAATGCTAAGCGTTCTATTGGACGTCCTCTCTTACGTTATAAAAACAAATTGAAGGACAATTTGAAACGCCTCAATATTGATCTGAGTGCCTGGGAAAATCTAGTATCAAATCGGAAAAAATGGCATAAGACATGTTTCGCAAAATTAAAGAGCTTTGAAGAAAATAGATCGTAATCAGCTCTGTCTAACTTTAAAGCAAAATATCTGATTACCGCTTCAGAAAATTTAATCTGTCTGTGGCTTCGTTGCTCACAGCAAGGCTGGGCTGGCATCACACTCGAGAAAACACAAAATGTCTTCTTGATATCATGCACAACGTCGAAGGAAACAACTCACTCACTGCTGACCCTCATCTATCGTTTACGATAGGAGAGTCCACCATATATCGACCCTAGCTTGGTAATAAATAAGATTGTTGCTGCTCCAACGGAGGCATTTGGGAACTCCATTGCAGTTTAGTTTAAAGAAGGAATAACAAAATTTCTTCAGTATATGAAGTCAATGCTTAGTCGCTTAGAAAAAGTAATGCACTCCCGGTTCTTGTTCTTTTAAAAAATTACCGAAGTTAATACATACTGTGTCCAGCCTTTTCCTGCTTATAGACTACAATGGAAGAGTTAATTTGTTACGGGTTAAAGGAGTTCCCACTTTACGAACGGACTGGAGGCAAATCGATTTCTTTCAAAAATCAAAGCAACTTTGATTTAGATAAATTGATTAGATTGAAACCCAACCTCTAAATTTAGCGCTGAGCCGTGTCAAACATAAACCGCCTGAAGGGTTAACTCGTTGATACTAACTCTCAAATCAGCTTGCAATTAAAGCGTAACGATTGCTTACATTGTATTCCTTGTAATTAGCGATTATATTTTGGTATTTTTTAAAATACCTTTTTTTTAGGGTGAGTCAAAAATTTTGCTATATTTTAGTACATACTAGTTTGTAGCGTGTATATCACGTGAACGATTCAGTTTAAGCTGTGGTAGGTACCCGCTGTGCTTGTTAGTATCCTTTCCCAAAAAGTTGTTATTTTTTGAAGAAGAGAACCAAGAAACGAACCTTGGTAATGGATAGATTACACCAGGAAGTCTTTAAATGTTGTAAACTACGCTCTTCTTGTCGGAATAGAGAGATATGTTAAACGTTTGTTACTTTACCCTTTTCTTGTCGGAATGTAGATGATGACGTGCCAACTTTTCGTTACGTCTGGCACTCATTTCTGAGTGGAGAGATTACGTGTCCACGTTACTTAAGTTACGGCTCTTACTTCTGATAGAGAAATGATGTGTGATAGTAGAAATATTTGTATACTTATCTCTCTGGGTCGGCACTACTTCGGAGAGGGTGGACTACTGATTGCTGGGCTGCTTTTCAGTTGGCTGGCAATTCTATGATCTTTGGAGTCTGGGCGCCAGCTTGAGGACCGAGGGTTATCTTGCCTTGTGCCATATGGAGTTTTTAGTAATAACACAAGGTCGCTTCGTTTTACTCATGAGTATTTTATTTCCCCCCAAATCACAACTGCTGAGAGCAAGAAATCCATGTCTTGCTCCGTTAACGCATTCTTCCAGACTCAATTCACACTCTGACCTCTCACCCCTCCTCTCTGCCACTTCACCACGTTTCATTCGATCGTCCAATCAAACCATGCCATGTATCTATGCTAAATCATAATTTGAACTTTTCCGTTCCCCTCTAACTCAAAATTCTTGCTTAAAAACTTCCCGTGCTAATTTACATATCAGGCCACTCTCATGGCTCTACACCACGCCCATTAGGTAACAACGCTACCAAGCGCTTATTTCTCAGTAATTTTTAAACTTCACCGGCGAAGTCAATTGCTCACATGCGAAAATCTCAAGCGAAACTGGTTAAATTTATATCACTAATGCTTCTCCATAGATGATGATATGCTAATCATGATTTAAACAGTAACAAGTTTTAGTATCTTGTCTACTCCTGAGTATCATTTGACTGTATTTTTGAGATGAGTCATGATTTGAATAATTTTGATTTTTCATCTTTATTGTGGTATGTATAAACACAAACGTTTCGGTCGCTGTATGCTGTGGCCTTCCTTAAGTGTTCCACCTGCGGAAAGACAGAGGATACAGTGACCAAAACGTTGTATTTATACATTCTACAATAAAGATGAGGACAACAGCCGAAAAATCAAAATTATTAATCCTGAAAAACTGGAATTTCGCCATTAAATGCAGTTTTACGTCATACCCAGGACACTTTTATATAAGTGAAATACGAGATAATATTAAAAAAAAATTGAAATAGAACACTAAGTAGGACTGAGTCTATTCTAGTAGTAACCACTCCAAGTGGAGATTTAAGAGGTTTAAATTCAGAGTTTTCTTTCTCCTAGACTGGCTGCCTAACCAAGGTTAAAGAGCCCAGTCTGCCCTACTATTCACCCATAGCTGGAGGGAGAATAATTGGATTCATACCTTTCCCAAGGGTATTAGCGCTATGTGAACTGTGACTTCGTCCAGGATTTGAACTCGGGTCGACGAGTCTATTTCCTACGACCCTAACCAGTACACTACGCGCCTCTCTAATAAGTAGATTTATCATTACATTGAAGCGTTTCAGTATCTACTGAGATTATGCTCCATAATTGGTATAGAGCATATATCATATTCTATTCCAATTATGAAGCACACTCTCAGTAGATACAGAAACGCTGTAATCCAATGATAAATCAACTCATTAACTCGAGTCTTTCTTTTATTACATCAAGGTAATAATCACGTGATCTGAATGTATTCTCCGGAAGTAATAGACTAAACGCCGTGTGGTACAAAAATGAATACTCCATCATTTTATTACGATAGAATTAGTACTGGTGAAATAATATTTGTGCTGTTTGGTAAGAAGGGCAGTTGTGGACTCTTTTGTAGTGATGTGAAGGTGTGAGGCTGCTAGGAATTTAGTCACTGCTAAAACGTTCACACTCTGCCACCGAAAAAGAATTCACACGTATCTGATCTCTAAGGTATTACGAAGAAAAAGTGAGAATG
Source organism: Doryteuthis pealeii (assembly GCA_023376005.1). Lineage (NCBI taxonomy): Eukaryota > Metazoa > Mollusca > Cephalopoda > Myopsida > Loliginidae > Doryteuthis > Doryteuthis pealeii. Next base: position 55,148,051 of record CM042139.1, read on the forward strand.
TAAAGCGAACGTCAGATCTATTTGTGCATTTCACATTAATGTAATGATAAGCACAGGGATTAGGTGTGAAAAAAAATGTGATTCTGACCTTTGAATTATGCTTTCTCACAAAGAATATTAAAAAAATATTACGACGGAGTCGGTAATAAAAGAAAAGTTGACAGAATGGCCTATTGTCGGTATCAGCCGGACAGAGAGGGGGTATATCCCCCTTTCAAACGCGTAATAAGTCGGTGGAATTGATTATTATCGGTATCAGCCGGACAGTGAGGGAGTCTATCCCCCCTTTCATAGCGCTAGACTAATGAGATTGTTTTTGTATGAGGTAGAGTGCCCAAACCTACCATCATCTCCCCGCTTTACCGCACAGATCCAAGCTTGGTTACTCATGCACTGACTTGAAGAGGGCCGGTATCGAACCAGAAACCTTGTGGTTCCTAGTCGGATGCTCTACTGACTGAGCTAAACCAAGTGAGGCTAATCGGAATTTGGTCGCTGCTAAAACAATCTCGCCCTGCAACTGAAAAAGAATTCACACGCATCTGTTCTCTAAAGTATCCCGAAGTGAGAATGAGAAACCAACGATAGAGCTATTTGATTAATTCCCACGGATGTTGTGGTAATTGACCTTGTGTCTCATCCTGCTCGTGGCGCATGGGTTGGATAAATACACACTTAAATGATCTAATAAAACAAGTCCAAGTCTAAGTTGCCATATACTTTTTTGTCGAGGCTGTATTTATCTTGAACGATACCTTTCAATCATCTAAATTCCAGAAAAGAAAGAAAAACGGATAACTATGAAGTTGGTTGGTTCATTGGATTTTACGGCATGTCATCTCCTGTTGGGTTATTTTGTGCCGAAGACGTTTCGTTTTATTTATTCTTGATGGCTACTCAATTTTTAAAAAACATTCATTTAAACTATTTAAACTATAGATGGGACCCTAATAGGTACTATCACACTGGGTTAGTGGACTTGGGAGTAATGGTGATGAATGGGTACTTCACATTCCTCAGCCCTCCAGGAATGGAACCTCATCATCAGTTTAACGTCATACTCAAGACATTAAGACCTGCTTCAGCCACCTTCTAGCACATATAAGAAAGGGTTGGGATGGCTTGCCATTAGGGCAATAGTGTTGGGACAATCATATAGGTGTTAGGGCTTGACGTGACCAGCCAATTGATTGGAGGGGGCCTATCTAACCACCCGTCTAGCCTAAGTAGGGGCTCAGGTAGAATGTTGCATGTCATGGACTGCTCAGCCACCTGGGTTCCATCCTTAAGCATCACGGGTCGCCACCCACGATTAACAGGTGACCCAATTGGGGGAGTCTTACTTGTCTGTAGAAGTGCAGTCAGTGTATTTTACAGCCTCAGCCGACAGGGCGGTAACTATGAAGTATCACTTAGAATCCTACATGTAAGAAGTAAAACATTGCCTAGGTAGGTTTAGTGAGTTAATGTGGCTCGTATCTGGTATAAAATTTAATAAAAGGAAAATAACAGCTTTCTTACCTCAAAACAAACATGCAGCAGCGGGATTTTTTGCCAAAGAAAACCGGTATAAATGCAGAATAGCGCACAAGAGACAATATCATTAGAATCGCATTTTACGTATAAATAGCATTAGATTACGGAAACCCCCGAAGTAGCCCAACACTAACCATAAAACTAACCCTAACACTAACCCTAACCTTAACCATTACCCTAACCCTAATCCTAGCGTCACAAAGGTTCTGGGTATTTCCACGAAATGTAATCAAATGAAAACTAAGCTAACCCGGCTTTCAGTTTTAAAGAAAGCCATGTGCATTGATAGGACCATCGGTCGTAACTTGTCATCATAAAAGACTGAACAGGAGGGGTTTTTCACACATTATGTAGTGAGTTGGTCGAGCGTGCAGTAATACTAGAAACGATGTGTTTGAAAGTTATTTTCGATGTTGGACGAGAATTTGTCCCCTATGGACTGCTATTCCAGATTTTCGGTGTTGGACGAGAATTTGTCCCCTGTGGACTGCTGTTCCAGGTTTCTCAGTGTTGGGCGAGAATTTGTCCGCTGTGGACAGATTTGCGATGTTAGACTAGCGGGGAGAAACTCACATTTTATTACAAGCTATTTCGGCCCTTTTTCTTGGCCCTACAATTATGGCAGACAGAGGATTTGATATCCGGCTAATCCCTGAATTTATTTGGTTGGTTGGTTGAATTTAATGGCATATAAATCTGTCTGGGGTTATATCAAACATGTTGAACACTTATTCATGGAATACAGGTTTTTCGCTCACACCAGAAACCGTTATTTTAATGCAAACAATAAGATAAGTAATAAGTAATATATGTTGTGTATTCATATTTATACTTTTTTAGTAATTGTTCTTGTTTGAGTATATGGGAGTGCTTTAGTCTTGTGTGACCAATCCGTAATCCGGACACAATGACTTGGTCCTTTCTAGACTTTCTTAAAGCTGGTCTCCAGTCTCCCAAAGTGGTTATGATTAGGAAGAGGTTATTGTGGATGTTGTTATTCCAGCGTTGTTGCCATTTTGTATGAAGGAATCCATTAATTTTAAGTTTCAGTTCAGTATATGGAATCTTGAACTTGTCGGGGATCAAATCCAGAGCCGATTTAGCTACAGAGTCAGCTCTTTCATTCCCCTTCACTCCTATATGGCTTGGGATCCAGCATATTATAATCTCCTTAGAGTTAGACATCGAGTCTAATCTATTCAGGAGTTTAATGATGAGAGGGTCTTCCAGTTTTTAATTTCTTAATGATAGTAGGACAGAGAGCAAGTCTGAGAAGATGATATATTTTTTGTGGTTATTTTTAGAGATTATATCAAATGCTAGATCTATTACAAGGGTTTCAGCTGAAAAAAAAATGGAGCTTTCATTTGGGAGAGCTTTTCTACAATTGTTTTATTTAGTGATGCTGCCATTGATCTACGACCATAGCCTGTTGTTGAAACTGGAATCTCAACAACGTCTAGTAAGCCAATAAAAAGATTTTTGATATTTTTTGTCTCCTACAGACATCATACCCGCGCATTAACTCTGCAACTACGGAAATTACAATATGGTTAGAATAATAAAAAAAATAAGCAGATATGTGACAAGGCGGTAAAAGTTAGGAAATAATATGAACTTTCTAGTCACGATTAGAAATATTCTCTTTCTCTGAATAATAATTTGGTTTTGAAGATTTAAGTAATAATGACAATGAAATTGTTATGAAGCGTCGTTTCTTTTTTGCCAGTGCTAAGCTACATTATATTAAATGATCTTCGTCTTCGTGAGAAGGCGATTCTCATCTATAACATGAGATTGAGAACAAATATCATAATGTCACATTAAGCACAAAGCAAATAACAATAATCAGAAAATATTGAAAAAGAACATATTGTCGCCAAAGCCATTGTCGTTAGAAACTGAATAATTCGGTTACAGAATTGCTGACTAATCTCGAAAAAAACAAAAACAAAAAACAAAAACCAAAAAACCAAAAACCAAACAAACAAACTTGTACCATAAGAGGTATACATCGCAAAAATTGTCTTGGTTATTTCAGGTTATCATCATCATCATCAACATGTCGCACCAACAGCACGGATATCCATGGAAATCTCTTCACCAACCGTCCCTATCATTTATTGTCCCGGATAGGTCCTCCGCGCAGCATCCGTACAGAGTTGGTCTATGTAGGTCCTTGCTGGACGATCAACACTGGCATGTCCATGTGCTGGTTTCCACAGGAGGACGTCGCTTATGAGTTCAACATTACTTCTCCAGCAATGTCCAGCATGTCTTCTCCATCTTACTCGGATGGTTTGTGAGATAGGAGGCAGGTGGCCGTATAGCTGCTTCCTTGTGGGCAGTTGTTTCCATGATTTGTTCAAGATCGCACGCAGCAGTCTTTCTTGTGCAGCTCTCATCTAGCTTTTCTCCAGGCACCTCGTCAAGGTCCATGTGGTGCAGCCATACAATAACACTGATACAACCACGGCCTGGAAGAATTGTCACTTTAACTTGTCGGTGAGATCTGATTTCCATATAACTAATAGTCTTTTTATAGCAGACTATGACTTCCCTATGCGTGCATTAACATCGCTTTCTGTGGATCACAGAAACTTTTATTGTTTATTGTCAATCGTGTTTACATCATTTTAAAATTTGACCAGGATGAAATTTTGTAGGCGCTATGGCAGTATTTGTAAGCCCATTGTGTGTGGAGAAAGAGACGGAAGGCAAATTACATCGTAAACGAATGGTACAAATTACCAGCTCGCCGCCATGTCGTTGAGGAAGCGTTGAACCTCGTCGTCGTTGCAAAAACCCTGCACCACATGCAAAGTTTTTTTTTACATCCCTGTATGAATTGTCAAAGATTTCCGTTAATTGGCGATGAATCTTAATCGGTTCAATGCCTTATGCGTTGTAAAACCGAATAACTGCGTGAAATTCATACTTAGCGGTAGCGTCAATCGGGAGCTACATCAGAAATGACTGCCAAGGCAAGACTGAGCATGGCAGCAAGGCGCACACAGTAGCATGCGCAAACGCATGCACAACAAACACAGCAGTATTGCCAATAGCTACCCTAATAGTTTTCCTGCACACCCAGCACTTTGGAAACCTTACTTTTGGGATTACTCATGTATATACCGTATATAAGTAAGTAAAGTAAAGTCTTCGGGGTGGCCTAAAGTCGGGATCAGCTAGACAGCGAAGGAGTCTATCCTCTTTTCACTATCGCTAGACCAAAGATATTGTTTTTTTAGCGTCTGGGCCGGAGCACCACACCTACCATCAGCTCCTCACTTTACTCAGAGGGCCGGTATCGAACTTGTGTTTCTCAGGCGGACGCTCTACCGACTGAGCTAAACCGGCCATAAGACTTTTTAAGACCAATTCTTCGCTTAAAAACAAGGGGGTCGTTCATTACACGAGATATGCTTTTGAAACATCAAACCATTACACCACCCCTCCTTTTACGGATGAGTGTTTTGGCTAGAGGCCTCAACAGCAATCTAGACGTCTAGATATCTTTACTTTATTATGCGAACTTAAGTATAATAATCATGATTTCACCCTCTCTCACTCTTTTTTCTTTCTTTCCTTCTTTTCATCTTTTCATTATGTTCGATTAAAACAGATTAGCGTTATCACTTTCGCGTACTCACCCCGTTCTCTCTAGATATTCCGCTACTCTTTTTCTGTCTTTCTTTCTTATCATATTTTTTCTATGTAACATGTCATTTTTTATTCCCTTTCTTTCTTTATAATAAAAACAGAATGGTCCATTATTTAGCTGAGGTAACGATACTCATACGAAATAAGAATTCAGCGGATAAGCAGCACCTGATAATCAGGATTTATATTTTTGCATTTCATCTTGGTCTCATTTTTAACCAAAGGGTATTGCAAGATGATCACAGACTTACCTTTAAGGAACATCAATATTAATATATAAAAGTTTTGACTTACCCTACTATTATCAGTGTCTGGGCAGGCGTTTTTGGAAGTCCTTTAGGAATAATTTGTACCATTCGTTTACGATGTAATTTGCCTTCCGTCTCTTTCTCCACACACAAAACATTTGATATTTTTTGGGCCTCATCGATTTTTGCTTTGACATTTCGTTAAAGCTACTATTTCGGCTTCTTTTTCTTTTACTTTTTCTTTTTCATTTATTTTTTATTATGTTCAAGCTTTTCTTTGTGGTTTATATTGTTTGGTTGGATGGATTTTACGGCTTGTTAACCCTTTGGATTATTTTATGCCGAAGACGTTTTTATTTTATTCATTTAGAGTGCGTCTGGTATTTCGCGAACAGAGACAAACTGAATTAATTACGACAATTATACCAGTACATATATCTTATATAACTAAGTCGAGGTGCGTTGTGTAATGGTTAGAGTCGTAGGAAATGGACTCATCGACGCGGGCTCAAATCATGGACGAGGCTGTTTGCAATTCACATACTTTTTACATATTGAACTATTTATCAATAGTCCTTAAGTTAAAATATCAAACGTTGTAATAATTAGATTATCATACTTTAGTATATCCACAGGTCCTGCAAGTTATATCTGTTTTAGTTAATTTACAGGGAAATATAAAAACGCTTAGTGAGCATTCCAAAGTGTGCTAATTGCATAATTTTATCCAGAAGTAGTATAAGAAACTAGCAGTAGCCATGGATATACCACAGTATGATAATTTAATTATTACAACGTTTGATATGTTTACTTAAGAGCTATTGCTCTAAAATAGTTCAATATGTAAAAAGTATAATAATCTTGATTTAACTCTCTTTGACTCTTTTTTTCTTTCCTTCTTTTCATCATCGATTGAAACCGATTAGTGTTATTGTTTTCGCGTTCACACCCCCTCTCTCTATCTTTTCCCTTCTTTCTTTCTTTCTTTTTCTTTCTTATTATATTTTTCTGTGTATCATGTCTTTTTCCCCCCTTTCTTTCTTTCTAATAAAAATGGAATTTGCTCATAAGAAATAAGAATTAGGCAGATAAGCAACACCAGATAATCAGGATTTACATTTTTGCATTTTATCTTGGGCTATTTGGACGGTCTCATTTTTAAGCAGGTGTTGCAAGATGATAAGAGTCGTATTATAATGGAACACGAGTATTATCTTCAGCATTGCAAATAAAATAGAGAAGACGCAACGTAATAGCAAGTGTACATTATGTGGAGAAAAAAAACGAAACGGCCAATCATATAATAAGGAATGCAGCAAACTAGAACAAAGAGAGTACAAGACTAGGCACGTCTGGGTGGGAAAGGTGATCCACTGAGAATTGTGCAAGAAATTTAATTTTCACCATACATCTAAATGGTATATGCACACGCCTGATAATTAGACGCATAAAATTCCTTGGGACTTTGAGATACAGACAGATCACCCAATCCCGGCCGTGAGACCAGTCCTAGTATTAGTTAACAACAAGAAGAAGAGAACTTGTCATCTCTTGGATTTTGCCGTCCCGGCTGACCACCGAGTGAAAGTGAAAGAAAGTGTAAAGATAAACAAATAATTGGACTTTGCCAGAGAACTAAGATGGCCTTATTAGTTTATTTACAGCGAAATAAAAAAAAAACAACAACATAGAGTTCATTCTCAAAGTGTGCTTATTGCGTAAATTTTCCAGAGATAGTGTTAGAAACCATGTGGTTCTTGAAAATCTGCTACTTTACGGTTTAGCCTCGGTTTCGACTTCGAAGTTCAACTTGTGACCTGAATAAAAGAGGAATCGACCATTAAATTTGAAAAGAAAATCAGTGATTATCATCGTCGATTTAATGATGTCTTAGAAATGCTGTCTGCATGTTAAGAAGTGACTCACGTGAAAAGTCATATTTACTTATAGATACAAAACCAAATTGAGGATCGGAAAAAATCAATGAAACTGCTTCGTAAGCGCTTTACTAATTGTATAGAAAGTCATTTAACGACATAAGCCTGAAAAGACTTCTCACCGTAAAGAAATTATCCTTTCTATTTATTTGGTTATTAATTCTACTTGTTGGATTTTATCACCCCTCCACAAAAAACAAAAAAACAAAAAAGACAGTAAATGATTTAATGCAAATGATTTTATTCAACTTAGAATTTTTTAGTTGTGCTTAATACGCATGCGCGAAATCGTAAAGCTATGTGATAAACTTTGACTGATACACTGTTTAGTCATGGCATATACAAATCTATAAGATTGCAATGGAGTTATAAGAATAATGATTAATTAGAACTAGCAGGACCTGTGGATATACCACAGTATGGTAATTTAACGATTACAACGTTTGATATGTTTACTTATGAGCTATTGCAAAATAGTTCAATATGTAATGTCGACTTAACTCAAATTCCATACATTCACGGTTATCTTCTGTTTTTCCAGTTTGCCGTTAGACGTCGTTTTCCAAGCAGTAAGGATGAACACCTAAATCTATTCTTTTTACCAGTTCCACTCGAACATGTAACACGCATATTTTGCGTTCTCTTTTCTACGTGTCAGGGGGACCCCACAATTTCACTTGAAATGACTATTTTAAGATGTAAATCAAAAACTGTTTCTTCCTCAACCCACAACTTCAGGAACATTCTAATACAAATACTTTCCTTTACCAATAGAAACGACAACTACATATTAGGTTGGTTTGTTGATTGATTGGATTTTACGGCATTTCAACCCTTCTTTGGTTATCTTATGCCGGGGACATTTTGTTTTATTCATTCTTGATGGGTATTGAAAATTATTTTATTTGAAACTCAGCATTTTAGACACATTTTTAAACTCATTTTTTCTATTTAACCCATAGATAGGACCCTAAAAGGTACTACCACTCTGAGTCAGGATGGACCTGGGAGTAATGGTGATGAAGGGGTACTCCACATTTCTCAGAGCTCCAGAACTGGAACTTCACCATTAGATGCAGTTTAACGTCATACTCAAGTCACACTACACATTAGGAACATTTCACTTATACACATATGTATAAACTTCACTACACAACTTGTTATTTTCGTCTTTAAGTTTTATCTCAGTAAATAAAAGTATTGTTCTTGTTAAATCGTCGTGAATTGTTTTGTTTATATATGTATTTACCAAATCGGTTAATTTGTTGATTATTTTGGTTAATGGCATATCAAAACTTGTGAGGTATTTAATGCCAAAACTTATTCTTTGTATGATTTTTAAGCCGATAGTTTGCAGGTAAATATTTTGGTTTGGTTGCATTAACGGGTAAAAATAATTTTCATTAATTTCATGTGTGTGTTGCATAGAGCCAAGTTCGAGTTGTCGTAGTTAGTAGTCGTTTAGTAGTAGTAGTCGTTGTTAGTTCAGAAACAACATACTCGTCGTATAGTCACAAGGGTCTTTTCTTCTTTCTAAGTTCGTGGGTTCTTTTCAGTTTCAGAGAGAGAGAGAGAGAGAGAGAGAGAGAGAGAGAGAGAGAGAGAGAGAGAGAGAGAGAGAGAGAGAGAGAGAGAGAGAGAGAGAGAGAGAGAGAGAGAGAGAGAGAGAGAGAGAGAGAGAGAGAGAGAGAGTACGGTCAAATTACTCTATCGTAAATCATGTTCGGTACTACTATACGAAACCCATACGGAGAACCGGGAGGCCACGTCTGGCTCCCACCAAAGCCCAGCAGAAAAAGACCAATTCTCCTGTTCTTCCGTTTATTGAACCGGGGTGGGATGGTCACCCAACTTTCACTTCCGGTCAAAACCCGGAATTTCCGTTTTTATTTTTAAAGCTAATTCGGGGTTATTCGTCGGTTAGTTGAGTGCCAAACTTTAACCTCTCTTTGTTCTTATTTATTTTTCTCTCTTTCTCCAAAATCCGTATACAGTTTTATTTTTAATCCCGTATTCCCCATAGACCATTATAATTACACTACATATCTATGGAAATAAATGATTTGACTTGAAAAGAATCCAACTTGATTAAAAAGGAACGACCTATTCTCATGAACTGTATATACTTCCTTCTATTACGCATATTCATCCTGTGTATACGTATGTATGTATGTGTGAGTGTGTTTGTGTAATTGTGTTCCTCCAACCGTGTGTATGTATTGAGTTTGAATTTTACAGTTATCTAAGATATACATATTTACCAACCCCTCCCAATAGTTTTAAAGCGGGGTTTACTAGATTTTTCCTTTTCCTAGACCAGTTGCCGCACCAAGTTTGAAGAGCCTAGTCCGCCCTACTATTGATCCATAGTTGGAGGGAGAATAGTTGGATTCATATCTTTCTGAAGGGTATTAGTACCACATGAAATGCGACCAGCCTCGTCCAGGATTTGAACTCATGTTCATTTCCTTCGACAACAACCATTACACCATGGACACTTATATATTCCACTCAGGATATGTTTTATTTACATACAAACTTTCCCAAATGTGCCCATGTCATATTTCAATTGCAGCTGAATTGTAGTAACGAGCTGTAGTTTACAACCACCACCCAATGAAAAACCAGCCCTGTCGGCCGAGGCTCCAGAATACAACGACTGCACCTCTGCGGAGGAGTAAGATATCCCCTCGCTGTTTGCTGTGGGTGGCGAGCAATGGTACTTAAGGATAGAACCCTGGTGGCTGAGCAGTCAATGACATGCAACACTCCGCTTTGGTCCTTACTTAGGCTAGACGGGCGGTCGGAGAGGCTCCATTCGATGAATCGGCTGATCACGTCATCCATATGATTGTTACAACCCTATTGCCCTCATGGCAGACCCCAACCCTTTTTATCACCAGAAGGCGGTGGCTGAGGGTCTTAATATGAGGTTAAACTCTATCTGATGGTGAAATTCCGATTCTGGAGCTCTGGTGAACGTGGAGAACTCATTATTCACCATTACATCCAGATCCCCCCTGACCCGGAGTGGTAGTACTTGTTAGGGTCCCATCTATGGGTTAAATAGAGAAAAAAAAAAGAATTTAAAAAATGTGTTTACAATTTGAGTTTAAAAAGATTGAATACCCATCAAGAATGAATAAAACAAAAACGCCTTCGGCATAAAATAACCCAATGGGTTGATATACCGTAAAAAAACAACCAATCAGCCAACTAATCAACGAACCAGTCAACCAAGAACACCTTCACATGTCGAACCCATTTGCTCGCCACACACATGCACCCACTACTGTCGAAAAAATTGGCGACTCTGCAGACCCTCGGGTCAGATAATGAAGGTAAAATCTCTACAGAAACTAATAACGTCGTCCCTGTCAACGTAAGTAAAAGTTGAAAGGGGAGAGGAGCATATTTAGAGGCGTTTCTTAACTACATCACCATCCAACTTCCGGCAGGAGATTTAAATATAATCCCTTTCTGGTCTTGGGTTCTTGCTCACGCGCCACTAGAAACCTCCGACCGAATCAGACACTCCAACCGGTAAGTCACAGTACACTATATAAAAAAATAGCCAACCGGAGATTGAACTCAGTCTGCAGGATCCATTTTTCGACGTTGCCAATGGTTCGGCCATTTCTCTATTTTCAAACATAAAACAACACCTAATATCATAAAATGTTTGCGAAATACTCGGTTGCCGGTGGTTTGGCCCATCAAACATTATAAATGATTTTCGTGTGATTAAATTAATAGAACTTGGAACTGAGGATATTTTTTCATTCAAGTATAAACGGATTATCACGTCGATTCAATCACAGGAGAAAACAACAAGTAAAAATGTAACAGGAACAACAACAACAACAACAGTAGTAACAACGATAACAGAAGAAGCGAAGCCTGTTATTGGTCAACAAGAAGACACCTGCTAAATCAGAAATGGAGTCTTACGTTCTATTGCACTTTTGAAACTACTACTACTACTACTACTACTACTATCATTATTATTACTATTTCTCATTAAGAAAGGTTTTCATAAAAGGGAGAAAAAAGGAATTAGAAGAGAAGGAGGAGGGTACGGAAAGAAAGAGAAAAAAAAAAAGGTATCTAAATAGGAGCGGATAAAGACAATTTAAAAAAATCGATTTATTACTTTCTTTCTTTTTTTCTTTTTTTTCTTTTTTTTTTGCTCTTTCTTTTCTTTCTTTCTTTCTTTCTTTCTTTCTTTTTTTCTTTCTTTCCGTTCTTTCTGTTCTTTCTTTTCTTTCTGTTCTGTTCTGTTCTGTTTTGTTCTTTCTTTCTTTTTTCGTTTTCTGTTCTCCTTTCTGTCTTTTCTTTCTTCTTCCTTCCCTTCTTTCTTTTTTTTTCTTTCTTTCCGTTCTTTCCGTTATTTCTTCTTTTCTTTCTTTCTGTTCTGTTCTGTTCTTTCTTTCTTTCTTTCTTTCTTCTGTTCTTCCTTTCTTTCTTTCTTTCTTTTCTTTCTTCTGTTCTTTTCTTTCGTTTTCTTTCTCCCTTTCTGTTCTTTCTTTCTTTTCTTTCTTTCCGTTCTGTTCTTTCTGTTCTGTTCTGTTCTTTCTTTCTTTCGTTTTCTGTTCTTCCTTTCTGTCTTTCTTTCTTTTTCCTTCCCTTCTTTCTTTTTCTTTCTTTCCGTTCTTTCCGTTCTTTCTGTTCTTTCTTTTCTTTCTGTTCTGTTCTGTTCTTTCTTTCTTTCTAAACTCAATCCATCAATGCCATTCTCTTTCAATCTCTTTGTATTTGAATTTTTTTTGTTTTCTTACTTTTATCACAATCTTGTTAGTCCCTTTCTGTAGTCATTATCATTTCCTCACAAAACGTCAACAGAATTCCAACAAACATCGCATGTGAACTAAACAGTACGAACAAAGATCAGTTACAGATTGTGTAAGATTTATAAATAACAGGAATTCGAGAATCTTCAAACACCTTTCTAAACTACAGTACAGAATTCGAAGAATCTACTTCTTAGAATATAGGTGACTAGGGGGGGGGTGTCAACTTTTGTCAACTTGTTTAATAGTAAAGTTAGACTCTTTTGTTTCAAGCAGTTATATAGATTTAAGTATTTATTAAATTGAATTAAATTACCACGACCGGAGAATTTGGCAAACACCGTGTGCGACATGCGGAACACGAAACAGTTGTTTTGATCTTATTAGGTCTCACTGAAATCTAATTGGATGGGAAAAAAGCCAGAAATGCGAAAGATTACATGTAGGTAAGATGGAAAGTGTTTTTTAATGAGTCAGCACAACGCCACAGGTTGATTTCTTACTGGTCAATAGATGTCCCGTGGCGAAGTGTGGAAGAGATGAGAGAATGTAAGGTGAGTTTGGAACGAAGCAGTGGCTGGGTCAGATGTAAATCTGTCACCCAAAACATTTTGACTTAGGAATAAAGATAAAATAACTCACGAGAAAAAAGAACGCCTTGTGTTATTATTAAAAAAAATATAAATGGCAGAAGGCAAGATATCCTCCAGCAAACCCAAGTTGTTCCAGACTCAACCAGCAAAGAATGCCAGCCAACTCAACATCAGCCCAGATTTGAGCCACTCGAAGTAAAACAGGAATAGAGATAAGTAGTAAGTAAAGTCGTCGGGGTGGCCTAAGGTCGGTATCAGCCAATCAGCGAGGGGGTCTATCCCCTTTTCAATAGCGCAAGACCAAGGAGATTGTTTTTGCGTCTGAGGTGGAGCGCCACACCTACCATCAGCTCCTTACATTACCGCACAGATCCCTGTGCTACTCATACGCTGAGTTGGCGAGGGCCGGTATCGAACTAGGAACCTTGTGGTTTCTAGCCGAACGCTCTACCGACTGAGCTAAACCCGGCCTGTATTATTATTATTATTATTATTATTATTGACACGTAATCACTCCATTCCAAATGAGAGCCTCTACAGTACATCATCATCAGTGTATACCATGACCTTCGCCACTTGAGATCGAACCAACGGCCACAGAATGTAGAGTAGAAACTCTACCTCTGGGCCACCAGCTCACAAACGAGGATCGCTAAATTATCTAGTCATGTCGCACGCGGTGTTTGCTGAAACTTCTGGTCGTGGTAATTTAATTTAAGTAATATATAATTCCTTTACCTGCAAATTCAAATATTTATTTACCCAAACAATTCCTTGTGCCGATAACCATTATCCTACATTCGGCTTCTCAGTATGTTTTAAAATAACTATCTCTAATATGTACCTTTCCAGAAACCTAAAAATCAGTGGAACACGAAAACGACAATGATAGAAATCGTACTTGGGTCTCTTGGAACAGTTCCCAAGAATTTGGAAAAGAGATTCGATGAACAGGTGATTAGAGGAAAAATTGAAACTATCCTGCCAAAAGCTCTAATAAAATCGGCTGGGATTAATATATGTATAATAATAATAAGTGATACCAATTGTAGTTGGTGCACTTGGAACGGTTCCAAAAGGATAGGAAAAGGGTTTGGAAAGTCTGGAAATCAGAGGAAGGATTGATAGCATCCAGAACACTGCACTGCTGCAATCTGCCAGAATACTCAGAAGAGTCCTGGAGACATGAGGAGACTTGCTGTCACTCAGACTCCAGTGAAAGACCATCAGCTGACGCTGATGTGAAAACTCAAAAGGAGTAATAATAATAATAATATAATAATAATAATAATAATAATAATAATAATAATAAGTGTAGCTCCTTGTAGCAGAAAATCTAGTTGTATTCCTTGAAATCCAAGGTTGAAAAAGGCGTAGCTCCGTGTAGTAGATCTCCTTTCCTGCAGTGTCCCTTCAATCAGAAAATTCAACTGATTCGAGGATAGTTGCAAAATGATTTAAATGCTCAAATGCTTTTCTGGGTTCGTTACTGATTACCGGAAATGAATGCTGCTGCTATTTGGGAATGTCCATAAATATACACAAGATAAATATACACAAGATCAGGCATGTCAATCTAAGTAGCTCCCAAGGCGCGCATGGATTACATATGTCTGTCACGAGAGCCGCACATGACAACTAAGTCTTTAAATTTTTCTTCTACATTAACAGAAAAAAGTGATGATTGCTTTCATTAATTTCTTTATTATGAACTAAAAACAAATGAATACATATCCAAAAAACATTTTTGTTACAAATAAAGGAAAAAAGAATATTACTGACCGAGTTCAAATAATAAGACATACAAATGTCACTGTCACTTTCAACTATAGCCATGTGTTGATTGAAAGCAGAATGCAAGAGGAAAGACTCACTCTCTTTCATTGACTGAGCCCCCTCTTTCCGTATCTCAAAGGAAGGGATAAGAGACAATGCGTTGGTAACAGACTCTGTTTCTTAACAACACATTGCCCTAATGAAAATAAACGACCGTTTTTGTCCAATAATTTTTGAAAAAATATTTACAAAACCTGGGGTACTGTAAAAGCGCCGTATGAGAGCGCAGTTTGCATGCGGGCCGCACTTGTGCTTGTTGAGGGATGCATATGGTCTGCGGACCGTGTCTTTGACATGCTTGCCCTAGGTAGCCCAACATAATACAAGACACGTCTGTGTTAGAGGTGATCTACTGAGAATTGTGCAAGATACTTGCTGTCACTCTGACTTCAGTTAAAATTGTCATTTTAAAACTGATCTAAGAGAGCCGCAAGGAGGAAAATAATAAGAATAATAACGAAATCCTTATTAAGAAAAAAAATCACAGTGATACCAAACGAAATTGGCAAATTACCTGGCGGTGATAAGAACTGTGCTGAAAGCGGCCATCAGAAATCGGAAAGCGACTTGCTGATGGCATTTCTGTAAGCAATTTTTTTAAGGACTGGGAATTAAACATTGTTACCCAACACCAATGGCAGGATCATAGGAGCCTCAAGGGCAAGTATTCAATAAAAAGATAATTGCATTGACTGAGATGGAGCCGCAGACGAAACACGTAATAACCCGAACTATCAGGATGCAAATAATGTTCAATTTATGCAGTACCAAGTATAAAGTAACCAGTGTGCATCCAATATTATATATATATATATATATATTATATATATATATATATATATTATATATGTGTGTGTGTGTGTGTGGTGTGTGTGTGTGTGTGTGTGTGTGTGTGTATACGCTAGTGCATTAACAAACAATCGAGACTGAAACTCTCCACTCCCTCTCTGTCTCTGTCTGTCTGTCTCTCTACAGACACACAGACACACACACAGACATCATCAGGGGTGATGTGTTCCAGTTTTTTACAAAGTATATTAATGTATGTGACAGATAATAGCTCCATTTCACAACATTTAAAATTACATGCATACCCCCACTCTAATAACCGAAATATCCTACAAAATACGCACATCCTGCACAAAGAAAAAAAAACAAAAATCCAAATACTAGAAGCTTTATACATCAAACAATACAAACCATCCTTAATTTAATTTTCAATGCTGTACTCACATTTTAAAATGCCTATAACACTTTTCCCATCAATTTTCCCCCTTCCAGCCTCCACATCCATTAATATACTTTGAAAATAACTAGAACACATCACTCCTGATGATAGCACTTCGAAGTGCCGAAAGTACTCGGGATATGAACTTCGGTGGACTAATCCACGAATTCCATCCAAATATAAAAAGTTGGCCAGAAATCTTGAAAGATCATGAATAAAATCCTTAAACAGGAGACATCTGTTTTGTTTAATTCAACACACACACACACACACACACACACACACACATATATATATATATATATATATATATATATTATATATTATATTATATATATAAAGGAGTCGTTTCTGTTTTGGTATGTACGTAACGACTTAAAACTCAGAAAAGATATGTCATTGAGCAATAAAATCGTGAATACCCTATATATATATATATATATATATATATATATATATATATATATATATATATGTGTGTGTGTGTGTGTGTGTGTTTGTGTGTGTGTCTTAGAAAGTGCTTTAATAGATAATTATAAAATGTAGCTATTAAACTTATATTACGATGATGAAGTTTATGTAGATGCCTATCCCTAAGATAAAGGTCAAACTGTGTCTTTTACATGACCATTGAATACCCACCTCATATGAATTATAAATACTTATTTTCTGAATGTTAGAGATCGTGGCATAACAGTTATCATCATTGAACTGAGGCTCGTCCAACCAAAAGGAGATTTAAATTAAGATTCTTATTCTTTTTACATATTGAACTATCTTAAGAAAACATGAAACGTTCTAATAATTAAATTATCATACTATGGTATATTCACAGGTCATGGTAATAGGTATAATTTCTTCAAACAAAATTGTGAATAAATTATTTGTATTAGATAGGAATACTTGAAATCATATAACTGTATGCAAATAGATTATTAGTGATTAGGATAGTGTTACGAATCGTATGGCCATTTTAGGACTGTAGGTGAAAGCAATTTTACAGTGGCATAAAGTGTGATCCTTTCTTGATGTAGTATCAGTTTTAATCCTTATCAGCTGATCCGTGTTAACGAGTTGTATAATCCTCATCTGCTAGTCCGTGCCTCCAACAAGCAATTGTAGGACAATTTATTAACGCCTTTAAATAGTAAATTAAATACACGTTTGGGCGTTTTTGATTGGCCGATTCAGTCAACGTTGTTTTGGGAGAATTTATAAATTCATGTTGTGATCTTCAGCACACCTTATGCCACAAAATACGCCAACAGCTACTTTAAAACCATTTAATTCTGTAATTATTAGTAATAGTTAGACAGATTTAAAATAAACTCTTTTTAACGTGAGATGCCACACAAAGACCTAAACTAATTCGAGGGCCAGTGCAAAATATCATGGTTCTTAATGGCATTCCCCTTGTGGGACGCGTCACGCACCGGGCGATAAACCAGAAACTTTAAACAAATAAACCAAACTAAACACAAGGCCACAAATATAAGGCACTTAGTGAGTATCGAACTCATTATTCAGCAGTAAATACACTTTGTAATGCTTATATTTTCTTTATATTCATATATATAGATCAGAATACACCCATTACATTTATTTATGCGGACTCTGGGTGCCGTTCATACGACTTACCAAGAGTGGTGTTTGATAGAGACGGAAGGTGAGAGAAATTCAAGAGAATCCGTCCCAACAGCACGGATTCTCTCTCTCTCTCTCTCTCTCTAACTCTCTCTCTCTCTCTCTCTCACCTGATTAATGTAAGTTTTTGCTGGACGACAACACTGGCGTGTTTATTATATGTAGGACTCCATAGGAGAACGTCTCTTATGAGCTCGTCTTTGCTTTTCCAGAAGTGCCTGGCATATATAGTTCAACATTCTTTTATGGTTTCCGAGATGGGAGGTAAATGTCCATGCAGCCCCATAGGGTGTTACATCCATGATCTGTTTTAAACCGCAAGTAGCATCCTTGCGCAGTGCCCGTCTAGATTTTTCTCCGACAGTTTCGTTAGATTTCAGATGATGCAACCATATTGTAGTATGAACACGGCTATAGATTGGAAGAATAAATCTACTACAAAAATGTTAATTTCTGTCTATCGGTGTATATGATGTTAATGATGATAATGATGATGATTAAGCACTGTTGTGTATTTCTCCTGGAACGAATACATCAAAGGGCTACGTGTTGTCCTTTTGTTCTTTGCTGTGACAAACCAGACCCGAGCATCTGGTGGTATTGACATTTAGGCCTGCCTTTCCGGGTCTTTTTGAGCAAAACATTCCGTTCCCACAATGAGTGCTAAGAAATACCTTCGTTTTTTGGTTTCATTCAATAGTCAGTTTCTGTTTTGAACCCGAAACCGAATGAACCAAAGATCTGTACTGATAGACAAACAATTAATAAACACCAATTGTGTACATTCGTTTGCAGAGCCACTAAACCGCATTTGCTTTGTGGTAAGATCAATTGATCGTAAGAAGGAAGGAAGGTCAGCATCAAAGAAAAGGCGTCGATCGATGTCGATCATCAGAAAGACTTTGATCATGTTGATCAACTTGTGATTTCAGGGTCATCGTTCATTGGTAAGAAAACACGTTCTCACTTTGTTATATGCCCACATCTTGGATATAAAATGGCGAGAGAGAGAGAGAGAGAGAGAGAGAGAGAGAGAGAGAGAGAGAGGAGAGAGAGAGAGAGAGAGAGAGAGTAGAGACGATGATAAGGGATGATAGATTTGGTTCCAACTTGTTCTCCTGTCCATCTGCTTCGTCGGTCGTCATGGGCTCTGCTGTTGGGTTGACTTCCTCCTTCTGGTTGGGCTGGGTATCTGAGCATTCTTGTTTGTTAATTAATAAAGCAAGACTTGTTGTTTTTCTATATAGCTTTTATTAAACAATCCCAGCCCAAATCTACACGGCGAGAAGCGACTATTGAGAGAACATTCTCTCTCAGTGAGTAACTGGTCTCAACTAACTAAAAACTTTAAACTGTCACACGCTTCTAATCGCAAGTTTCCGGTGTGTGTGTGTGTGTGGGGGGGTAATCGGATGACATCACATGTCAATAACGCTAACGGTAACGCTTAAGGTAATTTTACATTCAACCTCCTCCGATTTTGAATCTTCAATAATTCAATTCAAATATATCTATCTACAGTACTTACACAATTTATAGGATATCCATGAATCATGTAACAACTTTAGAGTCAAACACAAGAAATTGTCCCACTTGAATGAGGTGACATTTTGAGAGTTAAACAATATTGGTTGGTTGGTTGGTTTTTATGGGATGTCAACTCATTGGGTCATTTTATCCTCTAACCCTTAGGTGTAACATAACCCGAGTCGGATTGACATGCCAGTAACATCAATCAATCAATTTTATTTTTCTTCAAGTCTCTCGCCATTTCCTGCAAAGATAACCATTACACCATACGCCTCCAAAATGTAAATATGAACGTACATTGAGCGTGATTCCCTAATCCCTTAGGTGTAAAATAATCCGAGTCGGGTTGACGTGCCAGTAAAATCAATTAATCAATTTTATTTTTCTTCGAGTCTCTCGCTATTTCCTACAAAGATAACCATTACAGCACGCGCCTCTAAAATGTATATTTGTCAACCCAAAAAATTATCTACAAAGCCGAACATTTTCCCTTTTTTTTTTCTTCTGCAAAAAACAACTTATAATAAATGAGCTGCTTAAATCCGACAGTGTACGTCCTTTTTATTTTCGGACCCATCTTCGTAAATCGACGATCAATAAAAACGCATTATCGAAGCAAACAGAAATCTTGAATGAAAAAAAAAAAATCAAATTACATTTCTATTGAATTAGCGTGTATACGCAAGAGTGAAAAACGTGACTTCCAAGAAATGAATATCCGTTGTTAAGCTAAAAAAAATCGACAACTTCAAAAAGGATCATTTACTTTAGTAGCGAATGGGTTGGGTAAGGTAATACCATGTTCTATTTCCATTGTCACATGTTTGCTGACTCGTAACCTTTATCACTCTTACGTGTTGAAGAGGAAACATGATTGTCCAAATTAGGTTGGTTGGTTGGATTTTACCGCATGTCAACACTTAAAAATTTTATACCAAAGACTTTTTGTTTTTTACATTCTTGTTGAGTATTAAGTTTTTTTAATCACATTTTTAAAAACTCACTTTAATATATTCAACAAGTACTACCACTCCGGTTCAGACTGGACCTGGGTGTAATGGCAATGTAGTAGAGGTTGTCCACACTCCCCAGAGCTCCAAAATTGGAACTTCACCACCAGATGCAGTTTACCGTCATACCCAAGACAGTATGCCCCTCAGCCACTGCCTTCTAGCACATAAAAAGGGTGGCGGTTTACCATAAGGGAAATAGGATTGGGACAATTATATAGGTGTTAGAGCTTGGCGTAACCAGCCGATTTATCAAAGGGTGTGCCACCCTCTTAATCATATATGTCCTAGAAGGCGATGGCTGAGGGTCTTAATGTCCAGGATATGACGTTAAACTGCATCTAATGGTAAAGTTCCGATTTTGGAGCTCTTGGGTGTATGGACGACACCGACATCGCCATTACTCCCAGGTCCACTCTGACCCGGAGTGGTAATAACTTTTAGGGTCCCATCTATGGGTTAAATAGAAAAAAAATGAGTTTTACAAAAATATGTTAAAGAATTGAGTTAAATTTTTTTTTAATACCCATTAAGCATGAATATAACCAAACCTTTCCGGCATTACTAAAGTAACCCGACAATCTATGGGCAATAAATATGTATATGTGGTAACGTCTCAGCGTTCACTCGGTGTCACTGCTCTTCTTTTCTGGGTCGAATCGTCTTCACCGGCCGAGATTTCTCGTCCTGATTCATCGTCACTCAGCTGTTTGTATTCCCAAAAGAGTACAAGTTTTTACCCTCCCCAGTTGAATTTCGACCCACAAACTGGTGGGGACAAGTAGAAATAATATAGACAAAGAGTCCTTCACGAGTCTATCCTAGCAACTGCTATTCTTAACCGACTTACGAACTCTGAGCTCAAACTCCCAAAACCTGACAGGTTAAATCGTATTCTCCCCTTACTTAATTTGGTCCCGCCTTCTTTGCTTCCGGTCAAATGCCTACGCCTACGTGACTACACATTCTTTCAGTCAGACCAACTACATTTTCTTTATGGTTGATCACTGGCCTGTTATGAATCTACTGAAATGTATCCCTAGATCCAATGTTCAAACTGATGGTCAGACACAATGTCTCCCTTACTATCAGTTTGTGCAGCCTCTGTAGTTTCCAAGATATTTTTCATTGGTGTCGTTCTTCTGGTTTAGCAAGAAATCAACGCTTGTCAACAAATTTGTTGTTGAAAAATGCAAAAACAGTACCTTGTTGTCATGTGAAAGTGAAACTTGTGCGTGAGATATTTTAAGTCGAAAGAGGCTGCACAGACCCCAGTCCACAACCTTGGCAGTTGGTCCAGTGGCAGGGAAAAGTCCAAGACGACTGGGCTACCGAGCTGCTACAGGGTGCTGTCTCAGGTAGTATTGAGTCACTTCACGAGAGGCAAGCCTCTCCAGAAGCTCCAGCGCTTGCACCCAAGGACCAGGTTGCGTTAGGGATTTATGTGAGTAGTGAGTACCCCAATCATACTACTATCGATCGATGTGGATGGCACCCCTGGAGCTCATCCGTCCTTTGATAGCTCTTGTTTTTAGTGATGCTGGGTGTCCACATACCCACACCATCAGACAAGCCGAAGCATGCCTAATGGGGGTACCAGTTCAGTCGCCCTCAGACCGACCATGGAAAAGGTAGTACTAGTTTACATGGTACTAGTAGCAGGTTAAAAAGAATACCTCACCTCACACACTTGTCATAAACTGCTGTATTTCGTTCCTTTCCTCTCCTTTACTCCTGCTTTCCTTTAGCCTCCTCCTGCTTTTCTTTCTTTTCTCTTTTCTCCCTCCTTCTCCCACTGACGTCTTTTCACTGAATGACCAATTCACCCTCTTTAAATAACCATTTTTCCACAATGCATTACATTTTCCTATAAGAAGCCACTTTTCCTTCCTTTTGGCTTCTCATGGGATCCAGCATGCCAGTAAATACTTTCCCACCACAGTCTCATATCTATTTATTTGTTTTTTGACCTCGTAAGATTTCCCGCTGACTTTTTGAACATTTCTTTTATTTCCTTAAGTAAAGATTTTCTGATCTCAAAAGCATTCCCCCCAGCGAAATTTCCTTTTAATAGAGAAATGCACGTAGAATTCTCTTACGGAAAGAAGCAATTCCTAGTTTGCAGCAAAATAATACTATTCCGATAACTGTGTTCGGTGTAAACGCCCTTTTAGTATAAACTAAAGATAACCATGATTAGAATCCTTCACGCCCTCCTCAGTAGACATATCACTATCATGTACAGTTTTTACAATGAGAACACAAAATGTTCATATGTAATCTGGTACCTAATATACTTTTCATGCTCATATAATTGCAACGACGTCAGTGCGTTTGAATGGATGCATTACTCGAGCAAGATAAAATTAAATAGAAAGCAAATATCATGGAACTATTCTTTATTTTCCTCTATACAGAATATTAACAATCGTATTCACAGAGAGAAGCACCCAAAAGTAGAAACCGGAGATATGGTTTAAAAAACAAATTCACAGAAGTAAGAGAACCAACCGGTAAATAAAATGAAATTCTTACCGAATCTGAAGTTGAAACACACACACACACACACACACACACACACATATATATATATATATATATATATATATATATATATATACTAGCAAATATATGCACCCTCCGGGTGCAAGTATTTAAGTTTTAATGTAATAGAATATCATATTAAATTAGAAAGGCTAATGAAACTGAATAAGAATGTAAATAAAAAGATTTGGAACAGAGGGGGTATGATTGAAAAATAGAACAACTTTGAAACTAACTCTTCCATCATTTTTTGTTACTCCCGTCTTTCATTGGTAAATTTTCCTAATTTAACTGTTTAGTTAAAATAGGAAGTAAAGAATAAAATGACAGTTATTTCTTCTTGTTAAGGGATTTCTTTTAAAATTTATTGAAGAGATTTTTGCTCATATTCATTAAGATGAAAGCAAATAATTAGAAATCAATAATACTAAGCATATATTTATTAAAATCAAATTTTTAAGATCAATATGCAAATTAGCCTTCCCATTCATACTGTAAACCGCTATTTTGTTGTATATTTAAATACAATTGCATGTTGTTAGTATGTAGATATGGTCAACAGTATAAATAATGTAAAACAATTTTATTGATAATTGAGGTTAAAATAAGGATAAATTCATGGTGAATGTGACATCAATAACTAAGGGAATTGTGACTTGAGTAGTGATATAGTTTCGGTTACAGACAGAAAAACACATAATCTCCATTATAATAAGATATATATATATATATATATATATATATATATATATATATAAAGGGTAGTTCTTGTGTATGTATATATGTATGTCCGGATTAAACTACAAAAATAAACAATTAACGACATAGTAAATATATATACACATTAAATATCACCAATTCTTGCTTTTTGTGCAAAAATTATAAAGATTGGACTTATATTCGAAGATATTTGAAAATTAAAATATAAATGGAAATAGCATTGAAAATCGTCTTAAAAATGCCCATCTATACACATATAAAGACAGTTGTGTGTGTATGTATGTATGTATGTATGTATGTATGTATGTCCGGATGAAACTACGAAGATAAAAAAATTAATGACAAAGTAAATATACATACACTTTAAACATCACCAGTTCTTGCTTTTTGTGTAAAAAGTATGAAGATTTGATTTATATTTGAAGATATTTAAAAATTAGAATAGAAATAGAAATAGCATTGAAATTCTGCTTAAAAATGCCAATCTATCTATACATATATAAAGGACAGTTGGTGTGTATGTATGTATATCCGGATTAATGTACGAAAAAAACAAACAGTTAACGACAAAGTGAATATATATATATATTAAATATCACCAGTTCTTGCTTTTGGTGCAAAAATTATGAAGATTTGACTTATATTCGAAGATATTTAAAAATTAAAATATACATGCAAATAGCATTGAAAATCTACTTAAAATACCCATCTATACATATATAAAAGACAGTTGGTGTGTATGTATGCCAGTATGTATGTATGTCCAGATGAAACTACGAATATAAAACAACGAAAAACTAAATATTCATACACATTAAATATCACCAGTTCTTGCTTCATGTGCAAACATTACGAAGATTTGTTTTATATTCGAAGATAATTAAAAAGTAAAATGTACATAGAAATAGCTTTGAAATTCTATTTAAGAATGTCCAGCATTTGTAAATCTCAAAAGTAAATAAATCAATACACAAAGGCTTTTTTTTTGTCCACCCTCTACCCAGTCGATGCTGAGTAGCCTCTTCTAGTTCATTTATAAAGTCACCGGTTGTTTTTCTATCGCAACGTATCTCCTCTTTTTTTTCCTGACACGAACTCGCTGTCTTCGCTTCGTCTCGTCTGTGTCTTCGGTACCTTCTTCAAGATCCAGTATTTCGACAATCTATATATTAATGCTCTTGTTCCTTAATTTTACGACTGTTATCATCTTGCAATAACCTCTGGTTAAAAAGGAGATCGTCCAATCGTCCAATTGTCCAAGATGAAACGCAAAAGTGTAAATCCTGATTATCTGATGTTGCGTATCCGCCGAATTCTTATATCTTATGGGTGTCGTCAACTCAGCCAAATAATGTGCCATTCCGTTTTTATAATGAAGAGAGAAACAGTATAAAAACATCCTACACATAAAAATATAATAAGAAAGAAAGAAAGAAAGAAAGAAAGGAAGAGAGTATATATATATATATATATATATATATATATATAGAGAGAGAGAGAGAGAGAGAGAGAAAGAGAGAAAGAGAGAGAGTGAGCATGGGGAAGCGATAACGCTAATCTGTTTCAATCGAACATAATGAAAAGATGAAAAGAAGAAAGAAAGAGAGAGAGAGAGAGAGAGAGAGAGAGAGAGAGAGAGAGAGAGAGAGAGAGAGAGAGAGAGAGAGAGAGTTTTAAATCAAGATTATTATATCTTTTACATATATTGAACTATTTGGCAATAGCTCTTAATTAAACATAACAAACGTTATAATGATTAAATTATCATAATGTGATATATCCGCAGGTCCTGATAATAATAATAATAATAATAATAATAACGCTGGTGTGAAAAACTCCCAATGAATGAATAATAATTGTCATCTGGTGGATTTTTGCCGTTCCAGCGGACCCCTGGGTGACAATGAAAGAAAACGAAAAGATAAAAAAATACTTGAACCTTACCGGAGATTGGGAAAACTGTAGGACATGAGAGTAAAGGGGATACCAATTGTAGTTGGTGCCCTTAGAACGGTCCCTTAGAAGGAGAAATTGGAAAATCAGAGGAAAAGTCAAGACCATCCAGACAACAGCATTGTTGAAATCGGCTTGAATACTCAGAAGTCCTGGAGACCTGAGGAGACTTGATGTAACTCAGCCTCCGGTGAACCACCAGCTTAGATGCGCTTGAAAAACTTTCATTAAGATAAATCTATTAATAATGGAGATTGTCTGTATTTCTGTCTGTAACAAAAACTACGTCATAGCTCTACGTCACAGCTTACGTCACAATATTCTTATGCTATATACACCCAAAATTTAAGTAATCAATTTTAAAAATTGTTTTTTACTCTCGTTTTTTTTTTTTCCTACAGTAACAAGAAGTTTACAAATAAATAAATACCTACGACTTTGTGTAAAATTGATGTGTAAAATATTCAAAATAATTTTTAATTATTACATGCACGCAACATTTTATTTGAGAGGGACGGGGCTCAGTTTTCATTTCAAATTGTTTTATTTTTTTTTTTTACTCCTTTAATAAATATGAGGATTTGTTTTACTTATGATACAAACCCTCTGACATTGAATTTTTAACTCCCACCCTCTCAAGCAACGCCCGGAGTGTTTTCTGTTGCTAGTTAAGATAAATAATAATAAAGTAGATGTCAAAATTTTTCTGTCCTCCCCCCCCAAAAAAAAGAGTTCTATAACTGATATCTCTCTCACTAGCCTCATTTGCAAAATTGTACAACGATTAGTCGCGAGATCGTAATTAATGTGAATAGATTTTCTACTTTTACTGTTCACCGATTGATTCAACTTAGATTTGGGGAATTGAACTTGTCAGGAAAAGGTTAAATTGGGACTCTAAATTATACTCCATCTTTTTTTCATCGTATTTTAATCATTTACCGTCTTATCTTTTCCCCAAGACAAAGCCATATTAATTCTGTTGTTGTTGACACTAACGACATTCAACAATTTTCACAAGAAGAAGAACAACAACAAAGCAGATAACTAAATCTGACACAGAAATCTAATAGAAAATCTCATCCGAGATTTGCAAATTAATTTCAGATAATAAATCTGTGTAAAACAATTTTTTAGGAAATAAGTGATAGAAAACTAATCCAATAAACATGACCCTACCATTCCTATCACTCACCCTCTTAATCCCCTTCTATCTGTTAATGTGACTGACACAAATTTCATTAGGAAATATAAACAAACTAGCAAGACCTATGGATATACCACAGTTTGATAATTTAATTTTTTCAACGTTTGATATGTTTACTTAAGAGAGATAGCGAAATAGTTCAATACTTAAAAAGTATAATAATCTTAACTCTCTCTCATTTTTTTCTTTCTTTCCTTCTTTTCATCTTTTCATTTTGTTCGATTGATTAGCGTTATCGATTCCGCGCGCTCACCACCTCTATATATCTTTCCCCTACTCTACTTTTTTCTTTCTTTCTTTCTTTCTTTCTTATAATATTTTTTCTGTGTAGCATGTAGCGTCACCTCAGCTAAATAATGGACCATTCCGTTTTTATTATAAAGAAATAAAGGGAGGAAGATCCTTTCTTTCTTCATAATAAAAACGGGATGATCCATTACTTAGCTGAGGTGACGACACTAATGAGAAATAAGAATTCGGCTGATAAGCAATACCAAATAATCAGGATTTACATTTTTGTATTTCATCTTGGAAGATTTGGACGGTCTCCTTTTTAACCAGAGAGTATTGCAAAATGATAACGGTCGTGCAATTAAGGAACACGAGTATATAGATAATGAATAAATGAATAGATAAGTAAATACGTAATGAGCACTGCCGTATGGATGTCGCAGATGCTGACCTAACGGATCTTAATCCTCTTCGACTTAAACAGGGTAAAACAAACTGGGATTTGACAGAAGACCAAAAAACATAGAATGTGGAGTGTTAGAAAAATATCACCTAACCCATGTTATGCAATGATGTTATCATAACGTTACTCCACAAGCGCCAGCTTCATCTCTTAGTTTCACCGACTTGGCAATAATATCCCTTATCCTTTCCTTATAGAAGTCCGTCGTAGACGACGATGACGTCACTCAATGTCTTCAACAGTTGTAGTAGACAATCTGGTGACTAGTTAGTCCAATTCCCGTCTTGCAGATGCGGTCACACATATTTCAAAGGAAATTCCCATCTGCATTTGGTGGTACATGACGACAAAGACGTCACCGCTCTGCAGCCCTGTTAATCTCGATATTGAGCCGCTTATTTCCTGTGCGGCACGCGTCTTGCCAACCTTGTCTGCTGGAGGCCAGATCTTCCAGCCTTCAAGGTGTCATGATGCATTTCTTCAGCGTCGTCTTATATGGTCTTTGAACCGCTTCTGGGGACCTTCTGTCTTCCGCGTGCCAGTTCCCTGCGAGTTGACCATAAAGTATTTTACGGGGGGGGGGTCTATCTGCAGGCATGCGGATGGTGTGACCTTACCATCGCAGTAGACGTTCGCATGAAAGTTGAAGGTGGCATGCAATGAAACTGCATGTCACTTTCAACTTTCAACAATATCCCTTATAGTTTATAATTGGTTGGAATCATTTTTTTGCCTATGAGTTCTTTCTAGCGTATTGTATGTGCTGGTAGCCCCAAAAACGATATTGAAAATATACCATACACAACAGAAATAAGTCTCTTGAGAGCAGTGATCATGGACGGAAAAAAGCAACACCGTCCTTCAACCATATGCTGAGAAAAAAAGAAGACTATATCCGCGCATTTTTTACTGTTGCTATGGCAACTACTTATGTCGTCTCCTAGCGACCATTCTAAAACATCATCCAGACGTCTCTTAGGAAGAAAAATATTTCGGTGTATTTAAAGAGATTGTAACTTTTTAATCGTTTATTGTGGTGGCTAGTGGTGTAATGGTTAGAGTCGTGGGAAATGGACTCGTCATCCCGAGTTCAAATTCTTGACGAGGCTGTTTGCATTTCCCATAGCGCTAATACTCTTGGGAAATGTATTCATCCAACTACTCTCCCACCAGTTGTAGGTAAATAGTAGGGAAGACTGGGCTCTTTAACCTTAGCAAGGTTACCAGTCTAGGAGATGGAAAACTGTGAATTCAAACCTGTTAAACTCTACGTAAGAAGTTGATCTTGTATCACATCCTGCTCGTACGGAAGGATTGATTAATATGTATATATTGTGGTGGTGCTAGTGGTATTCACCAGCGCCACCAAACGATTACCCACCCACTGTCCCGTAACCAGGTGTGGAGAACTACATATTCATACTGATTGATTTTACCAGATCGAACAGGACAGGTGTAACGATCGATAAATTTCTGCAAATGGTTGTCAACAGCTGTTAGTCGCTTGCAGTGGTGCTACAAGTTTTAGTGTTTCCGGTGCATTTCTGTATTTCTGTCTGTGATGGACACTGAGCAATATTTGTCTGACTCGAGAAATTTACTCATGGTTATCAAGCAAGATCAATACCTTTCTGACAAAAGCTTATCGATTTTTCCACTATTTGCATTTTAGTTATACTAATACTCATTGGTCAAGAACCTACTTCCAAAGTTAATGGTGGCAAGAGGGTGACCTAATTATTGCCCGACAAAACTAACCGACGAAATCTCATACTGCTTGCTAGCTCTGGCAACCACTCTCCTATCATGCCTCGATCTCAGTATCTTTTTTTTCTCTATCTCTCTTTCTCTCGATATATATATATATATATATAATATATATATATATATCGAGAGAAAGATATATATATATATATATATATATTTGGGAGAATATGTGCTGTTAATTGAAGGGTTTCGAGTCACACACGATGCGATCTTCGTATCTATAGCTCTGCTGATGAGACCTAATAGGTCGAAATATATATTCAGAGATTGATTTTTCTCGATTTGTTTAGCCTTACATTTAAGTAGTTAAATCCCGCCTAATTAACCATAAATGAATTAACTTTCAAAAAATTAGGTCTGA
>CM042139.1:55179811-55209811 GCA_023376005.1 Doryteuthis pealeii
CGAATACAAACAAGAATTGATAAACCTTATAAAAAATCTTAGCCCACCCACGCAAACTAGGACAAAGGCCCTAATACCACAAAACCCTACAACCGCTATATTCTACACGCGACCCAAAATACACAAACTCCCCAAACTTATAGCACAACATTCAACTAGCCATACTAACCCCAATAACGTACACGACATCGAACACCTCACAAAAGCCCTAAATATCACCCCCCCCAGGAAGACCCATAATAGCAGCTAACGGGACCCTAACTGATCCTTATCAGGATACATAGACAACATCCTCAATCCCCTACAACACACAATCCCCACACACATCAAAGACACCACGCCCTTCCTAAATGAAATAAAAAAAGGTTGGTACACTCCCTGAGGGAACCATCCTGGTTACAATGGATGTTGTATCCCTATATACCAACATACCACATAAAGAAGGGATTCAGGCATACAGGGAATTCCTCATACAAAACAAATTCCCCACAGACAAAATCAACGACATATGCCACATTATCAGCTTCATTCTTACACACAATAATTTCCAATTCAATAAAAAAAAAACTATATACAAATCAGCGGTACGGCGATGGGTACGAAGATGGCACCTAGCTATGCAGATATTTTCATGCACACACTAGAAACAAAATTACTCAAAAACTGCCCTCTAACCCCAACCTACTACTATAGATATTTAGACGATATATTTCTTATATGGACACATAGCCTCAATAGCCTCCTAGATTTCCACACACACTTTAACAGCTACCACCAATCTATCAAATTCTCGATAGAATACTCCACCAGCTCGATCCCTTTCCTAGACATTACCACAAAATTAAGAAATAATACCATAAACACCACTCGTTACACTAAACCCACTGATAACCACACATTTCTTAACTATAACAGCAACCACCCCCATAAACTAAAAAAAATCGATAATATATAGTGCATGCATAAGACTAAGACGCATATGTGAAGACCAACAAGAATATATACAACACACAGCCAACTTAGCAAGAAAATTCCTAAATAGTGACTACCCCATAAAATTAATAAAACAAGCATTCGACAAAGCATCATCTCTTAATAGACAAGAACTACTCGTATACAAACCACACCAAACTAATGACCGAATCCCTATGGTATTTCACCACGGTCGACATATGCACAAATTGACTAAGCTACTCACTGAACAATATAAAACCCTACAAACCGACCCCACAACAAAGTCCATCTTCAAAACCCCGCCCATTAACGCAAAAAAAACAACCATCCAACCTACGTAACATCCTCACTGCATCCAGGAAAAATTTACATAACACCGTACGGAAAGGTAATAAACGATGCAATAAGCCTAGATGCCAAGTTTGCAGCCACATACATACGGAAACCGAAATAAAAATACCCTACACAAACATAACAATCCATCCGCCACACCTAACATGCGATAGCGCTAACATTATATACTATTTATACTGCACACAATGTAGAAATAGTGGATATGTGGGAGAAACATCAACACCCTTTAGACTAAGACTAAATAACCACAAATCCACTATAAATCTCAAATCCCCGCATAGTACAATAGCACTTCATTTTAACACCTTATCACACAACCTTACACACCTCAAATGCAACTTATTAGAACACGCATTTCCAACAACGCAATCTAGAAAACAATCAGAATCTAAATGGATTCTAAAATTACAAACGCACGTGAAGGGATTAAACGCAGATATCGGAATTCTCCGTTATTACAAATATTTTACAAACGCTGCCACTGTCGATAACAACAGAGACAAAGAAACCGTTGAACAGTAACATTTGACAAAGGGTATCTAACGAACCTGAAAATTTATGTAAAAAAATAATTAAAAAGTAAGTGAATCCAATACTCCATAATATCGAGTTCATTCATTTATTTATTTTTAATGCTTCACAATAACGCCTAATTTAAAAAAAAAAAAAATATATATATATATATATATATATATATATATATATATATATATAAATTGTTTTTTATTTGGCCAAATATTGTACCAATAGATTATTTTTGGTTGGTACGATTATCTTGGTCTTTTCTTTTTTCCAAAAATTTTTTTCTCCCCGGGTAATGTTTGGTAGTATATTTTTACAATCAAACTATTTGCTGGGTTTTTTCTCACAGCGAGGATTTACCAACAAGTTTGGTATATATATATATTATATATATATATATATATATATATATAAGCAAAGTATTCTAAAGATAAATTTATTTGTAGATGGTAAAATGAACGTTAAAACGTTTCGAATTGTCATAAAAACATCATGAGGACATTAGGATTAGTATACTGTCTAAACTGACTTAGAATTCTTTTCAAAAGGAAAACGAAAAATGAGAAAGTATAGCAGATTTTCTTTTTCGTTACCATCCTAATGTTCTGTTGAAGGTTTTATTAAAAACTGAAACGTTTTAACGTCGACTAACGTTACTACTAATGAATTCAACTTTTAGAATACTATCTTTTTTCGCATTTATATTTTTACATACTGTCGGATTTATTTCCATATGTTAACACCCCATATATATATATATATATATATATATATATATATATACACAAATTGACATTATATATATATATATATATATATATATATATATATATATATATATATATATATATCGTATTTGACGTATTATAAGATTTTTGGGCTTATAAGGTGTATTTCAATTTGGGCAAGCATTTAAAAAATAAATGGACGGGTTTAAATTACAAATGACAGTGATTTCACCTGACAGTCATAGTCCTCCCCATTATCAGGTCATTTCAGTTCTATATGTATTCAGATCGAATTTTAAAGAATTCTAATGGTTTCGCGTAGGCTTCACGTAATTGACGTCAAGGTTATAAAAAACAAGACAACTAAACATTATCCCTAATTGTTTAAAACGTCTAAGGTGGGCACAATTGAAAATGAGATACCCGCCCCCCACAAATCACCCCCCTAAAGAAAAACACCCACCAAAATACCACAAAAATGCCTAGAAGTAATATTACACTAATATCTACCTGCCTCCCATTACTCAACATACAAAAAATATATAAATTCAATTACCGATGACAATTTAATAATTACCCAATCCGTTATAACAGTTTTTTAGAAACCACTAAATTTCATCTAGTTAAATCATAAGACTATTTTTTAGCTTTCGTTTTAGTAAATAATTTTCAAATTTACATTCTAATCAAAATCCATTTGTGTCAATTTTTTTTTTCAATATTAGCTACCATATTTTCTGAACCGACTGACTAGTTGCTATATAAATTTTGAATTAAAGACAACTGTTCTAAATGAAATTGGAAAGTCAGTTGTATTTCTTTAGTAGTTGCACCATTCTCTTGTTTTTTTATAATCTTGACATCAAATACGTGAAGTATACGCGAAACCTTTTCAATTAATATATATATATATATATATATATATATATATATATATATATATATATATGCTGGTAATTACTCATAGGAAGTGTGGAGAGATTCTCTCTATCTACACTTGGTTGTCCATGTATTTATTAATATGAGTACATGAATTTGTCTTTTTGCGCATATGTATATATATATATTCATTTTGGTGGGATCAAGAACAGTATGGCCAAAAAGGAGTAAAGAATAAAATTTATTTTGTATACAAAGAGCAGGAAGGAATTTGTTGACAAGGAGGGCCTCGAGTACAGCTAGGTGTAACTCGTTAGTTGAGGATGCCAAGATGGTGAACATTGAGAGCTTATATGCTGCAGCACAATCAGGATTATCCAAAAGGTGTCGCCCAATGGTGGAAGGTGAATTTGGATTGTTTGGTGGAGAAGAGCGGTCAAAGTTATTGTTGCTGATAACAGATGGAATATGCTGGTTTCATGTACTCATATTAATATATATATATATATATATATATATATATATATATATATATATATATATATATATATGTGTGTGTGTGTGTGTGTGTGTGTGTGTTGTTAAGGAGTCCACCTATGCTTCTTTAAGGATGTATGTAATGGTATGAAGCCCCCCAAAAAGCATATTGTACAACCATAACAGCCATTTGATTTCTTTATGCTGATACGATGATTGGTTGAATAAAAAAAATGTCCAGCCTTATCAGCGAGGCGGAGAATACGCGGACTATATCGCTTGCAGAAGGGTAAGACACCCTCCAAAACAGTTTTTTGGGGGTATGGCATCTGGTGATGAGGTTCCAGTTCTAGATCTCTGACAAGCATTGAGCACCTCTTCATTGCCATTACACCCAAGTCAAATCTGACCCAGAGTGGTTATACCTGTTAGTGTCCTATGAGTCAAATATATTATTCATATTGGATTGGAATACTTTATACTTTAGATAGGAATACTATATAACTGTGAAAATTATTTGTATTAAAAATAGTTACCTGAATTGAGAATTGTTTACTAAGGTTTCTTATTATATAACTTATTGAGAGGTTTTCACACCAGCGTTAACTGATGGTCTTTAACTGGAGTCTGAGTGACAGCAATTTCTACAGGTTTACATAACTCTTCTCAGTATTCTAGCTGGTATTAACGATGCTGCTGTTTGGATGGTCTCAATGTTTCTTTTGCGTTCCCGATATTTAAAGGGTGTCTCGCGAAAATGACTCCCTTCTTCTCCTGGAATCTGTGAACGACACACAAGTTATGTCTCAGTCTGATTGAACTGGGAGGCTTAGCACCCTCCCAGTGACAGGTAATACCTATATACGGACCTTTTATACTGTTTTCATAGACGCTTGGCACACCTGTTGTGTCCCCTTATTCGAGTGCCAGTTACGCGAGACTGTCTACGCAGTAAGTCACAACCTTTTATTCATGTTCCTCTATCTTCTATGACCCTTTTTTTAGGCCATTAATCTATCCTGTTATGTATTCTTTGCTTAGACAATAAAGTCTATTTGTTATAACTCTTTGTCAGGATTTGTTCTATATATATGTATATGTCCTGCGTTAGGTGACCTTCTGGAATAACTTAAGGCATTATTAGAAATTGGGCTTAGCTACGGAGTCAACACACATTTGGATTGTTATAGGGATTTAGCCATTTCTGGGCTTCTCTAGGCAACCATATAAAAGAATAACAATGTAATGTCCCTTCACTTCTCTAATGGCAGTTAAATTTCAACAACTGACTAACTAGTTGGAGTTTGGCATGGACAGACGTCAAAGTTTGACGGTTACAACCCCTCGAGCTGTCCAAGATATTTACTAAGGAACACATAGAAAACAACCCAGATATGAGGCATCACTCTGTGTTCATGTAAGTACCCGTTTGCACAATGTGTTTGTGTGATCTCTTTCTAGTTACGTAAAGTCTATAAAGGAACAAATCATTGTGTCCCGATTACGCATTAGTCACACCAGACAAACTCACTCCTATATACTCAAACAAGAACAACAACCACAGTGTGAAACATGTCAAACACCTTTGACTCTTAAACACTTATTCTTAGAATGCAAGTTCTTTGCTGACACCAGAAACCGTTATTCCAATGCAAACTATATGAAGTATCTGTTTGAAAATATCGACACCAAAGACATTCTGTCCTTTTTGAAGGAAATAAAATTATACCATAGAATATAGACATGAACCTAATCAATACCAAACAACATGATCCCCAATGAGGATAATACATTTTTAAAACCAATTAATACAAAAGTATAAATATAAATACACAACATATATTACTTCCTAACCTTTAGGCATGACATAACCCCAGACGGGTTGATATGCCGTTAAAACCAATCAACTAATCCACCAAACATCGTTACGTAAATACATATGGTAACTGTTATTTGTGTGCTCCTATTTGTGTTCCCTGTAGTACCTCATTTTCTCTGTTTGGTGGTTTGCTCTCGGTGCCGAACAGTTGTGTACCAACAATCCCAACCGATAAACAGTCGCAGACAATAAGACTCACGAATGTGGGTGGGGAATATGTTCGAACACAAATCACCGAGAAACTTCAAACAGGAATAAAATGAAACGTATGGAGTCGGCTTAAGCTACATCGAGTGAATTCTGTCACACATTAACACACACTCACACTCACTGGAGGAGATGTTGAATTCTGCCAACTCGTCTTTCTTTCAGCAGATAGCTTTTTTTATTAAATATCTTACCTGTTTGCATTTCGGTACTATCTTATTATAATGGAGATTGTGTGTTTTTCTGTCTGTAACCGAAACTATATTACTAATCGAGTCACAATTAACATAGTTATTTACATCACATTCTCCATGATTTTATTTATATTTAAACCTCAATTATTAATAAAATTGCTTCACCTTTTTATTAGTGTTGTCCATATCTACATACAAATAACATGCAATTGTATTTATATATACAACAAAATAGCGGTTTGCAGTGTGAATGGGAAGGCTAATTTGCATATTGATATTAAAAATGTGATTTTATTAAATATGTGCTTAGTATTATTGATTTCTAATTGTTTGGTTTTATTTTCATGAATATAAGCAAAAATCTCTTCAATGAATCTTAAATGAAATCCATTAACAAGAAAAAATAACTGTCATTTTATTCTTTATTTCCTAATTTAACTAAATAAGTAAAATTCAGCAATGAAAGACGGGAGTGATGGAAGAGTAAGTTTCATTTCTATTTTTCTATTATACCCCCACTCTGTTACATATCTTTTTGTCTGCCTCTAATTTAATACGATATTTCACTACATTAAAACTTAAATACTTGCACCCGGAGGGTGCATATATTTGCTAGTTTGATTAACAATTCTACACAGACATACGGATTATAATCAAGTCATGCTGAAAAAACCGGTTCCCGCTAGATCACCGCAGTTAAGCAGCGATAGACCTGTTCAATACTTAATTGGGGGACCACATAACCAACAGCAGGTACTGTAACCAAAATGAGTCCATTTTTAATCGAAATAACTTGATTCGGCATTAAATCACCCGAAAAGTGTTGGTATGGCAAGAAATTGACTTTGTGTCACATCCTGCTCGCGCAGAGGGTTATATATATATATATATATATATATATATATATATATATATATATATATATATATTGGTTAGGAGGTTGATTTAGAAGGCTATCACAATGCAGTTTGGAATAAATAAAAAATAATAATACGGTAACAATGGTGTTGTGTGTTGACCTGTATTTTTTATTATTTCTTGAATTTTCGAGGTAATACCTCT
The DNA here is from genome assembly GCA_023376005.1 of Doryteuthis pealeii. Taxonomy (NCBI): domain Eukaryota; kingdom Metazoa; phylum Mollusca; class Cephalopoda; order Myopsida; family Loliginidae; genus Doryteuthis; species Doryteuthis pealeii. The sequence goes on from CM042139.1 coordinate 55,187,068, forward strand.
TTATCAAAAGAATTGAACTGAAGCAGTACAGCTATGGCATTTCTTCCTAAATAAATTTAGGAAGAAATGCCATAGCTGTACTGCTTCAGTTCAATTCTTTTGATAAAGAGGTATTACCTCGAAAATTCAAGAAATAATAAAAAATACAGGTCAACACACAACACCATTGTTACCGTATTATTATTTTTTATTTATTCCAAACTGCATTGTGATAGCCTTCTAAATCAACCTCCTAACCAATACATACACAATGCTTCAAGCAAATTATGAAACTCTCTTATATATATATATATATATATATATATATATATATATATATATATATACACATATATATATATATATATATATATATATATATATATATATAAGGGTGAGTCAAAAAGTAATTCCGTTTTGTTTTGTTTAGGACAGGTATAATTACCAACACTGAACATGTATCATACATAAAAATGAAGCTGGTCCTCTGTGGATTACATTCCTTCTGTTTGTCTCTCAAACCATTTTTCATCGGGCCGAAGAAATGCAAACATTATTCCAGTGACGAGGAAGTGAAACTTTTAGTGAAGAATTGGCTCAAAGAACAGATGCAGGAATACATGCTCTCCTTTGAAGGTGGAACATTACTATTGAGAGAAACGATGGCTATGTGGAGAAATAAGGATGTGATCCACAGAGGATCAGCTTCATTTTGATGTATAATACATGTTCCTGTACTGGTAATTATACCTGTCCTAAACAAAATGGCATTACTTTTTGACAACCCCCGTATATATATATATATATATATATATATTGGTTTGTTGGTTGGTTTTGAAGGCTGTCACAATGCGAGTGTAAAGAAAAAAGAAGGTAACTATGATGTTTTTTGTCAACCTGTCATTTTATTCCTTAATATTTCGGGATGAAAATTCCCATCATCAGAAGAATACTGGAACTGAAGTGATCTTAGCGGTTGCTAAATTCGTTCTGTCTTGGGTCTTCCAAATTCTGTGCGTGTATGTGTGTGGTTGGGGTGCTTGCTTATGTGTGTGTTTGTGTGTGTAAGTGTGTGTGTGTGCGTGCTTGTATGTGTAAATGTACATTTACACACACAAGCACGCACACACACACACACTTGCACACACAAACACACACATACAGTTCCAGTATTCTTCTGATGATGGGATTTTCATCCCGAAATATTAAGGAATAAAATTACAGGTTGACAAAAAACATCATAGTTACCTTCTTTTTTCTTTAAACTCGCATTGTGACAGCCTTCAAAACCAACCAACAAACCAATATATACACAATGCTTCAAGCAAATTACAAAACCCTATATATATATATATATATATATATATATATATATATTAATACCTGCTTGCTTTCTTTTATGTCCACTATGTTTCATTAAGAATTAAAGCCATATATTTTAGTCCGCTATCAGCTCAGAACTAAAACATTCATTATACATTGTTAGAGAAAGTGGTTGAATGCGTTTTTCTTTTCAGAGAACAGAGACATGCAGTCATCTCTTCTCATTCAGAGTTCAATGCACTGATCTTTAGTCGCCTGGTTGCGTGCACACTCATTTTTAAATCCATTATGGTGCATTCTGTCATACAAATTATTCAAAAGTTAACAATGGCAAAAATGCTCGCGAAATAACGCATACAATTTGTCACAATGGAAGGTATGAGTTTTAAAAACGTAGTTAAAACTTCACTGTCACAAAAGCAAACAGAAAGATGAAAAAGAAAAAGAACGGTAATTTTTGGTGTAGTTAAACACACACTATTTATTCTCTCAATCTCTATTATTTAAAAGAAACCAGTTCGTTTCTTCTAAGCAATCTCATATTCTATATTCAGAGTATCATAATGTGATGAATTTGAAACTACAAGGATCAATATGCAGCCATTTATATTTCGAATTGATAACAGAACAAATCTCGTGACAAGTAGATTTTCAGGTATATTGCTGGATCATTCATAGCATTTCTAGGTAGGCGTCCTGTCAGGGTATTGTTGTATAACCATCTCTTTACATAGACGGTATATATAGTATGAGCGTATACCCGTGGTTGTATACATCTTATCACATCCTGTATTTCTTCTTACGATTCTGAGTAGTAGCTTTTTTTCTTGGTCTGTATATTCTTAACTTGGGCTTCGTATCTATCTTCTTATTAAGGATCTGTCTGTCTTCTTAAGATTCTGGGCTGGCTGATACGTCATTTACTGTTGGTTTGTTCTTAGTTAACAAACCAAGACATTTCTTTGGTGAATTCACATATATTTTATTTGAGTCTTGGATCCAGTTCGTTTCTTTTAAGCAATCTCTTATTCTACAATGGCTAACGAAAAGATTTTTGCCAGGAGAAATAAACTACATCCAATTTCAAAGTTTAATTACATATACCAATTTAGCATAAATAAACAATATTTGGTACCATTATAGTATGTGGCCTACCTTTTGAATGTGGCCTACAAAATCATGTCTCTCTTATAGTATGTGGCATACCATAAAAAGCAAATATAAGGTTATAATAATAACTGATAACCCTAACCCTATCCCCTAACCCTAACCCTAATCCTATTTCAGAATTTTAGAATATTTTATAATTAAATAGATCACTGATTCATGTAAATTATGGATAAATTCTTTTTTAATTATTCTTAATTACTATATACATCTTATGACTGAATTGCATTTCTTGAAATTGAATATATGTGAAAAATAATTAGTTTCAATAAATTGCCTACTACTTATATCTATAAATATACTCTTACTGAGGTAGGACACATTCAAACCGGGTAGGCCACATACTATAACAGAAGCAAAAAGGTAAGCAGCATACTATAACGGTACCCAATATTTGTCACTAGTATGGAGTAAGTCCTGTATTTGCTAGTTTCAGTACTTGTATTCGATTTTTTATGGATTTGATCAAGTTATCAACAATCGTCTGATCCATATTAGGACCCTCATTTAGCAATGTTTCTTTAAGGGTTGCCACTGATTTTGGTTGCACGCTCTCGAAGTTTTCGATCAAGGTTGCTCTCAAACGTGTTCTATTTGGTTCATGTCAGGACTTTTTGTTTTGATTAAGCTCAATAAGAATGCAGATTAAAAATTTGAAACAGATGGGGGGGCTATAATCGAAAAATAGAACAATAGTTTTGAGAAAATAATAAAGTTGGTGGAGTGGCCTATTGTCTGTATCAGCAGGATAACGAGGGAGTTTCTCCCCTTTTCACTAGCACTAGACCAGAGATTGTTTTTGCGTTTGGTTGAGAATGCTACTCTTACCGTCTGCTCCTCACTTTACTACGCCAATCCAATATGTGCTACATATATGCTGAGTAGGCGGATGCTCTACCGACTGAGCTAAACCAGTTGAACTATTGAAGTTACGACAGGCAAGACTTCATTCATTCATCAAATTAAAATTATCCAAATAAAAAATATATTACTGATTCTAGATGTTGCATTATTATCAATTATAATGCATAGAACACTCTGATAAATTCTGTACAGTTGTATAGAAGTTAAAAACAATGGTTATTCTGAATTATGGAAAATCCATATAAGTGATTGATAGGACTTAACCTTTTACTGACCTTGTAGTTGGTTTCTGGTTGGCCAGAGCCAAACAGGAGAACAGAAAGATAGTTATAAAGCCAGTTTTGGCTGGGTGACTGAACAGAACAGATGCCATCTGTAGGCCATTTCTCCATGCGTGTCATTCTTATTTGGGGGAATAAAGATGTCTAAAAAAGTAATATCAAGTCTTGTGTTCATTACTAAAAACAGCAACAGGCACAAAGATGAGAAGTCCCAAGAAGACACATGTAGTTCCAGACCAGAACAGACAACCAGCATGAATAGACAATAGACCAGGCATGTCAAACCTGCAGTCCACGTTTATTTTCAGAAACAATGTGTTGTTAAGAGTCTGTTATCACCCCTTCCTTTCAGTTGTGGAAGGAGGAAGCTAACTCAGTCAATGAAAGGGAGTGAGTCTTTCCTCTTGCATTCTCCTGCTTTTAATCAATACATGGCTAAAATTGAGAATGACAGTGGCAAACCAACCAACATTGTTAGATTTTTATACAGATTTAAAGCATTTGTTATTTTGAAAAACACTCTATCTTTCTTTTCTTTTTTCTTTTTTCTTTTCTTTTTGTCAGTTTATTTTCATGTACTTTTAAAAAAAATATTTTGCATTCTCTTTTTATTTTTTTATCAGTAAACATAAATAAATTTGTGTCAAAAACTAAAATGTATCCTAATCATTTAATAATTTCTATCTTTTTATGTGTGGCTGTATCTAAGGTCAGCAACAACTTGAAAATCTTATCTCTATTTTAACCTATTTTATTTTAAGAAAACATTTTATTAAGGAATTGTGACGATGAACACCATCTTGATTCTTTGCGATTCGTTCCAGGACTTTGCTACTTTGTTCATCTGACATGATGCTCCATCTTCTTGAAAAAGGTAGACATTCTTGTCAATCTAATTGGTTTCAAATAGAGGAAGTAGTCTTTTCTCTAGTATTTGACAGTATTTTGGACCATTCAACGGCTCGTCAACAAGAATCAGTTCAGATTTCCCTCTAAACCAGGCGGTTCCCCACACCATTACTCCAATCCCTACATGTTTCAATTCAAGTTTTGAATTTTAAAAAAATGCTGAAATCAAGGGTGTCTAAAAGCTTATCATAGCCCACTGTATATTCAGAGTATCATAATGTGATGAATTTAAAACTATACAAGGATCAATAAACAGCCATTTTTTTTCGAATCGACAACACAGAACAAATCATCTCGTGACAAGTAGATTGTGGGGTAAATTGGTGGGTAATTCATCGTATTTCTATATAGGCGTATCTTCGTAGTGTAATGATTAGCAAGCTAGTCTCGCAGATCCATTACTGGTCGACAAAAGATGTCAACCATAATTAGAAATTCCATTTATCATTTTGAAAGTTTTTTTCTTTCTACCAAAGTAATTGGTACTAATTTCTCTAATCTCTCCCTTTAACTGTAATCTTTTACTTTTTTATTATTTTGTGTTATTACTATTTGGGAGTTCCTTTATGATATGATTTTAAAGTCTTTATTTGTCCACCATCACCGTAAACACACGATTGGAATCTTCCAAGTTATATATATACACACACATATATATATATATATATATATATATATATATATATATGTGTGTGTGTGTGTGTGTGTGTGTGTTGTGGTGGGGGCCTAAATTATTATAATGGGAATTCGGTGTCTGTATGTCTGTAACCAAAATTATGCCACTGCTTACGTCCCAATGTCCTCAGGAATTGTGTAAGTTTATCAGAGTATTTGATTTATAGTGAAAATCATTAATACATCAAATAAATCTTATTTATTAACGATGCCTACAAAAATCTGAGTTAGATGTGCCTCAAAATGTTATTAGTGCTTTTAAAATCCTGCAATGTGTCATATATATCGCTACGAAATAAAGGTTCACATAACATATGGTGTGGCTAATTTGTGTACTGGTTTTAACAAAACCGGGTTTAATAAATAATTACTTGGTGTTATTGATCTCTGATATTATTGTTTTATTCTCGAACGTATTAAAATCAATCCTGTGAATGATTTTATATAGAAACCAATTAAAATATAATTAAAATAAGTGTAATCTTTTTATATGAGTTCTTATTTAATTTCTTTAGTCTTCCCAATCTAATATATTTCATTACATTAAAACTTAAATGCTTACGCCCGAAGTGTGCATATTCTTGCAAGTATTCATAACTTTATAAATGTCCTTGGGAAAAAGCATTCAACCACTTTCTCTAACAATGTATAATCAATATCTGAGTCCTGAGCTGATAGTGAACTGAAATATATGACTTTAATTCTTAATGAAACGCAGTGGACATCAAAGAGAGGAAACAGGTATATAACTTTAATAAACCGGAATATAGAAGTTAATTTTGTCGTTTCAACCTTCCTTTATCAATTTATTCATTTTAGGCGAGTTCCAGTTCTTCTTTTCACGAGGGGCATTTAATAAATAAGGTGAATGTTACATAAGGGGTTGGAAATAAGAAGCATTGTTTACAGTTGCACCTTTATATATACTAGCAAAAATAAGTCTTTAAGTTTTAATATAATTAAATATTATATTGAATTAGAAAGACTGATGAAAGTGCATACGAACATATACAAGGTTAAACTTATTTTTACTTTATTCTAATTGATTTCAATATAAAATTATATAACTTTTATTTCTTAATGATATATAATACACATTGCAGCATTTTAAACACATTGATAATATGGGTTGTTTTGAGGCAAATCTATCTCAGCTAGACTTTGATAGAAACATTATTAATAAATAAGATGTTAATTAAGATTAAATAATGATTATTTAATAACCATTGAGAATATAACGTAAATAACTAAAGGAATTGTGACAATTTGTGGTGACGTAGTTTCGGTTACAGAGAGACACATAATCTCCATTATAATATATATATATATATATATATATATATATATATATATATATATATATATGTGTGTGGGGGGGATTATTTATTAAATATCTTTATTGACAAGTCTTATTTGATTTCTACCCCCATTTTATAAGATATAATAAATCGGTCGAATTTTCGGCAAAAACTTGGCGTCGACCAATAGGTAATAATTTTGTAAGTTTAGGATTAAAAAAAACGATGCTAAAGTCTCATCGCCCCCCTTCACAAAAAAAAGAATTTAGTAAATTAATTATTCATAGCCATAAATCACGCGTCAAGGTCGACTTATACACAAATATATACGGCATATGTATTTTCCTAAATAACATTTCCTGATTGATGAGTTGGTTTTTCCTTTAAGGCGTAAATAAAAATATCAAAAAGAAAAAAAGATTAGGAAAATAGATTTCCTTTCAGCTAATAAGCAAGAAAATTACTGTTTTTGAAATGGCTTTTTTTTTAGGGAAATTAGGAGGTTTTCTGAGTAGTAAAAGAGTTTTCTTATCGATTAACACTGTCAAGGTTGATAACAGTGGTATCAGCCACGAACTGCTCTTTAACTTGGCATGTGAGGCAGTAATGATAGTGCGGCTTACACAATAGCCCTGTCGGCGGGGCATAGAATATGCTGACTATATTCCCTGTACAAGAAAACAGTTGATAATTCTTATAGAAATCAATTAAAATCAAGTTTTTAAAAGTGTTATCTTTGTCTATATATCCGTAATTAGTTTCGTTAGTCTTTTTAATTTGAATTATATTTGATTTATATTTATTTATTTATATTGATTTATATTTTATTTATATTTTAAATTTATTTATATTTATATTTATCTATTTTTATTTTTAAATTTATATTTATATTTCAAATTCATATTTATATTTATTTTAAATTTAAATTTATATTTATATTTTAAATTTATATTTATATTCATTTTAAATTTATATTTATTTTAAATTTATATTTATATTTATTTAAAAAATTTATATCTATATTTATATTTATATTAAATTATATTTATATTTATTTATGTTTATTCTTAAATTTATTTATATTTATATTTATATTGATTTATATTTTATTTATATTTTAAATTTTATTATATTAAAACTTAGATACTTGCTCTTGGATAGCGCTTATTTAAAAAAAAACTTGAATACCCAACAAAAAAGAATGACACAAAAAAGAATATGTTACAATTCTGGTGGCCATTTTAGGTGTTGGTAAATCCAAAAGTAGATAAGGGTGTTGTCACAGTAGTAGAAAGTCTGTTGTATTCCCTGAAATCCAGTTTCAATCAGAAAATCCCGTTAGCAACTGATTCAAGAACAGTTGCAAAAGATCTTAAAATACTCAAATGCTTTTCTGGGTTCCTTTCTCATTGGCCATTTTACCGGAAGTACCTGCTGCTCTATCCTGGGAAAGTCTATAAATAAAAGTGGTGATTTCCCGTACATCGATAGTCCCATAGAATTAAACAAAAATGTTTCGGCATAAAATAACACAAAGGTTGATATGCCAACAAAAATAAATATTCAACCAACCAACCAACCAACCAACCAACCAACCAATCAACCAGCAGTCTTTCCATTAGGAAAAGTCTGTGCACTTTTAAAATCAGCATTAAAATTCTAACTCAAGTTTTAACTTTTAATACGGTGATAAATACATAACTATTTGAATCAGGAGGCCGACTAAACAAATGCGTTCACTGATTGAAGTGTGAGCTTAGAATATTGTAAGATGGAAAATTTGATTTGACACTTACCTTATGGATAGATATTCACAGCTTTTTAGTCAATAACTGTCTCGTCTTTACTGGTTAAAGGTGTGAGGCACACCTTTTTGTTCATTTCAAATAACACTCAACATTGAAAGAAGACGAGCTGCATTTTAGACGTTCTTATAATTACTTCTTCGAAAATATAAAGCGATCTTTTATCATGATTTAAGAATAAGATAAAGATCAAATTGTTTATAAATTATTTATCATCTGATAAGGCAAGATTTAATTAGATTTACTGACTCAGATAAAACCTTCAGTGTCTCAATATTATATATATATATATATATATATATATATATATATATATGGTGATGCCAATATACCAAACTGATGACTATACCATACTCCTAGTTAAAGAATAACATTTTATAGACAAATATAATCCTGAACTAAATCGAACTTAACCACATATATACACTCACACAACAATAACTTCACTACACAGCCATATGTGATCTGCATAATAGAACACACAGACTATATAATGTATGTTCATATATGTATGCATAAAAAATATTTAAAAAAATATCTCCAAAATACACCCAACAAAATACACCTATAAACAGAGACACACGTACAAAGGAACACGCAAAAACACACACACACAAACACACCAGAACACACAAATGTGGTAGTAATCTGGACACGGTACCAATTGTGTCCTATACTGGTGGTTGAATACTTCTGTTATTCTGATAGATATTTTCTCATCTAAGCTGGATTTTCTTACTTGTATTGTTTGTTTGTTTTTTAATAAAAACATTGTTTGTTTTGATTTGATTTTATATTCATATTTTCCTTTCTTAGAGTTTCAGATCCTAAAGACACGTGCGAGAATTTGGCTAATTAAACGAGAGTCGTCATTGCGGTTCGTCTCGCTCAACGATTACCCAAAGACTGATTTTATGAACTCACTTTCCACGGTCTGCACTCGGGAACCGGAAACGTAGGTCAAAACACAAATCAGAAAACGCTAATATTTTATCCTCCCATGTTTTTCCATAAACCGTTATTCTAAAACCTACGCTACTGTACATAATTAACAGACTACCCATCAATTATGTAACACTAAGTGACGACCATTTCCTCTCCAACTGGCAGGTTGTATATGGTTACATGGTACCAGTAACACGGAACGTTCACAGACCTGATTTTCTAATATATAGATATAGGAATTATTGCTGGGAGCATTTTTCTTTTTTTTTCTTTCTTTTTTTCTGTTTTCTTTTCTGTTTTCTTTTCTTTCTTTCTTTCATTCTTTTTCTTTTTCTTTTTTTTAGTTTTCTTATTTTGTCTTTTTTTTTCTTCCATTTTTCTTTTCTTCATTTCCTTTTCTACTTTTTCATTTTTTTTTCTATGAAAAATCAATAGCAGAAATATAAACGCTTGATGCAACCGTTCTAAAAAATAATCTGCAAAAAATCAACCGATTGTCATATTTCATAGAATTTTTGTTCTTATTGATTGATGACTGATTTTATTTGGTAAAAGTTTTTTGTCACAACTGGTAGATTTTGAAGAAACTTGAAATGTTCTGCACGTTAGGGTAAATATTGTAATTTTACCCCAAAGGGAAGGAAGTTAAATAGAATAAAATTCGGAATTTTACTGCCTGTCTTCATTTTATCAAAATACGTGATGTTTTGTTTTTCATCATATTAGTTTTGATTTTAGCTTTAAAACTAAAGTTCTGTCTGGAAAATACTGCATGGAAAGTTTTTGTGAGATGATGAGAGTTAGGAAGTCAAGTATTACGTCAGCGGTAGATGACGTGTGTTGAATGTGTAGAAATTGAAAAGTGTGGAAATGAAAAAACAAACAAACAAAAAACACACACACACACACAAAAAAAAACAGAATAAGGAGACGTGTTAACCAGAAGTGTAAGTAACTGAACTTGGCGTCTGATTGACCGAGCCAGAGCCAACAGTGTGAATAGTAAAATATATAGTGAAAAAGTGAAAAGTCTGGGCTGAGTGTTTGGAGAAGACAGACGCAAGATGATGGTCTGTCATCTGAGGCAGCTTTTACAGTTTGATTTGGTCTGGCTGTTTTATTTTACGGCATATCAACCCTTTCGGGTCATTTATTGTCGAATCAAGTTACAGTACCGGCTATTGCTTACAGTACCGGCTGTTGCTTAATTTTTCACCAGATTATTTGCTCTTGGAGTCTATGAAAAACAAGCCAAATAATGTAAACTTTTGGTAAAACTTAAATAGTGATTTTTATAGCAAATTTCATGTAATACAAAAAGGTAACAAAGATTAAAAAACACTAATGACGTTGATTTGTTTAAAACGTTTTTTGATTTTTACAAAAGTCATTAGAAAATTAAAATGGGTTTGTGCAAAATGTTGGCCGCATGTGCTCGATGATAGACGAGATGTTGTGTTTGAGAAAATTAAGAATATGAATAATGGGTTCAAGTGTCCGAACAAAATTTTGAATTTTGAAATCCTATTTACAATAAAAGAAAATAAAGTAAAATAGAATAAAAATAAATATAAAATATAAAAATTTAAAAATAAAATAAACAAGCATGCAAAATATTATTGTATTTTTAGCCAATGACTAATGTCTTCATCTTCTAATGCACTTCTAACTTAATCGAGAAAAAAACTGATTCACTTATTACGTCTTTAAAAATTACGGAAGACATATGGACACTTCACAATCTCGAACGTTCACTTAAACAAAAAATATTTTTAATCTGTCATTAAAATGAAATATAAAATGTCTATGAAGAGAGGTTGATTAGACAGCCATATTCTTATAAAAACAAAAAACAAAAAAAACAAAAAAAACAAACAAACAAACAAACAAACAAACAAGCAAACAATCAAAAACCCAAGCTGGTTGATTTGAAATTTGAAGCATCGACGTAGCGATAATTTCAGATGTTGTGTTAAATTTCGTTTAAAACAAATAAAAAAAGAATCAATTCGTCTTCAGTAAAGACGTACATAAATGGGTTAATGATAATAAGTCCATTACAAGTAATCACTTATTGCTCATTTTGTTCCGTTAAGTTGTTTTGCTTTTTGTTTTATATTTTATGTTTCTATATTCTCTGATGAAATGAAAAGAGTAAAGAGAGAAAAAGACGACCATGAGATTTTTCTTTGCTATTTCTTTCAGAAAATGAATGCTGTTCCATTGAATTACGTAATAAACGTATCTTTTAAAAGTATAAACTAGCTTCGGAAAGAATTGAAAATTGTTACGCCATGTACAATTAACGTGTAAGTGATTTTGATCAGAAATCATGAGTTGCTGTTTGGAAAGTGCCGTTTCAAATTAATCAGAAAATGTTACGATAAGAAAAAAAAAAAAATGAATCCGGAGATGCTTTAAGAGAGGCTCCCTTTTATCGCACTAAGCAAAAACTTAAAACCGATGAGAATCGGTTCGGAAAGATATGTATAAAAGTCTTACCTAATCAAAGTGCCCAAATTCCGACCAGCAAAGCAATATAAAAACGAAAAACAGTTTAAATTTCAAATTCTTAGGTTTATTCCATAACGTGTTTTCCTTGAAACAGAAAACTTAATCTTCAGTTGGAATATTTTTGCAAAAAAATTAAATCTATAGATCATGAAAAAAAAAAAAAACTTCAAAACAATGAGGATTCAATTATTTTTAACCAAATGTTTTTAAATATATATATATATATATATATATATATATATATATATATATATATATATTATATATATGTATGTGTGTGTGTGTGTGTGTGTGTGTGTGTGTGTATTTGGGCAGCATTCTTTCATTTATACATGTAGAATTAAACAAAAGACACATCTGTTTAACAATTTTATTTTTGATCTTTTCGAGTTTTTGGGCAACTTTTTAATATTTGGGTGGAATATATATATATATAAACATATATATATGCGTGTATGTGTGTGTGTGTGTGTGTGTGTGTGTGTGTGTGTGTGTTGAAAGAAAAATAAAGAAAAATAAATGAAATGCTGAATGGATAAAATAGATTTATTTTACTAACACATGTTTCGGCCAGGAGTTTGTTCATGTACACATGTATTCTATTTATTATTATTTTAAATATAAAATAAAATAATAATAATAGAAAACTGCAAAATCTTTAAGTATACAAAGAATAACGGCCTTCGTCAGAGTAAAATGTTTGGTGTTTGAAATTAAAGCGGTCAAAATACGGAGAATTTTAGAAGTGTATGAAAAATGAATTTTTTGAAATTGTTTGAGAAACGTTCCACAGCGATAGAGAATAATGATATTGACGTCATATATATATATATATATATATATATATATATATATATATATATATCATCTTGAAAGGTGGTAATTAGTTGTCTGAAAAAAATCATTTACTAATAAGAAAACTTGAAAGAAAAAAGAAAAACTTCAAAACAATGAGGATTCTATTATTTTTAAACAATTTTTAAAAATTATATATATATATATATATATATATATAATTTTTCAAAATTGTTTAAAAATAATAGAATCCTCATTGTTTTGAAGTTTTTCTTTTTTCTTTCAAGTTTTCTTATTAGTAAATGATTTTTTTCAGACAACTAATTACCACCTTTCAAGATGATAACATCCAAAAATATTTGAGAAAACTTGAAAGAAAAACTAAAAAAAAATTGAAAACAATAAGGATTCTGATATTATTTTTAACAAATTTGTTTGAATGCTACCCAAATATTTCAATATATATATATATATATATATATATATATATATATATATATATATATATATATATATCAAATAGGTGTGGTGGGTCATCAGTGTATTCTTCGTTGTTTCTTTTATAGCATATGAACTGATTGAATAACATTCTAAAGAATTTTCTCACAATAACTTATATTCTGGCAAAAGCCCAAGTTGAGAACAATAAAGAATAAATAACATTAGTAACATGAAATAAATATTCCGATTTGTGTCATTATTTTTGTTCTTTACCTGAGTGGGGTGACCTGCAAACGTTTGCATTGATCAGCTCGGAACGGATACTGGATATCGTGAGGAGGACTTACCTGGAGCGTTGACCGACAGGGACGGGTGGTGTGTGTGTATGAGACAGACAGACAAGCAGACAACAGGCAGACAGACATAGAGTGGGGAGAGCTATGGGAATCCGTACTTTATGTGATGATGATGATGATGATGATGATGATGATGATGATGATGATGATGATGAAACAACTAGTAGGTGACCGTTTGGGATACCATCTTGAAAACCATACCTTTCTTCTATTAAAGTTGTGATGAACTTTGAATTGATTATCAAGTCATTCTACGACCCCCCCCAAAAAAAACAAAAAAACAAAAAAACTACTGATAAACTGTGGCATTACTGGGTGTCGACGAAACACGGCGGAGACAAAGATGGGATGAAGGAAAAAAAGGTCAGACACATGGTCACAGATAAAAATACCACACACTTTATTATCCATTTTGCAGCCTCACTCTGGACCAGTCTCATATACAGGGAGACGTAAAGTTGTATTCTCGAGTCGATAAATGAAGATATATTGTGACACACCCCTAATGAGAAGGGGAGCGGATGCGCTGGACCCCAAAATATAAGTCGTTACTTGTCTCACCGAATGATCATCTAAAAAAACTCAACTCTCGTTTGTAACCATTTGTCGTACCCATCGCAATAATTTCCACGATTGAACCTTTGTTGTCGGTCATACAGACGAGTGCCAGGTTTAAAGGGAATAGGACACGGAAACGACACCAGATAATCAGGATTTACATTTTTTCTTTTCATCTGGGACGATTTGGACTCATATCTAGCCAGAGGGTGTTGCAAGATAATAAATTAAACTGCATCTAATGATGAGGTTCCAATTCTGGAACCATTACTTCCAGGCCCATTCTGACCCGGAGTGGTAGTACCTGTTAGGGTCCCATCTATGGGTTAAATAGATAAGAAATAGTTTTTAAAAAGTGTTTAAGAAAAAAAAAAGAGTTTAAAAACAATTTGAATACCCAACAATCATGACTAAAACAAAAACCTCTTTACCCGAGCGCTGACATACGGTAAAATATCCAACCAACCAACCAACCAACCAACCAAAGTAACCAACGACTTTACAAAACATGCACTTAGCTAAACGCCTTGCTTTTTAAGTAATGTAATCGGTGAACCGAGTTCAAATCCTGTATGAGAATTCCTGTGTTTAATTTTGCACTAATGCCTCAGGAAAAAGACATGAATCCACATGTTCCCCCCTCCCAGCTATGGAAAAATAGTCGAGCAGACATGGTTCGTTAACCCTGGTAAACCAACAAGTCTAGGATTAAAAAAAAAACTCTGAATTCAAACCAGCTCTACTCTTCTTAAAAATGACCTTGCTTCCAATCCTGTCCGTGTCGGAGGGGTGGGATAAATACCTACCTTACAAAACTTCGTCTCCCATAAATAATGTGTAATGAGAATTTTTATGGACTTGGTCGCCATCTTGGATGCAATAATGAAAAAGTATTGAGTGGAAACTTGGGAATTTTTTTATATTATTCCTCAATACATTAGGGAGCTTTTCTGGAAAAGAAATTGCGTAGCTGAGTTTATTTCCGGTTACAGGGATGATACGCTTGGACTGTTAATAAAATAAAATAAAATAAAAGAAAATGTGAATTCTGTCAAAGTGTTTGAGAGATAAAAATACAAGTAAAGCCCCGAAAGTAATATCTTCCTCTTCCTCTTATTTCCTCGCAAACTACAACGGCTATTAGAAGCATATTAACACAGATGGATAGAGTAAGTTCCAGTTACAAAACTATTTGTGATCTTATTATAATGGAGATTCGGTGTCTGACTTTAACGGAAACTACGTCACTGTTTACGTCACAATATCTCCAGGAATCGCATACATTTATCAATGAGTATTCAATTTATTGTCAAAATCATTATTACATAGAATAAATCGTATTTATTAACGATGTTTCTATGATAATCTGAATTAGATTTGCCTCAAAACTGCCCACGTTATTAGTGCGTTTAAAATCCTGCAATATTTACTAAGAAATAAAGGTTTACATATGGTATGGTTAATTTGCATACTGGTTTAAAAACGGGTTTAATGAATAATTACTTGGTATTATTGATCTGTAATATTATTGCTTTATTCTCGAACATATTAAAATTAATCTTATGAATGATTTTATATGGAAACCAATTAAAATGTAATAAAAATAAGTGTAATATTTTTGTATGCGTTCTTATTTAATTTCGTTAGTCTTTCTAATTTAATATATTTCATTATATCAAAACGTAAATACTTACGCTCGGAGGGCGCATATTCTTGCAAGTCATCGTAAACATTAGTGGATGTGAAGTGGTAGTACCTGTTAGGGTACCATCTGTGACTTAAATAGATTTAAAATGAGTTTAAATTATGTTTAAAAGAACGAGTTAAAATTTTTTTGAATACACAAGAATAAATAAAACAAAAATGTCTTCGGTATAAAATAACCCATAGGTTGACATTCCATAAAATCCAACCAACCAACTAGTGGATGGGCTCATAAAAAATGAGGAGTTACCCACTTTTTTTAATAACAGCTATGTCGGTATCATAGCTAAGAAAATTGTCAGTAAAATGACCAACTCCTAAGCTTGACAGATCTCCCTCCTGACCATCAAAGAAAAGGAGGGGTCCTGAGTATGACACGACACTATATCCAGTTCTGGTGCTCTGTGAGGTGTGGAGTATCCATTCACCGTCACTCTGACCCGGAATAGTAGTACCGGCTTGGAACACATTTGTGAGCCAAATACAGCGGAACCTCAGTTCACGAACTATTCTGAATCCGAACAATTCAGAGTTCGAAAAAAAAAGATTTGAGTAAAAAAGACCTCAGTTCTCGAACTAATTTTCGGACTTCGAACACACGAGTCGAGCCGATGAAAACAGAAGTCGCGCGAATGACTACCGAGGCAAACCGAAGACAGCTGAACGGTTGGTTGAATCTACCCAAGCAGCATCAGTTAGCGTCACTCGCTATCTTAAATGAGTGTTTGATATTGTTCTTATGCAAATTATTCGCTTCTTTTGTGTTTATTCTCTATTTTACGGCTACTTTAACCCTTATTCATGGATCCCAAGAAAGACAGCAGTGATACTACGGGAAAGGGAAAGAGGAAAGTTGTGAGAGCAACGATAGAATTGAAGAATGAGATAATCCCCAACTTTGAGAACGGTGTTCGAGTCTTTGATCTTGCAGCTCAATATAGCATGGCGAAATCAACGATTTCAACTTTTTCTGAAAAATAAACACACGATAAAGGCAGCTGATGTTATGAAAGGTGTGACACGTGTTTTTAGTAAGCAAAGACCACAGATAATGGACAAAGTTGAGAAGCTACTGCTAATATTTATTGAAGACAGATAATTAGATTAAATATTACTTTTATGATACTTTTCTTTTTTCTATTTACATTTTTATGTGTTATCTGTTTAAATACACGTTATTCCCTATTAAATATAACTGTAGGCATTCATCTGATGGTCAAGAACGCATGAATCCACTTTACACTATTTCTTATTGGTAATATTGTTTCGGGTTTCGAACAAATCGGTTCTCGGACGTCATTTTGGAACGAATCATGTTCGAGAACCGAGTTTCCACTGTAGATCTTGTTGAAAATTATCATTAGACTGGCATACTTGAAAATATATAAATGTGTGCAAGTTTTTCACATCAGCGTAAGCTGATGGTCTTCCACTGGATTGACAGCAAGTCTCCTCAGATCTCTACGAAAATACGCCTCTTCAAGTGTCTTTCCCTGGAGTCTGAGTGACACCAAGTCTCCTCAGGTCTCTTCTGACTATTCTAGCTGATCTCAACAATGCTGTTGACTGGATTGTCTCACTTCTTCCTCTGATTTCTAGTTTCTCGTCTGTTTTCTAGACTTTTGGGGACAGTTCCAAGTGTAACACAATTGGTATCACTTTCACCCTCCACAGATTTTTCAATTCTCTAGCAAGGTCCAGGTATTTGTTTATCTTTTCGTTTTCTTTCATCTTTCCCTTGTGATCTGCTGGGACTGCAAAATTTACCAGTTGACAAGTTCTATCTTTCTTCCTAACCAATACCAGGTCTGGTCTTCTGGCTGGGATAAGGTGATCGTCATGATCTCAAAGTCCCAGAGAATTTTGTGTTTCATTCTCAAGAACAGATTCTGGTTTATACATATACCATTTTGATGTATGGTCAAAATTTCTTACACAAATCCCACTGGATCACCTTTCCAACCCAGTCGTGCCTCGCCTTGTATTCTTGTTGTGATAGTTTGCTGCATTCGCTTAATACATGGTTGATCGTCTCCCCTCTGTCTCTACACAATATACTTTTGCTGTTCTGTTGTGTATCATCTATCTTTGATTTGATATAAGTTGTTGTTTTGAGCTGCAATGACGATCCAGGATTTGAAATCGCTTCGCTGATTCCATTTCCTAATACAATAACCGTTACACAACGCTCCTGTTAATTAATGAATTCGTGTCAAATCAATTTTACTAGATATTCCTAATCCATAGAGTATTAAATCATGGTTAAGCTATGCATTCATGAATGTGTACTTATTGTGATAAAGCTGATGGCATCAAACTTTCATCATGGTCACCATTTGTAATAAAAGCTTCTACTTTTAATGGTCTATATTGTCACCAAGCCGATTAGATTAGGATTAATACGACTACCATGTAAGATACACCTAACCCAATGTGATGATAACTGATCAGCTCACTGGTCCAGTCAATCGACAGTCAATCCTCTGTGGGGTTCGAAGATTTTTATTTCATTGGCGAACAAAACCACTTTTCTAAATGATAGAATTATCTCTATATCAATACTCGTGTTTCTAATTTGTACGACAGTTATCATCTTGCAAAACCCTCTGGTTAAAAATGAGACCGTCCAAATCGTCCAAGCTGAAATGCAAAAATGTAAATCCTGATTATCTGGTGTTGCTTATCCGTCGAATTCTAATTTATTATGAGTGTCATCACTTCCTCTAAATAATTGACCATTCCGTTTTATTATAAAGAAAGAAAGGGGAGAAAAAGGACATGCTACACAGAAAAATATAATAAGAAAGAAAGATAGAAAGAGAGTAGGGAAAAGGTAGAGTGAAGAGGTGAGCGCAAGGAAGCGATAACCCTAATCTGTTTCCATCGAACATAATGAAAAGATGAAAAGAAGGAAAGAAAGAAAAAAAAAAGAGTGAGAGAGAGTTAAATTGAGATTATTATACTTTTTACATAATGAACAATAGCTCTTAAGTAAACATATGAAACGTTGTAATAATCAAATTATCATACTATGGTATATCCACAGGTCCTGCTAGTTTTCTATTATTCCAATAACTGAACAACTTTACTCATCTGCGAGGCCAATTAAGTTAATTGCGATCAAGCTGACGAGATCAAATCTTGGCCACGCTCACCATTTGTGATATAACGTGGTAATTAAAGTGTTAATTGACATATCGTAAAACCAACCAACCAACCAACCAATCAACCAATAGTCTGAATAGTCAATTCTTTCGTAACAATTCTCCAGGTTAAAACCGCAGATTTTTGGAGTGCAATTCTCTTCGTTCTTTAGCAAGTTTTATTTTATAAAAGATAAATTCCTTCCGTATCCATCACAGAGAAGAACTTAAAAAATGTTTAAAGTGTTAAATTCCCCAGGGCCCATTGTCCTACATTCTCTGTTATAAATCACAATTGACAAGTCAGCTAAAACAAATTCCTTAATTACCCTTTTTGTTTTAGTCATATCCTCAAAAAATAGACCAAAAAATTGTTTTTTTTATCATTTGCGTCCATTTTCTATTTCAGATTATAAATTCATTTTTCTTTGTGTGTCAACAATCCGGGCCACGGGTCAATCTCGACACGAATTCTTAAACATGTATTGTCTGTTTTTTTTAAAGTCCATTCAGATTATTGATTTTTTCAAGCTCCTTTTCTTCATGTATGAAATTTCGCGTTACTCATCTATATATTAATACTCTTGTTCTTTAATCTTACGAGCGTTATCATTTTGCAACTCCCTCTGGTAAAAAATGAGACCGTCCAAATTGTCCAAGATCAAATGCAAAAAAAGTAAATCCTGATTATCTGGTGTTGCTTACCCACCGAATTCTTATTTCTTATGAGTGCCGTTACCTCAGCTAATTAATGAACCTTTCCGTTTTTATTTTAAATAAAGAAAGGGAAGAAAAAGGACATGCTACACAGACAAATATAATAAGAAAGAAAAAGGAAAGAAAAAAAGAGAATAGGGGAAAGATAGAGAGAAGGAGTGAGCGCACGGAAGCGATAACGCTAATCTGTTTCGTTCGAACATAATGAAAAGATGAAAAGAAGGAAAGAAAGTAACAAAAAGAGTGAGGGAAAATTAATTAAGACTTTTTACATATTGAACTATTTAGTTTTATAGCTCTTAAGTAAACATATCAAACGTTGAAATAGTCAAGTTATCATACAGTGGTATATCCACAGGTCCTACTAGTTAATAAAGAAATGCGTTACTATTTACCATTTTAGTTTAGGGGCTGGCCGTACGTGATGACTCGTGATGCTTAAGGATGGGACCTTGGTGGCTGAGTAGTCCATGACATGCAAAACTCAAATTTGGTCTTTACTAGTCTAGACGGGGGGTTGGAGAGGCCCCATTTTATCAATCGGCTGGTCTCGTCAGCCCTAGGACCTATATGATTGTCCCAATCCTATTGCCCTCATGGCAAATCCCAACCCTTTTTATCATATATGTGCTAGAAGGCGGTGGCTGAGGGTCTTAATGTCCTGGGTATGATGTTAAACTCTATCTGATGGTGTGATTCCAATTCTGTAGCTCTAGGGAATGTAGAGTACCATTACACCCAGGTCCAATCTCACCCGGAGTGGTAGTACATGTTAGGGTTCCGTCTATGGGTTTAATAGAAGAAAAATGTATTTAAAAAATTGATTTAAAAAAAAAAGTTTTGACTCATCAAGCATAAATAAAACAAAACGTCGGGTCATTTTATGCCGAAGACGTTTTTATTTTATTCATTCTTGATAGGTACTTTATTTTTTTAAAACACATTTTACTATTTAACCCATAGATGAGAGCCTAACAGGTACTACCACTCTGGTTCAGAATGGACTTGGGAGTAATGGTGATGAAGGGGTACTCCACATTCTCCAGTACTCCAGAATTGCAACTTCACCATCAGATAGTTTAACGTCATACCCAGGTCATACCAGCAGAAGAGAGATCCATGGCTTTCGTGTCTTCTTAGAGCATCATTATAGTGAAGCAGCAATTTGTATTTCCAAGCAGCAGGTATTGTAAGCTATTGTGTGAGAGAATTAAAAAAAAATTGGCATTACTTTGGTGAATCAAACATTTTGCAATATCTTAGTACGTGCTTGTTTTTTTGGCGTATATCACGTTATCAAAGCAAGTCAAGTCGTGATAGGTACCCGATATGGTTGGTAGTATATTGGTAGTTGGTGCGCTGACACTTTATGTATTGCTTCACTCCGTGTGGGATTTGAAAGTCACACAAATGAACGTGCAACGTAGTCTAAAAGCAAAAGCTTTACGAGTTCGAACTGGGCCGTAATACCGTGGAAGCGACCATAAACATTTGTCGTGTGAAAGGTGAAAACATAGTTGATTATAGTAGGTCCTCCTTGACCCGGAGTGGTAGTACCATCTATGGGTTAAATAGAAAAAAATCTAAAAATGTGTTTAAAAAATTGAGTTAAAAAATTTACCCTTCAAATATAAATAGAACAAAATGTTTCGGCATAAAATAACCCAACAAGGGTTGACATGCCGTAAAATCCACCAAATCAATCCAAACCAAACCAAACCAAACCGTGTCCGGTGGCTTCGGCCACTGGACCTGTGATGTAAATTAACGACGTGATCCCGGGGGGCCATCCCCTCAGGCAACACTTGCCACTTTTATTTAAAGGGGCAGGGCTGGGTTTATTGCTCAGTGCCTGAGGTACCCCTCTTGAGGTGGAATGCCGACGGGATCCACGCATTTTTTGCGGCCATGAGCTTCAGTTCGTGGGTGGTGCCACATTAATAGGGTCTTGTGCCTGACCCGCATACGTGGGATGCATGTTAAATAATCACTTATTACTTTCGATATCAATACGCAACTGTAGACTTACAAATCCGTCCACTTATTACAAACCATCTCCCTAACTCTATCATAGACGGATTTTCGGCTGTTCTTGTGGACGGACTTATAAGTATAGTGGACGTACTGGTCGTACTGAAATGTACAATCACCTCACGTTACTAAAATATTGCAAAATGTTTAACTCACTCTATTATACAATCACCATTTTAAAAAAAGAAGCAAACACAGTTCAATGAAATTGGCATCGTCTTTTATTACATAATGTCATACAATAATAGAAATATGAAGCGAAATCATTTAATAAAAGTGTCAACAATAACAACAAAAGAGGGTAAAATATTTTCACAGCAACCGAATTGGTGCGGGTGGGGGTGGAGAAATTAAAAAGGACCAATCAAAAAAAGGTCATTTAGTTCGATTAAGGGAAATAAAATCTGTCGGGAAAACCATGAGGAGTTAAATATAGAAAATATACAGGCTGTCCATAAAGTCCGTATGCACTTTAAAGAATTTATAAATTTAAACTGCACACGCACTTTGTGGTCAACTTGTATATTCTCATAAAAAAGATTGCTGTTTTATTTGGATTATTCGGACTATTGTCCTCGTTTTTATTGTTAGATACGTTTCGGCTGATGTGCCCTTCAGTGTTGTTCAGGTGTTTCTTGTCGAACTCGGGAAGCTTCTCTGAAGAAGGACGGAGGGCACATCGGTCGAAACGATGTGTATGTAACAATACAGATGAGAACAGTAGTCCGAATAATCTAAATAGTACAAATTATCAAGCCTCATCTAAAAAATTCCGAGAAAAAGATTTCTGTTGGATCATTTTTATTTTCATAACTATGTTATTTTTTTGTCAGCAGAAAAAAAACAAAAAAAAACAAAAAAACAAAAAACAAAACAACTATTAAACGGGATTTTTTTTTTCAAGGAAAAAAGTGGACTGGTAAAAGGTTAAAGGGAGGGATTGAAGGAAAGAGGTGAGCCATTATGATTATTGTGCCGTTAACGGTTCGACGTTAAATACAGTTTTTCAGCTATCCAAAATTTAAATAATTGTCGGCAAAATGGTCATTTGTTCATTAATTTCATATATAGACTGTTCGTTGAAAAGTCCATGATGCAAATAAAAATGATAATTACGCAGGATATTTTCATTTTTATTTTCATTTTTTTTTTCTGGATTAATAAACGCTGTACATAGATATGGTCAACACTAAAGGTAGTTGAAAGGGGAAGAGGTTCAAATCACATTAGGAACACCAT
>CM042139.1:55214811-55219811 GCA_023376005.1 Doryteuthis pealeii
GCGGGGATCGGTATCGAACTCAGAACCTTGTGATTCCTAGGTGGGTGCTCTACCGACTGAGTTAAACGCATATATAAGCAGACTTACCCAAACTCACGACTATGTGATCCAGCTTAAGAAAAGAAGATACCTTTGCACAACCAAATACGTTTTTTTAATACCTATTTCTTGATTCTTTTTAAAGATATGAAAAATAGAAACAAAGAAAAAAAAAAAAAGAAAAAAAAAGAAAAGAAAAACCTTTGAAATGTATGAATACGGTGTTTTTCACCAGTGTTTGATTTTTAAAAAACTTTAACAGTTTTAAGTAACGGAAACACTTGTATTCAAAATACAATATTTCATAATTTAAAAAAAATCGTTTAAATATCGTACACATATTTTCTTGACTTTTATTTCTTTTCTGATTTATGTCCACACATTTTTACATACAATATTAGAAGATTAAAAATAAAATACATTATTTATCAGCTTATTATGATAGAGATTGTGTGTCTGTCTGAAACCGAAACCGAAGTTATTTACATTATATTCTGAATGGTTATTAAATAATCATTATGGAATCTTCATTAGCATCTTATTTATTAACAATGTCTCTGTTAAGGTCTTGCTGAGATAGATTTTCCACAAAATAGCCCATATTATTAATGTGTTAAAAATCCTGCGATGTGTGTTATATATCATTAAGAAATAAAGATTTACATAGTATATGGTGGCAATAATTTGCATAACGGTTTTAACAATACCGTGTTTATTAAATAATTACTTGGTGTTATTGATTTCTGATATTATTGTTTTATTCTCAAATGTATTAAAAGTAATCCTATGAATAATCTTATATTGAAATCAATTAGAATAAAGTAAAAATAAGTGTAATATTTTTGTGTTCGTATTTAATTTCATTAGCCTTTCTAATTCAGTATGATATTTGATTATATTAAAGCTTAAATACTTTTTCCCAGAGAGCACATTCTTTCGCTAGTACTTCTACAAAAACTATTTACACTACGGGTAAGATTTGACACAAGGTCACAAGTATGGAATAACGAGGATCGAACTCGCTTTTCAATAGTAACGGATCTGCGAGATTAAACCATTACACCACGATGGGATACCTATTATATCATACTTCTAATAACATGAAGGAAACACGCGTAGCATAACGGTTATCGTCGTAAGAAAATGAACTTGTCGGACCGAGTTCAAATCCTGGACAAGACTGTGTGCATTTCACTTCACGCTAATGTCCTTGGGAAAGGCATACATCTTTTGGCTGAACTTGCACAAAGGTGTCAAAATTAGGGTGACCCAGAAAAAACAGAACCCACAAATTTTGTAATAAAACTGTTAATTTTAACTATGGGGTCTAGGGTTAGGGTTTAGGGTTAGGTTTAGGGTTAGGATTAGGGTGAGGATTAGGGTTAGGGCTGGGGTTTAAGGTTAGTTTAATGGGAAAATGAATAAATAATTTGGGTTCTGTTTTTTCTGGGTCACCCTGTATACCGGTGACCCAGAAAAAACAGAACCCACAAATTTTATAATAAAACTGTTAATTTTAACTAGCGGGGTTTATGGTTAGGGTTAGGGGTTAGAGTTGGGCTTAGGGGTTAGGGTTAGGGTTGGTGTTGGGGTTTAAGGTTAGTTTAATGGGAAAATGAATAAATAATTTGGGTTCTGTTTTTTCTAATTTTGACACCTTTGTGCAAGTTCAGCCCATCTTTCTCCTTATCGACCCTGGCGAGTAGGCTATTTAGTCTAACCGGTTGTTTGCTCAACTGGTTAATTTCTATAGTCAGCTTCGTAAATCAAATAGAAAACCTTATTCCAAATTGACTAAACTACACACACAAAAAAAATGATATTCTAACCCTTGAAAAAAAATCATTAATTATAAATTTGTGTCGAACAAAAGAGATATATCCTGGGTCTTTTTTTCTTGTTTGTGTAGCCTCCGAGCAATCGTTCGGAAAATCCTTCCTACAGGAAATGGTACATTATCAAACAAATATATTGTACGAAGGTTTGGTTTTGTTTCTTTTTATTTGGTTTTTGGCTGCTCCACTGCAATCGACCCCCTCATAAATTTAGCCACCGGCATTTATTTACGAACAAAGATCGGTACAGTGAT
The DNA here is from genome assembly GCA_023376005.1 of Doryteuthis pealeii. NCBI lineage: Eukaryota > Metazoa > Mollusca > Cephalopoda > Myopsida > Loliginidae > Doryteuthis > Doryteuthis pealeii. Next base: position 55,216,940 of record CM042139.1, read on the forward strand.
GCATCCGCGAACCCGGGCACAAAGCCCGAAGATGGTACATTTATATTTACATTTTATGGATAGTTTCGTAAGATTCGTTTTGTATTTGGTTCTATCAAATACGAATCGTTTTTAAACAGAGGTATTTGACCCATATATGGAACCCTGAAACATACAACCAATTCGGGTCAGAGTTCTCCTATGAGTAATGGGCAATGAATCCGGCCCTTGAGTCCTTTTCGTCCGGCCCATCAACTTAACACATAGACTCTAATTATACAGCGAATGCATTTGTTGGAAGTATATATGCATGGAGGCGCGTGGTCTAATGGTTAGAGTCGTAGGAAATGGACTCGTCAACGCGAGTTCAGTTCCTGGACGAAGCTGTTGACATTTCACATGGCGCTAATACCCTTGGGAAATGTATGAATCCAATTCTCCATCTAGCTATGGGCAGACTGGACTCTTTAACCATGGCTAGTAACCAGTCTAGGAGATGGAAAACTCTGAATTCAAACCTGTTAAACCCTGCTTAAGAAATTGACCTTGTGTGGCATCCTGCTCGTGCGGAGGGGTTGGTAAATATATATATACTTGGGAACAATTGTTTCTGGGAATTAAATATGCTTAAAGTCATTTAACTCATTGCCTATCAAATTTCCCCCACAGCTGTACCAAATTTTTTTTGGTATTTCTTTTTTTTTACCTGTATGACGGGATATTTTAAAGTTTACTATCTATTCACCTCAGAACTCATTCTATTTGAATGAGTCCAATTATCATTGTATAAAGAATTAATGTCGTGGTCCTCCCCCAAGACTCTGCATAGCTGGTTGGCCCTCACTCTCCCAAAATTTGACGACCCCTGCTCTACACTCTTTAGATATTTAGTAATTGAGCCTTAACATCTGATGCAGTTCAGTGCCTTAACTATGACATACGTTTCTTGGAGGAGGGGCGAGCTTACCTCCCTACAGGGGATACAGTCAGCATAATCTAAGTTTGGTTTAGTTTCTTTGTTTAATGGCATATCTACTTTCGTGGGTTATTTAGCGCCAAAACCATCATTGTACTATTTAATTCATAGATGTGGATTCATACATTTCCTAAGGGTATTAGTCCGAACGTGAAAGTGAAAGTAATTCACTCGATTACTATGTGGTCACAATCCAGCACATCAGCCACTACGCCACCATGACTCCCATAAAATTATATTGAGGGGGATAACTCTTGATTTGTTCTTCTTTTATAATTTAATCATATGTGACCATGATAAATAAATGATTGTTTTGTTGAGAGATTTTATAATAACTTCCTGTTGATCAACTGAGTGCGCCATTGATCTAACGAGCTACACTGGCGTTAAGTAATTCTGATAAGTTTAAATTAGCTAGACATTTCAATGGGTAAAGGCCAGACAATAATGTACGGATGGAGTCACGCCTCCTGATTGTATAGAATAGCCGATATGACACCCGTTCGGTCTTTTGATGACCTTCACCTTTTAGATCACGACTGAGGTCGAGAAAGGGAAGGAAGCAACTGGCATTCATTCATAGGTTTTGATAATTTAATAAATCAAAGTGTTCATTTATTTGCATTCATTGAATTGGCGTCTTTGTTTTTCATGACATAACAACCCTCGTGGGTTATTCAATGCCAATGCCATAATTGTAGAAGAACAGTTGCAGAACTATGTAACTCATAGCTGGGAGGGATAAGAGGTTCATGCCTTTCCAGAGAGTATTAGACCGAAAGTGTTTTCAAACAATTCTCTATGTTATCATCTTAAAAGGCGCTAATCAGTTGTCCGAAAGAGTTATTATTGGTAAACCAAGTACTTTCGGTTCTCTTCCCAAGCATTATCAAGGCTGCCTATATTTATCTAAACTATCATTATCAAGACTGCTTATATATATATATATATATATATATATATATATATATATATATATGTGTGTGTGTGTGTGTGTGTGTGTGTGTGTACATATGCATATATATACATATATATAAATATTCATTCATACATATATATATATATATATATATAATATATATATATATATATATATATATATATCGATACATAGCCCGACTTAGTTTGAACTCATTTACTACGATGTTGCATTCAAGCACGTTAGCCACTACATCACGTGGACTCCAGCCCGTATTCATCGACTAGGAGGAAAAATGTGTTTTTAGTTTTTATTGTACCACCATGTTCTCCTTTCGGCGTACCATCGACAAAAACACTTGTAACACGAGATAATTATTAAAAAAATCCTTATATAAGGATATAGGTATTAACTGGTAGCTAACACCCGTTTCTTATAATACATTAGGTTATCTAAAAGAGAGTAACCCAACACAGAACATATATATTGAACAAATCCCGACAAAAACTTATAACAAACAGACTCTATTGTTTAAGGAAGAAAAAAACAAAACAAAATAGGATAGATAAATGTCCTAAAGAAAAGTCTTTGTAGATAGTCTGAGGCTATAAAATCAAGAATTAAGGTTGTCACTTACTGCGAAGAAAGCCTCGCGTAACAGGTACGCGTATAAAGGGGGCCCAACAGATGCACCAAGCCTTTATGAAACCATAGAGTATAAAAGGCCCAATTACCGGTACACGTATTGCCTGTCGCTCTGGGCTTATGTCCAAAGGGACGCAGACACAATTTGTGTCTCTGTACTGATGACGGGAGAGTCCAGGACATAAAAAAAGGTTTGGCTTTCACGTGACTGCCCTCATATATTCTGGTCTAACACCACCTAACGGCAGCCCATAGAAAGTAAAGGAAGATAATTCCTACACTTATATAAATCTAACAATAATATAAATTCTTACTTTCACTCATCATTTCTCCGTCAATGTATTTTGATCCTT
>CM042139.1:55222311-55229811 GCA_023376005.1 Doryteuthis pealeii
ATATATATGCGTTAATCGATTCTTGTGATCAACTGACATGATGAGATGTCAGTAAATAACTACAACACACACACACACACACACACACACACACACACACATATATATATATATATATATATATATATATATATATATATATATATGGTGTTGTTTTGGAGTCTCCGTATGCTTCTGGTAAGTATATATATTTCTTTTTGAGTTTCTTTTATTTAGTAGTAGTGGTGAAAAAAAACAACCGAGTTTTCTTATATTTATTCCCAGATGAATATATTATGATAACTACATTATTATAATATAGCTCAACAATGCTTCACACTAATGCCCAAACCTGATTTGTGTACTTCCTCAAAACGGATACCGATACAAAAATATATCTAAATATATATATATATATATATATATATATATATATATTATATATATATATATATATCATGCATCGGTCTTATTTGAAATGAAATTTTCTATACTATCTATCCGCAGGCAGACCTCCGACGTCTTTAATCAGACTGGAATTATTTCGTTTAAATGCGTAATTATTATTCTATTATTATCTGTTTTTCTATTAGCATTTCCATTTACGTTGGTATACTTCATATACGTAATTACCTATTCTTTAAATGTAATCTTATTTATAAACCTAGTTGATATGATAACGTCATCAAAAGAAATAAGAAAAACAAACAAATTCTAAAAGATCGTCTCGGTCTTTTGAATACATCGTGATGATAATCTTGATAGTCTACACCTTAGAAACAAGAACATTTCTAGCTATCTTCGTGGATTACCAATCAATATGATAAAAGAAGAAAAATATGAGAATCTTATTAAAATGGAGTGTATGTAACTATCTGTCTGTAACCGAAACTACGTCACCACTGACATCACGATCTCCTTAGTTATTTAAGTTATATATCTTTTACATCTTATCTATTAATGATGTCTCTATTAAGGTGTAGCTGAGATAGATTTGCCGCAAAACTGCCCATATTATTAATGCATTTAAAATCTTAAAATATGTGTTATATATCTCTAATAAATAAAGATTTACATAGTATATCCTGGGAATAATTTGCATAATGATTTTAACAAAACTGGGTTTGATAAATAACTATTTATTGTTACTGATTTCTAAAACTATCATATTATTCTCAAAGTTATTAAAAGCAATCATATATATAATTTTATATAGAAATCAATTAATATATTGGCTTACCGCATACAGGTGACATGAGTCAGGACATATTTGATATAGAATTTAGAAAGAGCATCGACTTTCGCTTCGAATATACAAGACATTTTGGCTCTTTTTCTTGGTTCTATGGAGGATGAACCAAAAAGGCCGTTTGTGTGATGTCTAGTTTCTTTCTATTTCGTTGGTTGTTCGTCTTTGATTTATTTCTTCTTGGTCAGTCTTTTTGCCAAGACATGCATCAACCAACAACACCATATTATTTCTTTTTGGGTATAAGAATACAGAGAACTTTGATACATGTAAACATGGAGGCGGTTTCAATGATGTTTTCTGATTGTTTTAGCTCGAGGGGGACTGGAAAATTGATTGCAATTAGAGGAATAATGAAATCTGAAGACTATATCAAAATTCTGGATGAAAATCTACCACACAAAATCTTGATCGTTTTGTCTCTTGTATATTCTTCAATGGTTGTGTTCTGGACACGATAAAACGTAAAGGGTAATATTACAGTTTTTTTTATTGTTGTAGATCGGGATAAACAAATATTTCACGGACCCTACCATACGTTGGCGGGTTTAGGTTTCTCGCCTCTAAGAATAGATGGCCCCACGTTCTCAATCATACGAAATTAGGACGGGGATGGAGAGGATACACTATATGTCAACTTATTAATCAGTACAATGAGACGGTGATTTGCTAAATATCAAGGGAGCCCTGTGCCAGGCTGAGTCAAGCTAGTACTATCGAGCTAAGTACAGTTAATAATGGCTAAATACACGCACTCGCACACACACATATATAAATAAACACACATACAGATACACTCACCCCCACACATATAACAGACAGACACACACACACACACACACACACACACACACACATATATATATATATATATATATATATAATATATATATATATATACAAGGAAACATATAATCACGGGCACATATGTAATATATCATACACACATAGAAGTACTCTGCGATAAAAAACAAAGTGGTATATAAGTATGGACACACATATTATATATATATATATATATATATATATATATATATATATATATATATCTCCAGATGAATACATAGGATTTCTATGCGTATAATTATCTAATGGTATATACTATACATCATTAATGATTCTACGAATAGAAACCTTATGTATTCATATCAAAGGTTAGGTAAAACATGTAATGGCTTTTTAAATTTAATTTTGAAAGCATTAGTAAGAAATAGCTTTATAAAAATGTTTCTATTATTTCTTTTCTTTAATCGTTTTATTTCTTTTTAGCGATAAACCATAAAATGTCCAGTATCCCAGAGTAAAAGTTGTATAAATGTCTTCTTTTGCTTTCCTACCCATAATCCTCTTTCAAAATGGCTGTCCGTCTGGGTACACATAAAAAAAAAAGCTGAGAGCTGTCATAGAATTTCTGTTTTTTGTTTTTTGCTGTCTTTTTTTTTTGGAAGGAGATTTCAAAGCCAACATTTGCAGGAAGTTAGTGGATGTTTCTGTAAAGACCGAGTGCAAATAATGTAAGCTTTGTAAGTTGAATGACGTGCTTTTTGCGACATGACAATGCGAGACCGCCCAGCAGATTAAAGGCCAGACAAAGTAATCAGAAGGAATGTCTGAACAAACTTGCCACACCCACCCAACCCTACCGTTTTGACTTGACACCCCCGAATTTCATGTGTTGGGTCCCATGAACGAGGCACTCAAAAGACAGCAGTTCCTTAAAGAGGATATCGTGAAAAAGTAGCATGCATTTGTCTAAAAAAACAGCTTCTAAGAGGCGCGTATACTTATTTACTAAGATTAGCTTAGATGTGGCACAAGGCCAGATTATGGGGCAACCAGTGAAAATCGAACTCACTAATAATTGTCTCAGAATCTAGCTTCCAAACCATTGTACCACATGAGGTGCCCCTAAGAGGCGCGTATACGTGCCCTCATTCCAAGGTGAAGAATCAGTATAGATAAGGGAGAAAACTCTGTTGACCTCTAGATCTGAATTCCTGAGATGTTTCTGCTTATTTTGGTATGTTTTGTATGTTATTGAATCTATTGAAAAGAACAGACATTACTTTTAGACAGACCCTCATATATACGTATATAAGTTAATTATATTTAACAGATCTTCATAGACACATATAAAGCTGATTCGACAAACATATATTATTATAATAGAGATTATGTGACTGTCGGTAATCAAAACAACGTCAACACCAATGTCACAATTCCCTTAGTTATTTACGTTATATTCGCAATGGTTATCAAATAATCATTTTAATCTTAATTAGCATCTTATTTCTTAACAATGTATCTATGAATGTCTAGCTGAGATAGATTTGCCTCAATGCAGCCCATATTATGAATGTGTTCAAAATCCTGCGATGTGTGTTATACATCAATAAGAAATAGATGCTTACATAGTATAGGGTATGAATTATTTGCATACCGGTTTTAACAAAACCGTGTTTAATAAATACTTACTTGGTGCTATTGATTTCAAATATTATTGTTTCATTCTCAAACGTATTAAAAGCAATCCTAGGTATAATTTTATATTGAAATCAATTAGAATAAAGTAAAAATAAACGTAACTTTTTTTGTTCTTATTTAATTTCATTTGTCTTTCTAATTCAACATAATATTTTATTATATTAAAACTTAAATAGCTGTGCCTGAATAATTTAATAAGATATCTAATAGCATGCCACGAATAATTAGCAATTGAACCATCCCTCCAGGCAATACCTATCCCTCGATTTAAAGGGGCAGAGCTGGGTTTATTGCCCAGTGCTTAAGGCGCCTAAAAAGTGGAATGCTGCGTGGATTCACACATTTTTTAAACACTAGCCACGCATGAGCTTCGGTTTGCTGACTTGCTAATCATTACACCTTGATGGGACGCCCTAGTTGGTATTTACCCAACCCGTATGCTACGTTTAGAACGTAACAAAAATCGCATGTATGAGGCGTCTAACAAGCATTTAACGCGTTTTTCAGTAGTAATAGATCCGTGAGACTAGCTTGCTAACCATTACAACACGATAGTAGGCCCTCGTTGGTATTTAACTAACCCGTTCGCTACGGGTAGGATGTGACAAAAGGTCGCAAGTATGGGGCATCCTGCAAGGATCGAACTCATTATTTAGTATTAATGGATCTGTGAGATTAGCTTGCTAACCATCACACCACGACAGTACGCCTTCGTTGGTATTTACTCAACCCCTTCACCACGGGTAGGATGTGACAAACGTTTGCAAGTATGGGGTATCCAGCGAGGATTGATCTCGTTATTTAGTAGTAATGGATCTGTGAGACTAGCTTGCTAACCATCATACCACGACAGTACGCCTTCATTGGTATTTACTCAACCCATTCGCCACGGGTAGGATGTGACAAAAGTTTGCAAGTATGGAGTATCCAGCGAGGATTGAACTAACTATTCAGTATTAATGGATGCTGCAGGACTAGCTTGCTAACTATTATACCACGGTGGGACGCCCAATATATATATATATATATATATATATATATATATATATATGTATGTGTGTGTGGCCATGGATTGTGTTTTACACATATAGATGTTATAAATCTTCTTTTTAATAGAGGAATTGTTTCCACACTGATCCTAAAATTATACAGCATGATTATAAAGCTCGACCACCTTTACATCAGACCCTCAGCGATGTGCTCAAGGTTTTAAGGGTTAATATGCAAATGAAGCAACTATGATCGCAATGAAGTAGTATTCGCTTTTTACACAGCGAAATCAATTCCTATTCGAATATAAGTGTTGATTGAGAGTATATTGTGCCGAGGAGATAGACACTAGAAGAAGCTATAACAAGGGTGAAGGGGAATTTCTCACATAAATGCAACTTGTAAATGATATGTTAATTTATATTTCATTTTGTTTTTTTCCTTTTAAATTTGAATTCAAATTTTGCGTTAGAATCATCATCTTGCTGATATATGTACCATTGTACTAGTCTGTTTGCATGAGACAGAAAAGACCTGCCCAAGGTCTGTTCTTTCTCTTCTGTCCTCGTATCCAAGCCAGCTGGAGAAACCAAAAACATTTCCCAGATGAGCCACAAGACTCAGTCCCTTTACAGATCGAGTTTATTGAATATTCAAAGAATGTTTCGAAATCGTTTATTTGTCGGCTGAATGTTATATTGTTATTAAAAAAAGGTTCGTTTTTTTTTCATTTCGTAAACCCTATGAATAAATAAATCAAAAAGATATGGTGAATGAAGCTCAGTGATTAGAGCGTAGGACTGGAAGTAACGAAGTATCATCTTTTATCCCCTATGAGGCTCTTAAAATGTGGTTGGTGCCTCGTCAAACGAAAGGACATTTCTGACTTCAAACACAGTACAAGTTTTCAGGACAGTGTTTAGATAATTTTGTTATGGGAGGGGACGAATAATTATGTTCGTTTTACCCAAAGGGTTTTAATCTATTTGTATTTTTTGTGATTTTTTGTTTATATTTATATATATTTGCAACATGTGGCTAAATATAGAATAGCCGGTGTATAGTTATCGGCCCTCTAACGCTGAAAGTTTGGATGATGGTGAAATTAATAACAGTGATTGTGAAAGTAAAGATAAAAACATTAAAAGACTGCTTGAAAACTTCGGGTTTTATATTGAACCCATTGCACCAAAAATTTATCAATTCTAAAAGGACTTGTTTTCACGATACACTGTCTGACGTCACATGTTACGTCACGATGACTTAATATTTAAATGTTTTGTTTTTACACAAGATAAATAAATATCTAGTTTTTTTTATTTTTAAATACGGATTTTTTTTCAACACAAAATACGAAACGTTATGAAGCGAGTCAAAATATAACAACGAATCTAATTTAATTAAAACAATAACAATATACTTCGCTTATATTTATTTACAGGTGTGTAACATCGTATAAATAAATCAAATGAGGAATTATTTTATTTTATTTTATTTTAGTGTATTTGTATTGAGAAATTATTTTAATCTTAATTTACTATGAAATTTATTTAATAAAATACGTATGGAGAAGCAACAATATTTAGATTAGCCATTGTAGGTCACAATTCGAACTTTTTCAAACTCAGACAACTGCTCAATAGTCATTAACAAAGGAATAATCACAAATTAGGATATAAAATTCAAGAAGGGGAAATTTGAAGACATTTCCTATTTTGGGGGTATTTTTGAGAATTTTGGTTTTTAGAAAATTATAACTTTTCGTTACAACTGTAGGAACTTTGACAAGAATAATCAAGGAAAAATAATCACTTCTTATGTGTATCTAGGCCATTGAAATTTCATTAAAATCTGTGGTAATGATTGTATTATCCTTTGTAAATAAGGTAATGCTATAAAAGTAGGACTACCTCAGTAATAAGTCAGTCGGCTACTACACTTGACTAAGATAACATCTGTTTCCAGATACTGCTTTACTTTATAACAATGACAAAAATCATTGTAACATATTTTTGGTTTTTTTCAGTACTGTATCTATAAAATCAATGTGACATCAGATGGTGTATTGTGAAAATCTACCATTTTGTGTTGAAACAATTCTAAATCCAAAGGATTTTATTGGACCTAAAACGTCCACGTCCATTCTAAGAAAAAACAAAGTACATTAAAACAAACCCGTTGTCAAGTGTGTTCTTGAATGGGCGGTTTTGATTTTTGTCCTTTACGTAGAAAGAACGGGTTTTTAATAAAATGCAACACGAGATCCCAGAAACGGGAATATTGATTAGTGATTTGTCTTACGGTGAGGGCCTTAAGGGGGGACCCTCGTCAAGAAGAATAAAAACTAAATATTTTGTTTTCTTTAAATCGGCCATGTTCTGCATTTGCTCCAGTCTGTTGTATTGTTAAAAATATAGAAATAGATAGATAGATAGATAGACAGACAGACAGATAGATAGATAGATAGATAGATAATTAATAAATAGAATCATACGAGAGAAGTGGAAACAGATAGATATATAGGTTGATACCAAGTAAGTTAGATATATAGAGTTTGAGAAACGTACAGATTAAGATAGACAGGCAGATAGATTGGAACGAACTAGATAGATATATGTGACAGACGAAGAAAGAAAGAAAGAAAGAAAGAAAGAAAGAAAAAGAAAGAAATGAATAAATGATTAAAGAAAGATAGATAGAATTTGAGATATGAACAGGTTCCGATACATAGACAGATAGGCAGAAATATATCTAGATTGGAACGAACACAATATATTGAGATGGACAGACTAAGAAAT
>CM042139.1:55234811-55329811 GCA_023376005.1 Doryteuthis pealeii
GGATTTCGTTTTGAAGTTCCTGGGCGATGTTCTCGAGGGTCAGTTTAAGTGAAACGTTTCGAATGAAATGCCCGTCCTCCGAGTAACAGTGATTGTAGGAGGGCTCGTTGCTGACGCAGAAAAAGTGGGAGAGTTTCTCCAGAAATACCTTTCGCATCCACAAGGGGACCCCGTGCTTGCTGGGGCCTCGGTGATGGAGATTCAGAACCAATACTGTCATTATCACTGACACTGAAGTCAACGACATGACGATGGTTAGGTAGATACCTGAAAAAGAAGGAAGAAAATTTGAATTAATTTCAAATCATTACAGAACAGGTAGCGAATACATGAGCTAGAGTAGTGAAGACATGATACATATAGATGTTCTATGAAGAACATTGTGCATTCCTTGCTTATACATATACCAAAGTGTATACATACATATATATATGTATATATATATATATAAGAAATCATCCTTACGACATTTTTTGCATTTTAGTCTATTTCAGGAAGCTTAGACAAAGTGTCTAACTCTCCCATTCGCATCTGATGATTTGGGAGAGTTAGACACATTCTCTAAGCTTCCTAAAATAGACTATAATGCAAAGATTCTAAGTATTTTGTTATATTTTTACTTATATATATATATGTATATATATATATATATATTGTTGATAATATCAACAATATATATATATATATATATATATATATATATATATATATATATAAGTAAAAATATAACAAAATACATATATATATATATATATATATATATATATATATATATATTGTTGATAATATCAATGATCCACCACTAAATAAATAGCAGTTAACAAAACAGTCTGTCACTGTAAATAAAATAAATGTATACTCCGATGAACTCCGTACTACATACAGTATGCTTCAATAAACAACTGTACCCGGGTAAACCTCTTGATACACACAAAAAATAACAACCCCCTCCGGGTAAACTTCGTGATTCACATAAAAATTGGCCAATGAAAATCCAGTCCACTTCTGCCCGCCTCAGTAAAGAATTACACCAAAGGATATTTAAACAAACTCTAAACAAATTTCCCCATTAGATCTGAAGACCGCATAGACTAGAAACTGTCAGTAAGCAGGTGTTAACTCTATGTCCACGCAACCTTAATTCAAATATATATATATATATATATATGTGTGTGTGTGTGTGTGTGTGTGTGCTAAAGAAAAAGGTTTAGATATCAGTCATATTCGCAGTTATATATCTATTTCCACACTTATAAAATAGGCTTCTTCAGACTGCAACCATATTGATATAGAATTGGAAATGCGGTGGATTTTTCTATATATTTTTCTTTGGGGATTCCAGAACCCTCTAACTTCAGTTTTTATCATCATTCTAGGCTAGAGGTTAGCTGTTTATATTCAGGAGTTAATTTTGGCAGGTGGTCCCGTGTCTGTGTGTACTAGTTTAAAACGCTATCTCATTAAATTCTCATTTTTAGTAAGCTTTTGATATTACATATTGATTCCCCAATCCACAAACTTACCATATGTTTTTCAATCCGACTTCCAAATCCCACACAATTGTAAAAGACAATGAAAGACATGTTTAAACAACAAACTCACAACACAATGAAATATCAAATTATACGAAATCAGGCACAAACACAACCATCAGATATAATATAGAAAAAACTTAAAATAAATTTAAACCTAAATTAAGAATTGAGATGTAATCTAAAGGTGAAAGGAAATTTCTTACACATATCTCTAAGTATTTGAGTATTTTAAATGAGTTTAAGAAATGTAAATAAGCGAAAAATAAAGTATTCCAAAAGATAAATTTATTTTTAGATAATGAAGTTAGTTTACGTTAAATCGTTTCAGGTTTTTTAAAATAAAATTTCTATCAGGACAATTGGAGGAGTAGAGTGTTGTTTAATCTGGGCTATTCAAAACGGCGGCAAATCAAACAGAGTTCTTCAGGCTTGAACAGAGGTTTGTCATCAAAATTTGTATGAAAATGTATGAAATTTACATTAGAATGCCTTCTGTGTACGGAGAAACCTGTTCCAATTAAAATTTCTTAATATAAGATAGAACATTTCGTATCCGTAAAAAGATAAAGAATTTTTCTTTTTAATTTGACCCAAATTTTATAATATTATATACTTTTGTCACAAACAATATAGAATTTTAAACATTTATTAGATTTAGGCATCACCAGACATTTATTAAACAGAAATATGCAGCTAAATTTATAAAAATAAAATACTCCACTTTTTTCTCACAGTAAAAATGTTCGTAATTCTTTAGTTAAAAAGTTCATTTACAGGCAGTATGTTAAACATGAAAAGTTAAAAGCAAAAAGTTAAAGACATTGCTCTTATTACATTTTATTTTTCGAAATTAATGGGTCTTTATCTTTTTAAGATCTCTAATTCTTCTTTTGTATATTAATTTTGTTTTGCAGTATTAGATATTATCAATATAATTTTCGTTTGGTGTTCAAGTTAAATTTATCTGATGCACAACCCAAATAATATTCAATTTGCACAAGAATGTTACGCGTAATCTTGGAAACAGCACCCTACGAAGAAGCAGTTGTACGGCCACTTGCCCCCTATCACACAAACCATCCGAGTGAAACAAACAAGACATACTGGACACTGCTGGAGAAGCAAGGACGAACTCATAAGCAACGGACTTCTATGGAGACTAACACATAGGGTGCCCATTAAAGACATACATTGACCTGCTCTGCGCAGATACTGGGCAATGAATGAGAGGGATGTTTGGCGAGAGATGGTCATAAATATCCGTGGCACTAATGCGACTTGATGTACACACACACACACACACACACACATACACACATACACATACACACACACGCGCGCGCACGCACGCACGCACACACACATACACATACACACACATACACACACACATTAATGAGTCAGATATAACTACTAATAGTTTCGCTTACTAGCTCATCAGGGCAAAGATCTGACTAGTAAGCAAAACTATTAGTAGGTATATCTGACTCATTAGAATTAACATTAATATTTGCTCTACTTAGGTATTGAGTACTCTTTACATTTTATTTTTAGACAATCCTAACGGCTTATATATATTTTAAAATATTTTTTCTTTTTTTCCTTTGGTTGAGTGTTATAGTGTTAATCGATTATTTTCGGTTGGTGCGATTCTCTTGGTCTTTTCTTTTTTCACTTTTATAACCAGGCAAAGTTTTGTAGCATAACAAATTATTTGCCGTTTTTTTTTCTTACCGCAAAAGTTTACTAATAGGATTAGTATAGTATAGTAGATATACCGGGTCACCAGGTCAATTTCTTAAGCAGAATTTATCTTGTAAATTTATATAAATGAAAACATGCATTCGGTCTGTGGACCTGATGCCAATGTTTACTGAAATCATCGACACTTACATGGGGATTTGTTTTAGTATATTTATCTATTTTTTTAAAATTTCACTGCATATGACGTAAAATATTTACAATTCAATACGTCGCTTTTATATTAAGAAATAAAAAAGAAAATAAAATTTTCAAACGGGCTAAAAGTCTAAAGTATGTAAATAAGATATCTCTTGGCTGATAAACTCCATTTTCATTGATCATAAATATTCACGATTTGACATGATATAGGCCTTTTTGATCTTAGACTAAATGCCAAAACTCTTTAAAAAGAACTGCACAAAAATGTTGGTTGGTTGGTTGGTTGGTTGGGTTTTAAGGCATGTCAACCCTTGTTGGGTTATTTTATGCTCGTTTTTTTTAAACTCAATTTTTTAAAACACATTTTTAAACTCATTTTTTCTTTTAGCCCATAGATGAGACCATAACAGGTACTGTCATTCCGAGCCAGAGTGGATCGGGAAGTAATGGTGATGAAGGGGTACTCCACATTTCTCCAGAGCTCCAGAATCGGAACTTCACCATCAGATAGAGTTGAATTTCATGCCCATGCCACAAAGACCTCAGCCACTACCCTCTAGCACATATCATATAGGTGCTAGGGCTTGACATGATCAGCCGATAGATCGGGGGGGGGCTGTCCGACCGCCCACCGAGGCCAAATAAGTGCAAAAGTGGAGTGTTGTATGTAATGGACTGCTCAGCCACCAGGATTTCATCCTTAAGCATCACGGGTCGCCACACACGACTAACAGGTGGTCTCATTAGGTGGGGGGTCTTACCCCTGTGCAGAGGTGGAGTCGGTGTATTGTAAAGCCCCAGTCGACAGGGCTGTATTAAAAATGCAAACATAAATGTACAATGTGTACGATTCCCTAAATTGTAGATATGAAATAAACCTAGACTGCTTATATGCCATTATAATCAATAATATAAAATAATTAACTGCCTATGGCAAAGAGATAACCTTCAAACTGTGATATCAATCTTAGAATTTAGATGTGTTTACGCGATACCTTCATAAAAAATAAATGATACGCTTGACTGATAACTAACAATTAGCATCACATTGAAGTTTTATTTTAAAAAAATGAATAAATAAGTAGCTTTTTTTACTTTGTTTTTCTCGCAAATTTGTTTTCAACTTGAAAAAGACATTTTTTTCACCATTTTTACTCTTTTCTCACAATTCACTTGTATTTCCTGTAATCATTCGTTTCTTGTCAATTTAATTTGATGACTTTTTAAAGAAAATATTGTATTTCTTCAAATTTGTTTTGTACTTTCTTCTTTTTGTATTACGGATGTTTTTATTTCATTTCATTTTATTTATTTACGATATTTAAAAAAAGTTATGGCTGGCATCAAATTTGCCTGTATTTTTTGTTTTATTTTTAGCTTGTTTTTAAATTCAAAAAAATATGTCGAAGCCAATCTTATTTTTAGCTTTAAAATACGTAATACTTTATTTATCTTTTATTTTCCTAAAGTTCCTTTATTCAAATTATATTACTGGAGAAAAAAGAACTCTAAAAATAAACCAAATATACAATTTTTTCCCTTTATTCTATCAGATAATAACGGTAACCATTTTGACATAAATCTGATTATATATCGATACATTATCTATATCTTAAGACCCGTATTCCTTAAAAGTACGACCGTTATCATCTTTCAACACACTCTGGTTAAAAATGAGACCGTCCAAATTCTTATTTCCTATGAGTGTCGTCACCTCAGCTAAATAAAGGACCATTCCGTTTTATTATAATACCACAGTATGATAATTTAATTCTTACAACGTTTGATGTGCTTACTATTGCCAAATAGTTCAATATGTAAAAAGAATAATAATCTTGATTTAACTCTCTCTCTCTCACTTTTTTTCTTTCTTTCCTACTTTTCATTATATTCGATTGAAACAGATTAGTGTTATCACCCCCTCTCTCTATCTTTCTCCTACTCTTTCTTTCTTTCTTTCTTTCTTTCTTTTTTTTTTCTTATCATATTTTTTGTGTCCTTTTCTTCCCTTTATTTATACTAAAAAAAGAATGGTCTATTATTTAGCTGATGTGACGACACCCATAAGAGATAAGAATACGGTGGATAAGCAAGACAGGATAATCAGTATTTACATTTTTGCATTTCATCTTGGACGATTTGGATGATCTCATTTTTAACCAGAGTGTGTTGCAAGATGATAACGGTCGGAATATTTTCCCCTACTCTCTTTCTTTGGTATATTCTTTTTATATTTTTTCTGTGTAGCATGTGATTTTTAGCACCTTTCTTTCTGTATAATAAAAAAAAATGGCTCATTATTTAGCTGATGTAACAACACCCATAAAAAAATAAGAATTCGGCGAATAAGCAACACCAGATAATCAGGATTTACATTTTTGCATTTCATCTTGGACGATTTGAAAGTTCCGATTTTGCAATATGATGACGGTCGGAAGATTAAGGAACAAGCGTATATATATATATATATATATATATATATATATATAAACCCTCACATATATATAAGAACATTAAAAAAGAACCCAACTCAAAGAAGTTTCTTTCACGGAACAGATGGACTCGCTACTTCTAACACACTTCTTTACCCGGATTATAGTAGCCTGACAAACCCTTTAAATTAAAAAAAAACTTTTCTAATAATGATCTCTTAAAAAAACTCTCTAAAAACAATTTCTTCAAACAAGTAATTTTCTCCTGACGATGACCTAAGGTCGAAACTAGTTGAGAATAATAAACATAAAAGAAATATTCCTGTTTTTCTTATAACTTTTTGTTCATATTATCAATCTTCTATTATTATACTAAAGCTGAGATTATCACTTTTTACTGTCTAAAGGCTTTTTTCCTGGTTAGTTTATTCACACGAAAGTTATACTAAACTATTCCTTAGTTTTAGGATTACGTTATGTTTGAAAAAAAAATTCCATTTTAATTGGTTCTAATTAGTCGTAATTTGCAATTAAGTCAAAAACTGACCAATCCCTGTCATAACTTCTGTATATCACTCTTTCTCTCTATGTCTCCCTTGATTACAACCTCGTAAATGTGTTTGTCTATCTAGGGAGTAAAAGAAAGAGGGATTAAGAGAGACATTTAACAACTCACTTGATTCACTCCTGTAGTAAATAATCCGTATGTAATGAAATTCCCTGATCCATTTCAATTTAAATTAGGTCAACCCAATTCGTTGTAAAATCCGTGTTTTTTTTTTCAATACAATTTTGAAATTTTTTTACCAAAAATCAGAGAAATATCCGATTTTATTGAAATTTTCATTGTTGATTTATCATTGAATGAATTTTATAATGCATTAGTTACTTCATTTAAAAACTTTCTAATTTTTTCCAGCTCCCTTAACTTTGACAACCCTTGTTTTTGGGGCGCAAAATATCGGTGTGTTATATATGTGATTGATACTAATTTCTGTACAAATAAAAAGACAAAAGACCGAAGGTCTGAATAAAAGAAAAAAACATGTTTAAGAATCTGCTCGGATAGTAAATAAGTACCAAAAATTGGAAAATAAAATAAAAATAAAAATAAAAACTAATTTTTGGAATTTTCTTTTACTCATTTCGATAATTATTTAATTAGCTATTATTCTATAAATGAAAAAAAAAATACATCAACATTTTTTCCGTTTAAAAGGGGGTGGGGCACTAAATTTCAAATACAGTTTTCGACCAAAAATATGGGTTATTGATACTAAAGTAAAGTAGGTATTAAAAAATATTTTTTTAGAACCTAATAATATGACATTTTAAACTTAAAATTTTGCTGCTCATATTTTAAATGAATTTCATATATTAATTTATCATAGCAGAAATACTTAAAGTTTTGAAATAAAATAACTAATGCATTATAAAATTCATTAATTGATAAATAAATACTGAACATTTCATTAAAATCGGATAATTCCATGATCTTTGGTAAAATATTTTGCAATCGCGAATGTTACAATTAATTTTGTAAACAAGCTATTTTTAAACAGCTTCTCAGTCCGAACGCAATCAAAATTGACTGAAAAATCGTTTTAAATGTATTTAAAATAAATTACATATGTAATATTATTTTGCTTTTTTAAAAAATTGATGCTCATTATATTACTACTTTTCGACTTGGATAAAAATTTGACCTTAAATAATCGATTTAATTAATTTTAATTCGTTTTAAAATTCGTAGCAGCCAAATTTTTGGGTTTACCTAGTTCAACCGTTTCATAGAAATTTTACAGAATGATTTTAATGTTTTTTTGTTTTTTTTCTTTTTTTAAGGAGTGAATAGAAGAAACAAAAAAATTAAGGCATATATCATGATAGAAAATAAGTACCGAAAATCGGAAAATAAATTTAAAATAAAAACTAAAAAGATAATTTTTGGAGACCTTTTTTTTACACTTTTCAAAAATTATTTAGTTGGCTATTATCTTATAAAAGAAATTATACAACGATATTTGTTCTGTTTAAATGGGGGGATTAATTTTCAATAGAGTTTTTCTACAAAAAATATGAGATAACGATAATAAACTAATGCAGTTATTAAATAAAATATGTTTTTAGAATATAAAAATATGAAAATTGAAACTTAAAATTAGACGCTTCATATTTTAAATGAATTTTATATATTAATTTACCATAGCAGAAATACATAATTAAATCAGAAAGTTTTAAAATAGAATCAAGTTCATTCATTAATAAATCAACACTGAAAATTTCATTAAAATCGGATACTTCCTTGATTTTAGGTAATTTATTTTCAAATGAGGGTGGGTCAAATTTATTTTATAAAATACGGATTTTACGTCATCTTTGGCGGTCATGTTTAAGATATATTTCAGTAAAATTGCCAGAAAAATAGTTTAAAATGTATTAAAAATAAATTACATATACAATATGATTTCCCCTATTTTACTGATGCTCATTATGCTACAACTTTTAGACTTAGACAAAAATTTGACCTTAAATAGTCAATTTAATTAATTTTAATTCGTTTTTGAATGAATAGCAGACGACATTTTGGCAGACCCTACTCTTTTCCCTAATCACAATTATCTAACGAGAGCTTAATGGGTGACCCAACGGGTCACATTTATTCTAGTATATATATATATATATATATATATATATATATATATATATTCACAATAAAATATAAACAATAACACAGTGTCAATAATTAGTCATAACTGTCGGTGTTGTGTGTTTTAGATGACAAAGAAGCTTTGCAAAATCTGTCCGAAAAGTGAATATACTTTTTTTTCTTTTTCAAAACATTTTTATATAAATCTTACTATTTCGATTAATCTTTGTTGTATTTATCATCAGCTTTACTAAAAGCGAATCCTATTTTCTCCTGATAAGGATTCAACAAATCTTTTTTTTAATTTGCTTCTTTCTTTTTTTGTTTTTGTCTCTTGCCAAAGGTGTTCTACTACAAGTCACACATGATTTCTCCTACTATTCTGATTCCATGTGATCTTTTCGCTTTGAGCAGATTAAAGACTAAAAAAAAAAAAAGAAGAAAAGAACAATCTTCTTTGTTGCATCTACGTGTCTATTCAAAACGTGACATCTGTCTGGCGTTTGCTTTTTAACAATGTTACTTTGTATCAGATTCTCGCCCGTTTGCAGTGACTAATTCGGCGTATTCTTTTTTAACCAGCCAACAACCGCAAGTCAATTAAAACGACAGATAAGCTGCTATAAGTCTAATACGTCTTGTGTGCTCTGATTGGTTGGATTTTACGGCATACACTCATCGGTAAGCCTCTAAAATCGGTGGAACAATTCTCGGACCTAGACAGCAATATCTCATCCACAGAAAGCAATGTTAATGCACGTATAGGGAAAGCATGTTTTTACATAGACAGATTATCAGTCATATGGAAATCCAATCTCACTGACTAGTTAAAGCGACAATTCTTCCAAGCCGTAGTTGTATCAGTGCTACTGTATAGCTGCACCACTTGGACCCTAACGAAGCGCCTAGAAAATAATATAGATGGGAGTTGCACAAGAATGCTGCGCGTGATCTTTAAAAAATCGTGGAATCAACCACCCTACAAACTGGATGGCCACTTGCCCCCTATAATACAGACCATCCGAGTGAGGTGAACAAAAAAAATGCTGGGCACTGTTGGAGAAGCGGGGACGAACTCATTAGTGACGTTCTCCAATGGAAACACAGAATCGGTCTCCCAGCAAAATCCTACATAGATCAGCTCTACGCGGATGCTGGATGCTGCGAAGAGGACCTCTCGAGAGCGATGAATGAGAGGGATGGTTGCTGAGAGATTGTCATGGATGTTGGCTCTAATGGCACGACATGATGATGATGATGATGATGATAATGATGATGGTGATGATGCCGAACACGCTTTGTTTTGAATAATTATGATATTTTGGACTGTTTGTTCAGGCCACTGTAGCTTCCGGCTCTGTTTTAGGTGTTGAGTGAACAGTAACAATTAAGCTCCAAAACTGCGTTTGAATTCATGGGTAATCGCCTGAAGATGACTTATTTTAAGGTGATTAAAATAATAGATTAAAGAAACACACACCTGAAACATAGTCCGAGTAGAGAAGCGCAAGTTGGGTGTCTGTTCACCAAGGCATTTTGACTTGGGAATAAAATAAATGGACTCAGAAAACACAAAAACGTCTTGTGTTGTTATTAAGATATCCTCAAGAGATTCTCAAGTTTTTTCCCCAGACTTAAACAGCGAGAATACCATCCAGCCCAACAACCGTTCAAGAGATACAAGCTACTCAGTGGACAGCAACCAGATCCCAGCTAAGATAATAGATGATAAGTATCATTACATTATTATATTACAACGTCATCACTCCTTTTAGATCGAACACCGCAACACTAAATTAAGCCGATATTTTCTACGACCTTCCCATTCGATATTTAGAATTCCTTTCGTATTTCTTCTTTCACATAAAAAAACAAAAACAAAAAAAAACAAAAAATCAAAAAAACAAAAACAGAATCTAATGCCAATATATCGAGATAGCAGGTAAGCTTACAGGTAATTCCTTTTTTTAAAAAAAAGTCTCTTCCTATCAGGAAAGAAGTCGCGTTCCGTTAATCTCTAATTTAGGAAGGCTTACCGAACCAAATTATTTCGTTTTCCCACTGGTTCGCATTTGTTTCTAAATGTTGTTTAAGATAAGGCAGTAATTAATACTTTACTGTTGTTTGCTTATGAATTAAATCTTAATTAGTTTCTTCTAATCTACATATTAATACTCGTGTTTAAAAAAAAAGTACGACAGTTATCATCTTGTAACACCCTCTTATTAAAAATGAGACCGTCCAAATTGTCCAAGTAAGTAAAATTTTTTAAAAAATCGTCCAAAAGTAAATCCTGATTATCTCGTATTGCTTATCAACCGAATTCTTATTTATTATGTGTTGCCACCTCAGCTAAATAATGGTCCATTCCACTTTTATTATAAAGAAAGAGAGAAAAAAAATAATAAGAAGGAAAGAAAGAAAGAGAATAGGAGAAATATATTGAGAGGGGGGAGCGCGCGGAAAGGATAACGCTAATCTCTTTCAATCGAACATATTTAAAAGGTGAAAAGAAAGAGAGAGAGAGAGAGAGAGAGAGAGAGAGAGAGAGAGAGAGAGAGAGAGAGAGAGAGTTAAATTAAGATTATTATACTTTTTACATATTGAACTATTTACCAATAGCTCTTAAATAAACATATCAAACATTGTAAGAATTAAATTATCAGATTGTGGTATATCCACTAGTTCTATTTATTAGCACAACGAAATAATATCCATTTAATATTGACAACTATAATAATATATATAATAATATTATAAGGTGTATTAAAAACTACCAGGGCTTAAGATATACTAGGGTAATCCCAAAAATAAGGTGTCCAAAGACTGGGATAGAGTAAAACAGTTCGTGTAGCTATTAGCAACACTGTTGTGTTTGTTGCGCATGTGCCTGCCCCTCAGTCCTGGTTTGGCAGTCGTTTCTGACGGAGGTGCTGAGTGACTCTACGGCTAAGTATGACGGGGATGGACTCCGTCACTGTCCGGCTTACACCGACAATTGGCCACTCCACCGACTTTACTACTATGTACGAAAATAAAACTTTTAAATAACAACTAAACAACAACGTGTAAATATGAACATACAGTGAACGCGATTCCCTAACATCTGGGCATGAAATAAAACTAGATTTGTTAACATACGGTTAAAATCATTCAATCGGTTAATCAACTAAAATACATTTCCAAAAATCTCCCCAATCCTATTAGCTGTGGCTAAAGAATATACACTGCACATCTGCAGAGGGTTAAGACCCTCACAATGAGGCAACCTGTTGGCCGTGGGTGGTGACCCCTAATGCTTAAGGGTGGAATTCTTGTGGTTGAGCAGTCCATCACATGCAATACTCAACTTTGGCCCTTACTTAGACGGGCGGTCGGAGAGGCCTCACCGATCAATCGGCAGATCACGTCAAGTCCTATCACCTATATGATTGTCCCAATCCTATTGTCCTTATGGCAAGCCCCAATACTTTTTATCATATATGTGCTAGAATGCGGTGGCTGAGGGTCTTAATGTCCTGGGTATGAGTTAAACTCTATCGGATGGTAAAGTTCCAATTCTGGAGTTCTGGGGAATGTGGAGTACATCTTCATCACCAATACTCCTAGGTTCACTCTGACCCGGAGTGGTGGTACCTGTTAGTGTCCCAGGTTATGGATTAAATAGATTATTAAAAATGTGTTTGAAAAATTGAGTTTGAAAAAAAATTGAATACCCAATCAGAATCAATAAAACAAAACACCTTTGGCATAAAATAACCCAAAAAGGGTTGACATGTAAAATACAACCAACCAACCAATCAAACATCATGTAACATAAAGAAACCCTCCAAAGATTAAGGAATATTAAATTGCGATGTATTAGCAGGAAATCTAAAATGGAAAAATGCCAGTCTCAGTCACAACCCGAAATAATTTAATCGTGAGATTGAAATCGAAAGTTAAACGACATCTCGAAAAGTTTCCGAGCCAATGACAGTTCTTTGATATTGTTTGAGGCAATACAGGTGTCATTGCCAAAGCCTAAAGGAATTCAAAGTAATTGCGATTTTGCTAATTCAAGTATGAAGAGACTGCTAAGGAATCATGAAGAGACGGCTAAGGAATATTTGACATTGAGACCATTTCGCTATTTTAGATTTTAATTCGGCTCTGCTTAGTAAGTGGATCAATTAGATAAAACATGTTTTAAATTTTAAGCAATCATTTGCCCAATATATATATATATATATACTAGCAAATATATGCACCCTCTGGGTGCAAGTATTTAAATTTTAATATAATAAAATATCATATTGAATTAGAAAGGCCAATGAAACTGAATAAAAATGCAGATAACATGATTTGGAACAGAGGGGGTATGATTGAAAAATAGAACAACTTTGAAACTAACTCTTCCATCATTTTTAATTACTCCTATTCCTAATTTAACTATTTAGTTAAAATAGGAAGTAATGAATAATATTACAGTTATTTCTTTTTGTTAAGGGATTTCTTTTAAGATTTATTGAAGAGAATTTTGCTCATATTCAATAAGATAAAACTAAAAATTAGAAATCAATAATATTAAGCACATATTTATTAAAATCAATTTTTTTGATATCAATATGCAAATTAGCCTTCCCATTCACACTGTAAACCGCTGTTTTGTTGTATATATAAATACAACTGCATGATATTTGTATGTAGATATGGTCAACAGTCTTAATGATGTAAAACAATTTTATTAATAATTGAGGTTTAAATAAAAATAAAATCATGGAGAATGGGATGCAGATAACAAAGGGAATTGTGATTTATATAGTAATATAGTTTCGGTTACAGACAGAAAAACACACAATATCCATTATAATAAGATATATATATATATATAATATATGATAATAATCATGACAAGCGAACTCGGCAAACATTGCCCACCACGTAGAACATCGCACAGCAGCCGTTTCAACTTATTAAGTCTCATCAGCGATGTATACTTACGATTTCCCTCCGACAGAAATCGAAACCGGGGGCTCAGCACGCAGAGTCAGAGACTTTACCACTGGGCCACCGATACGCAGTGAACGATGCATGCGAAATTAGCTTGTCACGGGTAAATACGTCACTATTACTACTACTATACAAAGCAGAGAGAGTGGACGTTTAAGATCGCAAATTTTTTTAGGCCTATGCACTGGCATGAGGAAATGAGATTAAGGTAATTTGCTTTAGAAGCATTGTTGAGTAAAGTATATTATTATTTATATTTTTTGCTTGAAGGCAGTTACAATGCGTATAATTAGCTAATTTCGCATGCATCGTTCACTGCGTATCGGTGGCCCAGTGGCAAAGTCTCTGACTGTGCGAGCCCCCGTTTCGATTTCTGTCGGAGGGAAATCGTAAGTATACTTCGCTGATGAGACTTAATAATGTTGAAACGGCTGCTGTGCGATGTTCTACGTGGTGGGCAATGTTTGCCGAGTTCTCTTGTCATGATTATTTTCATTAATTATCGAATTTTATACGATATACGCATTGTAACTGCCTTCAAGCAAAAATATAAATAATGATATATATATATATATATGTAAAATAATCCAATAAATAGGAGATGATTCTATTTGCTATCTGATGAGACTAGACTCATATTGAGTCTCTGATTGAAATAAATTTATTATAGCCAAATAACGGTTATATATATATATATATATATATATATATATATATTATATATAAAGGTTTCGATGGGTAATTTTCCACCATTTAAAATTATTAATTTTGTGTGTGAGCTTTGTTTGTTTTGGGTTTTGTCTACTGTTGAACAAAGTAGAGTCAATTAGGTACTGTCTGTGAGGAAAGCAGCACCATGATGCAATTCTCTCTTCCAGAATTTTGGAAACGACATGCCGTACTGTTTGGCATTCACGCAAGGAAGCTCCAATACGAACATTTCAGAGTGTTTCGGTGCTAATGTACTCAGTAGCTGTCACATGCACTCAGCATTTTCTCGGTTAATTTAACACCCGGTTATAGCAAAAAACAAACATCTGTTCTCAGACGCTTTAAGAATAATAAAATATTCCTCATTCAGCATCTGATGGTGGTGAGCAAAAGGTTACAATTCCGCTAGGTCTCCTGAAATAGTCTATTATGTTTTTATTCAAAATCTTGTTCGTCATTTTCCCCTAATATATAAAGGGCCGGATTAGCTCAGTTGGTAGAGCGTTCGGCTAGAAACCACAAGGTTCCTAGTTCGATACCGGCCCTTGCCAACTCAGCGTATGAGTAGCACAGGGATCTGTGCGGTAAAGTAAGGAGCTGATGGTAGGTGTGATGCTCCACCTCAGACGCAAAAACAATCTCCTTGGTCTAGCGCTATTGAAAAGGGGATAGACTCCCTCGCTGATTGGCTGATACCGACATTAGGCCAACTCGACGACTTTACTTTATATATATTTTTGAATATAAATAAATGGTGAAATTTCAGTTTCTTGTACAATCCCCAGTCATGGGTATATATATATATATATATATATATATATATATATATATATATATGTGTGTGTGTGTGTGTGTGTGTGTGTGTATAAATTTTGTTCAGATTCGGCGCTTGGTTACTGTCAGTTTTTAGCCTATGCGAAGATAGGACCAAGTCTGTGTCGATACTATGCAAACTTAGACACATATACTCCATCACCGATATTGAGCACCATTTATTTATAAATCGAACAAATTATATATATATATATATATATATATATATATATATATATATATATATATATTCCGATAGATATCTTTTCCATATGTTTTTTTTATTATAGTCATGCTACAGTTTCTCCTTTCATATAGTACTAACCTCATCGTCTAAAAGAAACTGAGATTATGATAGTCAATGATTAATTTATATAAAAGTTCATGAAAATCTTTTGCAATATTCCCTTGTCTTTCATACATTCTTCTCGGTCTTTCTTTCTTTTACCCGAACGTGTAGATCGGCCTCATCTTGCTTCTGACACAACTAAGCAATTGGGTTGACTGAAGTTAAACCATAAAAGACAATAAAAACAACTTTTCAAACTTTCGCCATTTTCCTATAGATGCAAAAATTCCGTTAGTTATCGCCATTGCGGAAAAGAATAGATAATTTTCTTCGTGTCGAGTTAGCAAGAATCTTCGCCACGGTTCGTTGGCAAAATTCAAATGACCAGACAATTGTGGGATTTTTATTAAGAATGGAAGCCAAGAAGTTCACGTCGATTTTGATCAAATAAACAAAATTAGGCAAGTTAACCCTAAACCGGCCAACCGGAATGCAACAAATCAACTTTTGCCGAGTGGACATAAAATTCTTGTCTGCTTGGCAATTGTTTGTAATTTTATCTTGAATCAGCAGTTCGAGTTGACATTTTGTTATGAACAAAGCTGACATTTCAAACCAGGCGCGTTTGTTTTTGTGTCAGATGATTGGCATATTAGGGTAGGTCGATTTTGAAACTGTAATATCTCCCATATGGTGAAAGTTGCAAAATAACATAAAAAATTACCACACAAAATATTTTTCTTCGAGACCTTGTCTTCGTTTGAGGAAATAGGTTTCAATCTTTTAAGATGTTATCACTGTTACAGCTTAATTATTAACGTAAAAAGCAGCATATCAGGTGTCGTTAGTGATAGGGGGTATATTTTCAATTTAAATTCTAGTTATGATATTTTATTCGTTTCGTTTAAAATGTCAATCTTTTCTGTTTTAAATATTGAAATTGCTAAATTTTCTAACCAATTTCTCGGCTACATGTTGCGAAAACGAGGTATTTTGGTGCATTTTAGTAGAAGAAATTTGATGCTATCTCCTCAACTAATGTTTCAAGTAAGAGATCTAGTTTTTGGTATCAGTACTTATTATACCAACACACAACTTTTGCTGTTTGATAGAATTTGGTATTTTAAAAAAAAGGTAAAAATCAACCTACTCTATTGGCATATGCATTTAAAAAAAAGAAGGATAAATCCATTTAGAGGCAAATACTGTTATTAACAATTTGATATTTGCTAGATTTGATACTTTAAAAAATATTGGTTTTCATTGGTGGAGTGCGTTTTATCGATCTATCTTGGAGGCACAGGGTGTAATGATTGTCGTCTTTTGAAATGGACTCGGTGATCCAAGTTCAAATCCTGGACGAGGATGATATTATTTTAGATAGCTCTAATACCCTTAGAAAAGGGATGAATACAACTATTCTCCCTCCAGCTATGGATAAATTGTAGGACTCCTTAACCTTGGTTAGGCAACCAGTCTAGGAGAAAGAAAACTCTGAATTTACTCTGCTTAAGAATTGACATTGTCACAGACACACGGACATACACACAGTCACAGATACACACACACACACACACACACACACACACACACACACACACACACACACACACACACACACACGTACACGCGCGCGCACACGCACACACATAAAAATACATATATGCCTGTCTTAGGATGTTCATATGTACGTATGTATCTATCTTAATACGGTCATGTCTATCCATCTATCTATTTTAGCAGGTTCTTATCTATCTATTTACCTATATATCTATCTGAATATGTTCATATCTGCCAAACTAGTTGTCTTAGTGTGTGCATATATATGTATGTCTGTATTTATATATATATCTTTGTATTTTCGTGTCTATAAAAATGGGTATGAAACGCTAATTTTCTTCAGTAAAGCACTCTTAGTATTCAACTCAATTATATCACCGCTTGATCACCGAAGTTAAGCAGCGCTGAGCCTGTTCAGTACTTAGGTAGGTGATCATTTAGGCATAAAAATGACTCGATTCGACATCAAATGACCTGCAACGGGTTGATATGCCGTAAAACAAAACAACCAACCAACCAATCAATTATTTCAGCGAATTTTCATTTTGTCGGAAATTTTTTCAGAACAAATGTTGGATTTTACGGCATGTCTTTATTCTACACAACAGTAAAACATAATAACCTTAATGAATCCACAGCACTGAAATCTCTAATCAAAGCATCTACATCAGTCCATTCTATTATATTACAGACTAATGCTAATGCTCTTAGTAAGTACGTTTATATGCATATTAAGAAAGAAAACGTTAGTTTGGGGTAGAGACAGGCGCCGCCTAAAACTTAACCACAATCTTAACATCTGTCTGTGTGTTTATTATCGAGAGAGAGATCAGTACTCAATCTGTTTTTTATGAATAATCGTCGAATATACATTCAAATGATCTCAGAGTTTGTCATTCGTTTATATGACAACTGATAGGGTGTTGGGTTAACTTGTTCATTTAGCCAGACCTTTCAGCTGGTAACTTGGTCAATTTCATTAACACTCACAATAAGTTTCAGAGAAAGCATGATAACACTTACCTTCTTTTTTGTGTTATAAATGATGTAGCAGCTGCTACATTTTTGTATTTATTTAAAGTTGATTACACAGACACACAGACACACACACACACTCACACACACACACACACACACACACACACACACACATATATATATATATATATATATATATATATATATATATATATATATATATATATATACCTGTGTGTGATTTCTGCGTACATGTGCAAGTATGTTTTGATAAAAATGTATTTACATATCTGTGGGTGTGCATGTATTTGTGTGTTTATGCTTGTAACCCCCCAAAAAAAAAACAAACCCAGAACTGATGAGACGGCAAAAGTCGAAATAAATATATTTTCCAAAGGTATATATCCTTTATATATATATATATATATATATATATATATATATATGTGTGTGTGTGTGTGTGTGTGTGTGTGTGTATGTGTGTTTATGTATGTATATATGCATGTACATATTCTCCCCCCCCCATGCACAAGCAATATCCGACGCAAGGTGATTTTTAAGCGGAGTTTAACAGGTTTGAATTCAGAGTTTTCCTTCTCCTAGACTGGTTGCCTAACCAAGGTTAAAGGGCCAAGCCTGCCCTGCTATTTACCCATAGTCGGCGGGAGAGTCGGTGAATGCATTCCTTTCCCAAGGATATTAGCACTATGTGAAATGTAATACAGCCTTGTCTAGGATTTGAACTCGGCTTGACGAGTCCATTTCCTATGACGATAACCATTACACAACGCATCTCCACCCAGAAAGCCTATATATATATATGCATGTATGTTTATATATATATATAAATTCCTTCCTGCTCTTTGTATACAAAATAAATTTCATTCTTTACTCATTTTGGCGTAACTGTTCTTGATCCCACCAACATAAAGAAATATATATATATATATATATATATATATATATATATATATATATATATATATATATATGTGTGTGTGTGTGTGTAGAATTAAACAAAAGACACATCTCCTGTTTAACAATTCTATTTTTAATCTTTTCGAGTTTTCTGGCCAACTTTTTAATATGTGGGTGGAATTCGTGGATTAGACCACCAAAGTTCAGGTCCCGAGTACTTTCGGCACTTCAAAGTGCCATCATCAGGGGTGATGTGTTCCAATTGTTTAAGAATTATATTAATCTGGAGGCTGGAAAGAGAAGAATTGATGGGAAAGGTGTTATAGGCATTTTAAAATGTGTGTACTGCATTGGAAATTAGTTTTGTTTAAGGATAGTTTGTATTGTTTTATGTATAAAGCTTCTATTATTTGGAGTTTTTGTTTATTTTTTACTTTGTGCAGAATGTGTGTATTTTTCGTTAGAATATTTCGGTAATTAGAGTTGGGGCATGAATGTAATTTTAGGTGTTGTGAAATGGAGCTATTATCTGTTAAATGGAGGGTTAGATGACGTGACAATGTGGTTGAGGTGAATCCAATGTATGTATTTTCATTTTCTGGGAGACTGCAATCTCCTAGGGGACATTTAAATCTGTATACTACATTGGTCTCATATATATATATATATAATATATATATATATATATATATATATATATATATATAGAGAGAGAGAGAGAGAGAGAGAGAGAGAATTTTTTTCATAAATTCTAAACTATATGTGAAATGTAAACAGACTCGTCTATGGTTTGAACTCAGGTCGACGAGTCCATTTTCTATGACTCTAACCATTACATCACGCGCTCCCATCCAGAAAGCATATAGAGACTGGTATTTTTCTTCGTCGTTCTGAATTGAACCGTTTATTATTTATTGCAAGTAATGCAGTAGATGCACAGCAAAAAGACAACAGGTGCTCACGGCTCCAAGGGAGGTTTACAGCACAAATGCCTTTACAGTCTGAGAAAACTAGAAAACCAACTAAACTACACTTCCTGCAAGAACACCAGTTGAGCTTTGGGCGCTGAAGAAGTAAGTTGTTAGTTGTCTACTAGAAACCAGCTTAGCAGAGGTTCCTAAGGAAAGTGGTGGGGGTGGGGTGTCCCCCCCATCTCTGCAACCATGGGAGAAGTGGGAGATAGCAGCAATGCAAGTTATATACCTCTCGACCATTTCTGAAGTTCACCTGAAATTGTCTTGTTTTGTCTTTATTCTCTCTTTGTTGTTTATTGAAAACCCCCTGGATGAGCCCTGGGGCAGAATTACAGACACAAGTGGAGGTCCTAGATGAAGTAGCAGCTGATGATCATGGCCAGTAAAGGTGCAAGTAATGCAGTAAGTTGTGCACAGCAAAAAGATAGCAGGTGCTCACGGCCTCGAGGGAGGTTTACATAAGTAACTGAATCGTCTTTTTTTTTTAATGTACTTGTAGATGCCGGATAATTAAAGTTGTTGAGTGATACTCAGAATACGTTTTTTTTCTCAATAGCTAACTGTTTCTATTTTTACTTGTGGGACACTAAGAAATACAAAAGATCAACTTTATGTGAATTCTAGTTGAAACTCCAAGAAAGGTGCTCAAGCGTCATCGGATCAAGTTGGCAGATGTCAGTAGTGCTTAGTAGTTCGTGTTCACTGTTCGTGGCAATTTGGACCTAGAGTTATGCCTTACTCCCTTCCCATCTCTGTCCAACAAGGCAAAGGACATAGGTGCATCAATCTCGAGTTTATTTTTTGCGCGGGAGGAAACAGGTCTCGTTTTCGCTGTCAGCATGTCTTAAAATGTTACGTTTTACGTATAATGCGACTAAAAGCCAAAAAGAAAAATTGATTTTTCCACCTTTAATTTGAAACTGAAACAAGGAGAAGAACAGTGTTGGGGTTTAATTCCATGGAACTATTAGGAAAAGGGGTAAAATTAGTGAGTGATATCTAATAGTTTTTTTAGCACGCACACACACACACACACACACACATATATATATATATATATTATACATACACACTCACACACACACACACACACACACCACACACATATATATATATATATATATATATATATATATAGTAGTCGAAAAAACCTGATCACATATACACTGCCTTTCTCGGAAATTCTACTCTCGTTCAGTGTATTGATGTGCCATCTAGTCAGTTAATTCAAATTCCATTAAAGTATTAGCAAAAGGAGTAAAAGTAGTAAGCGATTGATATCTAATAGTTTTACTTCATCTATAAGGACACACACACACACACACACACACACACACACACACACACACACACACACACATATGTATATATGTAAGTAGAAAAAACGTGATCACATATATACAATGACTTCTCATGTGAATTTCCCAGAAATTCTAATCTCGTCCAGTGTATTGATGTGTCATCTAGTCAGTTGATCCAAATATTAAATCTGTGAATAAACGCTTCGTTGCTAAATACAACAACAGATTATATGAAGAGGTTGTATCTTGATTAGCCATTCCAAAGATGTGACAACAAGGCCTGATTGGTAATGTATGCTATTACTGGAACGCACTGTTTTGCGATAATCATAATTTGGCTAGGTTCTTTTTTACAACATATGTGTATAATGTATGTATATATTTATCCAACCCCTCCTCTACAGGCAGAATGGCATAAAGTCATTTTTTTCATAGGAGTTTGAATTTAGAGTTTTTCATTTACATTGGTAGCCTGCTGAAAGGTAAGCGGCCAAGTCTGTGTTATTATTCATAGCTTATGAAGATAAGCGGAGGACAGTTGGTTTGAATCTAGGGTTACCTCTCACCGCGTCTGATCACTTAACAAACGCTAAAGAACCCAGTCTACCCTAATATTTACCCATAACTGGAGCGAGGACATATATATTAATATTTATTCCGTGATAGATATGTAGATTTGAAGAAATACAATAATAAATTAGATCTATCTATGTATATCTCAGAGTCTGTTAAAATCTATCTATAGGAAATTGACATAGAGAGAGAGAGAGAGAGAGAGAGAGAGAGAGAGAGAGAGAGAGAGAGAGAGAGAGAGAGAGAGAGAGAGAGAGAGAACTAGCAAGCTAGATAGATATGAACAGATTGTGAATGATAGATAGATAGATAGACAGATAGATACTTAGATCTAATTTATGATATCTAATACAGTCTGATTTATCTATATATCTATCTTAGTTTGTGCTAGATACCAAGCTAGATACATATGAACAGATTTTGATAGATAGATAGATGGATAGATAGATAGATCTAATTTATGATATCTAACACAGTCTGATCTATTTATATATCTTCCACAATCTGTTTATATCTATCTATGCACCACAATCTGTTCAAATCTACATATCTACCACAATCTGTTCATCAATCTATCTATCTATCTATCTATCTATCTATCTGTGAAACACACACACCTTCGTTCAGGGTTTGAAATAGGTTTACCGACACCATTTCTTAAATGCGCCCCTGTATGTATATATGTATGTATGCATCTATGTAAGTACGTATGTGTATAGCATTTTATTTTGAATAATTTTAGGCCGCATATTCTTTGACAGGTTATCCAACTAAAAGGAAAACTGTGATATAACACCTGCGATTGATGTGATTACTGGTTATCATGTTTCAGCTTGTCACCGGATAATTATCATGAAGATTTAGAGAGTGGTATTCATGTTGTACAAGCGTTGTCCACTATGACACCATGATGTACAAATGCTCCCTTGCGATCTTTTCATTTGACAACCCTTCTCTTGAAAAAAATCCCATGACTGTGAGTGACACGTGCGTACCTGACCGTATATTTATCTATGTTGTTGGTTGGTTGGGTTTTACGGCATGTCAACCCATTGGGTTATTTCATGTCGAAGATGTTTTGTTATAGTAATTCTTGGCACCCTAACAGGTATTACCACTCCGGGTCAGAGTGGACCTGGGAGTAATAGGGATGAATGGGTACTCAACATTCCCAACAGCTCCAGAATTGGAACCCTTAGCCACCGCCATCTAGCACTTTCTGATAAAAAGGGTTGGCGATTTGCCATAAAAGTAATAGGCTCAATACAATCATATAGGTAACCAGCCAATTGATCGGGGCCTCTCCAACGCCCGTCTAAGGACCAAAGGGAAATGTTGCATACCATGGACTAGCCATCAGGAATCCTTCCGTAAGCATCACGGGTCTCCACAAGGGCTGCTTATCTATAGATTGGCGGTGGGAGTCGTATCCTAACATCCTTGTTCAGTCCTCACTTCACTTGGCGGGGACTGACCCCAGTGGGGACTCTTGTCTCTGAGCAGCCCTTTTTGGGTGATCACTGCTCAGTGCTCATTCAAACTAATGATATTGTACTGGAAAAGGTGCAATAAACATTGTCACCTCAACCCTGGTTGTTTTTTCAGCGGCTGGCTGTGGTTCATTTTTAGCAAGGAACATGTGAGATTGTGAGAGATCTGTAAAGATTATGCATTTGCCATGTATGTATGTATGGATGTGTATTGATCGAAGAATATCTAGGCAGCAAATTGTCATTCAAACCATTCGTATTAAATACGACGTCCTCAGAGCAGATTTTATTGATGGCGGGACGTCAAACTTTTATGAAAATCGCTTTAAGGATTAACAATATTTCTACTGTAATTTTTCTCACTGCGTATGACATTGTTATGCATCAGAATTTCTTACTAGATTTATGTAGGACACTTTAATAAGAAGGGAGCATTTACCTTACTACTACTACTACTACTACTACTACTACTACTTATCTATATATTCATTCTCATGTCGGTTTAGCTCAGTCGGTAGAGCGTCCGACTAGGAACCACAAGGTTCCGGGTTCGATACAGACCCTCACCAACTCAGCGTATGAGTAGCACAGGGATCTGTACAGTAAAGTGACGAGCTGATGGTAGATGTGGCGGTCCGCTATCAACTTCAAACACACTCTGGTTTCATGTATTTCTCTCAGTTGGATGGCTTGATGTTTAACAGCATATTAAGTCTTGTGGGTTATTTAATGCCAAATTTAGTATTTTCTTTTATCTATATATTAATACTCATACTCCTTATTTGTACGACCGTTATTATCTTGCAACACCCTCTGGCTAAAAATGATACCGTCCACATCGTCCAAGATAAAAAGCAAAAATGTAAATCCTGATTATATAGAGTTGCTTATCCGCCGAATTCTTATCTCTTATGAGTGTCGTCACCTGAGGTAAATAATGGACAATTCCGTTTTTATTATGAAGAAAAGAGGGAAGAAAAAGCATATGCTACACAGAAAAAATATAATAAGAAAGAATGAAAGAAAGAGTAGGAGAAAGATAGAGAGAGCGGGTGAGCGCATGGAAGCGACAACACTAATCTGTTTCCATCAAACATAATGAAAAGATGAAAAGAAGAAAAGAAAGAAAGAAAAAGTGAGAGAGTTAAATCAAGATTTCTATACTTTTTACATATTGAACAATTTTCAATAGCTCTTAAGAAAACTTATCAAACGTTGTAAAAATATTATTATTATTATTATATTAATACGCCAGTATCTACTAAAGTGTGTCACACTTTAAGATCTTCCTGATCCTAAGAAGCTGGTTGGGGGATAGAGTACGGGAAGGGCGTATCAAAATGTGACACACGGAGATACAAGAGAGAGAGAGAGAGAGAGAGAGAGAGAGAGAGAGAGAGAGAGAGAGAGAGAGAGAGAGAGAGAGGGGGCGCGCAAGTGGAATCGATAACTCAAATCTGTTTCAATGGAATGGAATGGAATGGAAAGATGGATGGAAGGATATATATATATATATATATATATATATATATATATATATATATAGAGAGAGAGAGAGAGAGAGAGAGAGGGAGAGAGAGAGAGAAAGAGGGCGTGCATGTGTGTTTGCATGCGTGTTAAATCCTGATTATACTTTTTACATATTCAACTTTTTGCAATAGCTTTTAAAGTCTACATATCAAACATTGTAATAGTTAAAATATCATACTGTGACACAGGTCTCGCTAGTTATTATTATTATTATTATTATTATTATTATTAATATTATTATATTCATTTATTTTTTATGTATTTATTTAACTTACACACACACACACACACACACACACACACACACACACACATATATATATATATATATATATATATATATATATATATATATATATCGATTTATCTGTCTATCTTGACGTTCTGTACTGTATTACCGCTCTTTATTTTTCACTTTCAACCATTCTCTCTGTCTAAAAATCTAAAATCTTTAATGCGATTCCTACCAATGGCCTGATCTTTTTTTTTTCTTAACCTTTTCATGCCACACATTTGCGAAATGCGTTTATCTTATTAGGCATCTCTAAAACGCGCGTAAAGTGCCGGGCTTTTAAAAATCATTCTTTTTTAGTAAACCTCCCTCGTTCCTCTCAACATGCGGTGAGGATAATGCATGTTGGCATCTCTTCATTTTATTAACGACGTCGATTACGTTTGAAAATTTTACACACTATATTTGCTGAACATTAATAAATGTGGTGATTGAATAGTCGACAAACATTACTTATGGTAGACCGATGGGTGCAAAAAAAAAACACTTTTCACAGAGGAACTGCTATGATAATACGCATTGCCGTTTAAAGTGAATTTTTCTTTTCAATGGATTTTGATGATTTTGCATAGGAAAACATCTCTTATTATAATGGAGATTCGGTGTCTGTCTGTAACCGAAACTATGTCACTGCTTACTTCACAATACCCTTATGAAGTGCGTAAATTTATCATTGAGTATTTAATTTATAGTCAAAATCATTAATTAATACATAGAATAAATACACAGAATAAATCTTATTTATTAACGATGTCTCTATGAAAATCTGAGTAAAATTTGCCTCAAAACACCCCATGTTATTAATACGTTTAAATCCTACAATGTGTCTTATATATCGATGTCTTATATATATATATATATATATATATATATATATATATATATATATATATCGAACACCTCCACATGAGCCGGATGTGACACAGGGTCAATTATTTTCTATCGATGTTTAACACGTTTGAATTCAGATTTTTCTTTCTCCTGGGCCGGTTGCCATACCAATGTTCAAAAGCCCAGTCTTCGCTATTATTTACCCATAGCTGGTAGGAGAATTGCTGGATCAAGACCTTTCCCAAGGGCATTAGTGTTATGTTAAATGCAACAAGCCTCGTCCAGGATACACCTGAAGCGCATTCATTTAGTATCTTATACAGAAGCTAAAGGTGTGTTCAGAGGTGTTTGTGGTGTAATGGTTACCATCGTAGGAAATGGGCATGATTACACAAGTTCAAATTCTGGACGAAGCTGTTTGCATTTCACATTGCACTAGTACTCTTGGGAAAGGTATGAATAAAGCTATTCTCCATCAAGCTATGGATAAATAGTAGGGTAGACTGCGGTCTTTAACCTTGGTACAGTAACCAGTTTAGGAGAAGGAAAACTCTGAATTCGAACCTGTTAAACTCCGATAAATAAATTGACCTTGTGTCACATCCTACTCGTGCCGATTGTTGGTTGGTCGGTTGTTTGGGTCTTACGGAATGTCAACACGTTGGGTCATTTTATACCGAAGACATTTTGTTTTATTCATTCTTCATGGGTACTCAATTTTTAGAAACTCATATTTATTTAATCCATAGATGGGACTCTAACAGGTACTACCACTCCGGGACAGAGTGGACCTGGGTGCATTAGTGATGGGGTGCTCCACTAGCCGCAGACCGCCAGAACTAGAACCCCCTATCAGATAGAGTTTAACTTTGTACCCAGGACATGAAGACACTCAGCCAACGCCTTGTAGCACATTTATGATAAATATGAGTTGTGGCTTGCCATAAGGGCAATAGGGTTGGGACAATCATATAGGTGCTAAGGCTTGACGTGGACAGCGGATTGATCGGAGGGAGCTACTCCGACCGCCCGTCTAGCCTAAATAATGACCAAAGTGGAGTGTTACATGTCCACCAGGATATCTTCCTTAAGCATCATGGGTTGCAACACAGTGCCAACAGCTGGCTCCATTGTGGGGGAGTCTTACCTCTCTGCAGAGGTGCAGTCGAGGTATTCTAAAGCACCAGCCGACAGGGCTTTACTCGTGTGGAGGGTTAGGTAAATACATATATAGAAGCTGAAGAGTACTTACTTAT
This sequence comes from Doryteuthis pealeii, assembly GCA_023376005.1. Classification (NCBI taxonomy): domain Eukaryota; kingdom Metazoa; phylum Mollusca; class Cephalopoda; order Myopsida; family Loliginidae; genus Doryteuthis; species Doryteuthis pealeii. The sequence goes on from CM042139.1 coordinate 55,261,839, forward strand.
TAGTGGTACGAATTCGGAGGTTTCTGGGAGGTTTTCTGCCACAGCTAACATAAAAACGGAAAAGGCTAGAAGCACTGTGATACCAAGTGCAATCTTTTCACCAGAGTCTGGAGGAAGACAGAAGACGAGAAGGGTAAGCGCCGACATCATGATGCAAGGGAATACAACGTTGTACATGTAATAGAGGATACGTCTTCGAATATGGACATGAAAGGTAACATCAGGAAAGGGCTCCGGGCAGCAGCTGTAGGTGACCACGTTACGCACTATTTTGATGGACAGCAGTTCCCATTCACCGTTGACCACGTAATTGGACAAGTCCACTTCGCTGGTCTGGTTTGTAACGTCGACTTGGAAACCATCGTATGTCCAAGAACCAAACTTTAGGATACACATCTGCTCATCGAAAGGAAAATAAGTAACGTCCACTTTGCACGAGCTTTGCAGTTTTGTTGGAATCGGCCAGAAAACTTCACCGTTGCTCTTGACCATGGCGTTTGCCGGCATCAGTCCCTCCGTATATTCGGCTGCACTGGAAATAGATGAAAGAAAAAGGAATAAATTAAATATGAATTTTAATGCAGATATCGTAAAACGACCAACAGCTACTACATTATCACCAAAATTAAAACACAAAAACAGACACTGAAATCAACCGCACTCTCAATGCGGGGACTGAGAATATGCCCACTGCATCCTCTGCAGAAGGATGATACTCCCTCCATATAATAATAATAATCTTATTATAATGGAGATTATGTGTTTGTTTGTCTGTAACCGAAACTATATCACTACTCAAGTTACTATCCATTTAGTTATTATACATCACATTCTCCATGAATCATTTTTATTTAAGCCTCAATTATTAATAAAATTGTTTTTCATTATCAATACTGCTGGTCATATCTACGTACTAATAACATGCAATTGTATTTATATGTACAACAAAAAGTGGTTTACTGTGTGAACGGGAAGGCTGATTTGCATATTGATACATTGAATTTGATTTTAATAAATATGTGCTTGGTATTGTTGATTTCTAATTATTTGATTTTATCTTAATGAATATGAGCAAAAATCTCGGAGAGAAATCTTAAAAGAAATCAATTAACAAAAAGAAATAACTGTAATTTTATTCTTTACTTTCTTATTTAACTGAATAGTTAAATTAGAAAAGTTTAGCAAGGAAAGACGGGGGGATGGAAGAGGAAGCTACAGCTGTTTTATTTTTCGATTATACCCCTCTCTGTTTCAAATCATTTTATCTGCATTCTTATTTAGTTTCTTTAGACTTTCTAATTTAATATGATATTTTATGACATTAATACTTGCACCCGGAGGGTGCATATATTAGCTAGTAATAATAATAATAATAATAATAATAATAATAATAATAATAATAATAATGATAATAATAATAATAATAATAATAATAATAATAATAATAATAATTTGAATCTTCCCTGAGAATTGAAAAGAAAAGTGGAACAGGAGTGTGAAGGTGATACCAATTGATGTTGTTGCCCTTGGAACGGTCCCCAACAGTTTAAAAAAACAGACTAGAAGAATTAGAAATCAGAGGAAGAATTGAGACCACCCAGACAACAGCATTGTTAAGATAGGATAGAATACTAAGAAGAGTCATGGGGACCTGAGGAGACTTATCGTCATTCTGCCTCCAGTGAAAAACATTTGAGGATACTTATTGTCACCAGGAATCCAGTGAAAGATCATCAGCTGATGCACGGGGTTAAACAATAATACAATAATACAACTTAAAGTAAAAAAAAAACAACAACTAAAAGTGAAGATACTTTTAATACATCCTAATATATATATATATATATATATATATATATATATATATATATATATATACGAGAATCATTCATTGAATAAAGTGTATTTTGACTAGGATGTTGGCAATATCAAGCACAATTGCATCTTTTTCAAGGCAATCAATAATGATGTGCCCTTTTATGTCCCAGAAGACCTTCTTTTCTGACCCTATGCCTGGCCTTTTTTAAAACGAAAATCCAATGTATTTCTGATCTATAGACATTATTTTCGAATCAGGTTCGTAGTGGCAAACCCATTTTAATCCATTTGTAAACAATTCTTTTTACTAAAGCACGCTTCTCTGTACACACCACCTATTCTGTAAATTTTACATGATTTTCACTTCTCAGCCTCCATAATTTGATGAGAGACCTCTGTTCAAACAGGAAGCCATTTGTTTGATTTGCTGCCAATTTGAATAGCCTCTAAAGAAATATTTTTGCTAGATTGAAATAATTCTTTCTTTGAAAATTATTTGGATTATTCGGTTTATTCGTATCATTTGGATTATTCGGACTAATGACCACATGGCGCAACAGATATTAAGGTTGAGTTAGTACAGTTCTAAGTGACAATCATCTCTAGATTGCAGGTTCAATCCTGACCAAGGGTGATAATTATATAGAGTACTTAACACAGATTAACACTTGTACCCGGTCATGGTTAACGGAATGAGAATAGTCTACATCCGTGGATTAAAAAAAGGGTTTGGTTCGAAGTTCCATGAAGGCTCCCGATTGCGAGATGAAGACTCCCTAGTTCGACAATGTTCCCGAATTCGAAGAGAACATTTCTGAGTTCGAAGAGCAGGTTCCCGAGTTCAAGTAACGCCCGAAGAAGGCCGGAGGGCACATCGGCCGAAACGTTGTGTGTATAACAATAAAAATGAGGACAATTGTCTGAATAATCCAAATAATATAAAATAATTTTTGTTACAAACTAAACAATGCAAAGTTTATATTCATGGAAAAAAATAAAATAAAAATGTATTTTTCTTTTTAATTTTAAAATAATTCCCCTTATCAACACGTGACCTTTAATGCAAATAATCATGTAATAAATATGAGCAAACACAAGTCAGGCGTTTCTCAATCCTCACCCATCCTGTCCGAAGCAGCTGAAAGGTAAATGCCCATACAGACAAAAGAAACGTAAATATATCAGCCATTAAATAAGCTAAGGTTAATCAAGTGTGAATCCAACACATTTTATTCAAACACAATTTTTTTTCCTATTTATATTGGATTTAAAAAAAGATATCTTTAAAAATACTTTCCCCTAGATTATTTCTTTGAGCGAATAGCTTAGTATTGAAGATGATGGACTTAAGAAAAACTGACTTCTATTATTCTATTTTATTATTTTGACTGTTTTTAACACTTTTCTTTTTCTTTTCTTTTCTTTTTTTTATTACCCATTTTCAACAATGAAATGTATTTAGTATTATCCATTTTATTGCATTCATTCTCTGTCACGTATTTTCCATTTGATGAGGTTTAAGTCATGTCTCCTTGTTTTATTATTCTGTTCGAAGGCATTTTTGTTCGTCCGCACACATTGCACTAAGCCCCGCCCACACATCGACGAAATCCAAAAAGAAAATGAAAAGTCGTGAGAATTTCCGTTGATTCTATTTCAATATATTGAGACACAAATTACGATGAACCAGAAAAGTATGAATTCCTTCTATGAAAGACACAAAAAACAAAAAAATAAATAAAGTCCAAGTCAAACAATATTGTCAAGTCTTCCGTTCTTTTTATTTTCTTCTTTTCTCACAATTCATTATGTTATTTCAACGTCATATGTTTCGGATATATTCAGGTATAAAACGAATTCTTGTATTAAATCTTGATCTTGTAACTTAAGGATACGAGTATGTTATTTTAAAAATTGTAAAAAATCCCCCTTCCACTTCTTATCTATAGATCAATACTCGTGTTCCTTAATTGTAAGGCCATTATCATTTTGCAACACCCTCTGGTTAAAAATGCGGCCATCCAAATTGTCCAACATGAAATAAAAATGTAAATTCTGATTATCTGATGTTGCTTATCCGCCGAATTCTTATTACTTATCAGTGTCGTAACCTCAGCTAAATAATGGTCTATTCCATTTTTATTATAAAGAAAGAAGGGGAGGAAAAGGGACATGATACACATAAAAAATGTTGCTTAAGTATGGAACTCTGAGCAGTCCATGACATACAACACTCCTCTTTGGTACTTACTTGGGCTAGACGGGCGGTCGGAGAAGCCCCCTCCGATCAATCGGCTGGTCCCATCAAGCCCTAGCACCTATGATTGTCTCAACCCTATTGCCCTCATGGAAAACACCAACCCTTTTTATCATACGTGCTAGAAGCTGTGACTGAGGTTCTTCGTGTCCTGGCTAAGATGTTAAATTCTATCTGATGGTGAAGCTCCAATTCTGGAGCTCTGGAGAATGTAGAGTACTCCTTAATCACTATTGCACCCAGGTCCACTCTGACCCAGAGTGGTTGTACCTGTTAGGGTCCCATCTATGGATTAAATAGAAAAAAATGAGTGTTAAAAAACTGAGTCTAAAAAATGAATAAAACAAAAATGTCTTCGGCATAAAATAACCAATAAGGGTTGATATGCCGTAAAAGCCAACCAGCCAACTATCATTCTCATCATATACTTTTGTCGACATTTTTAACTTATCATTTTTTAAGTTTTAATTCAGTTAATAAAATTGAGCAACCAGGAAGAATGAATAAAGCCAAATGTCTCCGGTATAAAATAACTTAACCAGGGTTGGCATGCCGTAAAAACCAACCAACCAACCAACCAACCAACTATCAATCTCATCATATACTTTTGTCGACATTTTTATTTTACAATTTTTGAAGTAGTTTGAGAGAACTAAAATAATTAAGTTAATAAAACTGAGTAACCAGGAAGAATTAAAAAAAACATGTCTTCGACATAAAATAACCCAACAAGGGTTGACATGCCGTAAAATCCAACCACCAACCAACCAACCAACCAACCAACCAGATTCAAATAAGACTGCTCGGTATGTAAAATACAGTCTGCTCATTTCGATCACTGATTTTTTTTTCTTTGAAAAAGTTCAGATTTTTAGACTTAATTCAATAACGAAAAAACAAAACAAAACAAAAAAAAAAAAAAAAAAAAGAATCCTTGTTGAGGTCGGTAGGCATTTATCCAAATATAGCGACATAATGTAATTTTCTTTGTACAGTCCGATTAACTGTTTTTTTTTATTAGATATATTTTTGAGTTAATTCACTGAGGAGAATGCTCTTTTCTCTTCTGTCTAAGGCCTAATCAAACAATGTCGGCTAGTTGGTGAAAACGAAAATAGATTCACTCCATCACGACAATATGTCGGCGTTATTGTCAACGGTAGGCTTTGTCAAAAACTAATATCAATCGGCAACAATGAGCTTCCGTTAAAAATATAAAAAATAGATATCTATATCTTAATTCTTATGCTTCAGGAAAAGAATATCCAATTTTATCTTTTTTCGCCTTTATGTAAGTAAGTAGATTAATACGTAATTTTTGATAGCGTAGTGGTTAAATAATAGAAATTGAGGTGCTGATACCGACTGACTAATGCTTCATACTAAACTCTTTTGGAATACTTCGTGTTTTTCTATTTTATATATATATATATATATATATATATATATATATATATGATATATTGAAAAAACAAATGATGTTTACAAATGCATGGGATCATCAGGAGAGAATGTGCACCGTTTCGGGGCCTTCCTCTCAACGGTTTTAAGAAGCACATCGTCCCCACTCACTGATGTGAGGTCCCTAGGAATATCTGTATCGACCGTATGTAATAGATCGGTCTTCAACAAAAGTAAGACGGGATGAAATGACCGTTAGAAGAAGAATGCGCAAACAGAATGCTGTTAGTCAAAAGTTGGAATTTTTCAAAAATCCTAGGGATCTCACATCAGTAAGGGGGGGGGCATGTGCTTTTTAAAACCGTTGAGAGGAAGGCCCCGAAACGGTGCACATTCTCTCCTGATGATCCCATGCATTTGTAAACATCATTTGTTTTTTCAATATATCAAATTCACACTGTCGGATTAATTTCCTTTTATTTCACACACACACACACACACACACACACACACACACACACACACACACACATATATATATATATATATATATATATATATATATATATAGTACTGTCATTCGTATACAGATCTGTTTTACCGTTTCACAGCTCATCAGTGTGACTAGCAAGGTAGCCTACAACAAGCTGGGATCGAAACTCGATCGATTTGTCGTCAATCAGAGTTCCTACATCTGAGCTTTATATATATATATATATATATATATTTAGCATATATTATTTTATCGTATATATATTTATATTTATCATATATCATTTTATCATATATATATATATATATATATATATATATATAAAGTAAAGTCGTTGGGGTGGCCTGAAGTCGGTATTAGCCAATCAGCGAGGGTGTCTATCCCCCTTTCACTATCGCTAGACAAAGGAGATTGTTTTTTGCGTCTGAGGTGGAGCGCCACACCTACCATCAGCTCCTTACTTTATCGCACAGATCTCTGTGCTACTCATACGCTGAGTTGGCGAGGGTCGGTAAAGTGGATAAAAACAAGAATCCAAGAAGTTGCGTGTAGATAATAGTAGAAAGATTTTTGTATGAGTCAGCACAACGTTACTTGTCAATTTCTTATTGGTCGACAGACGCTAAGTGGCGAAGAGTGGAAGAGAGGTAGTGAGAGGAGAGAATGCAAGATGAGTTGGGACGAAGGGAACAGACACAGGGTTTTCTTTCTCCTAATCTGGTTGCCTCACAAACGTTAAAGAGCCCAGTCTGCCCTACTAGCCAGAGGGAGAATAGTTGGATTCATACTTTTCCCAAGGGTATTAGTGATATATGAACTGTGGCTTCATCCAGGATTTGAACTCAGGTCGACATTTCCTATGACTCTAACCAGTACACCACCATGTACTCTCCTTGTTTTTTTGTATATTGTTTGTTTGTTTTGTTTTGTTTTATTTTTTTATTTTTTCATTTTTTTGTTGGTTTTTCTTGAGTGGAAGAGAGGTAGTGAGAGGAGAGAATGCAGGATGAGTTGGGACGAAGGGAACAGACGCAAAATGCGTGTCTGTTCCCCAAGGCATTTTGACACGGGGATGAAATAAATCAACTCATGAGTAAAAACAATAACGCCTTGTGTTCTTATTACAAACTATGATCGGCACAAGACAAGATATCCTCAAGCGAATCCCAATTTGTTCCAGACTCAAACAGCGAGAATACCATCCAGCCCAATACCAGATTTAATGAGCAGATCACAGCCAAGAGAATAGAAGATAAGTATATTATGATTTCTATTAATGCGTCATCACTCCTTTCAAATAGAACCCGCGGCGCTACACAGTCACAAAGTATAAGATTCATCATTTACCGCTATGATATTAACTGAAATGCCATGACAGCTGCTTTAAGACATGTAACCTACCCGCTCACCGCCATCAGACCCGGTGCAAAGTTAATTTGAAATTCAGAACATCATTTTGTCAGACTGTATGATGAGCCTATCCAGATGCCTGTAGATTGACTAATAAACATTAGTTATGCAAAATATCTGTATAGTTCTGTGGTTCTCAACCGGGGCCAACATGTCACATTTTTTGGGTTCCACAAAAAAATACAAAATAAGGAGTACACGGTGATATTTTATTGTTCCATAGAGCAATTCTACTTTAGATCAATTGTTATTACCGAAAATCAATTTTCCGCAATAATCTACGCCATATTAAAATGCTAATAGTAGAAATATTCATGTAGCTATGCTTTTTTTTAATAACAATTGTTTTTTTCACTTGTTATCAAAGGGAGCGTGGTGTAATGGTTAAAGTCATGGGAAATGGACTCGTCGCCACGAGTTCAAATCCTGGACGTGGTAATTGCATTTCACTTAGCGCTAATACCCTTGGGAAAGGTATGAATCCTACTCTCCCTCCAGCTATGGAGATTGTTTTTTGCGTCTGAGGTGGAGCGCCACATCTACCATCAGCTCCTTACTTTACCGCACAGATCTCTGTGCTACTCATACGCTGAGTTGGCCAGGGTCGACTGGGGCCGACTGGGCTCTTTAACCTTGGTTAGGCATTCGGTCTAGGAGAAGGAAAACTCTGAATTCAAACCTGCTGAACTCCGCTTAAGAAATTGACCTTGTGTCGCATCCTTCTCGTGCGGAGGGGTTGGTAAATATATAAAACTCCTATTTATAGACACACCATTGTTGGTCTACCAGCAAAACATATATGCAGATATAGAAAAAAGAGTGAGAAGGGGTTAAATAAAGATTATTATAAGTTTTATAATATTGAATATATATATATATATATATATATATATATATATATATATATATATATATATATATATATATATATATATATATATATATATATATATATGTATATATATATACTTTATATATATATATATATACTTTATATATATATATATATATATATATATATATACTTATATATATATATATATATATATATATATATATATATATATATATATATATATATATATATATTGCACTTTCAATAAGAAAGACAAATTTAACAAACCGTTATTTGGCTATGATAAATTTATTTCGGTCGGTAACTCAATAAATGAGTCCAGTTTCATCAGACATCTAATTGAATAATAAATACGAAAATAAACTAGAATGAAATTGCAAAAGGAAAAATTGATTAAATCGAATATGAACATAATGAAAAGTTAAAAGAAGGAAAGAAAGAAAAAAGATTGAGAGAGAGTTAAATCAAGATTATCATACTTTTTGCATATTAAATTATCGCAATAGCTCTTAAGTAAACATATGAAACGTTGTAATAATTAAATTATCATACTGCAGTATATCCAAAGTTCCCGGTAGTTATGATAATATTCTCAGATCATTATTAGTGAGTTCAAATCTCATGTTGTCTAATAGGTGACAGTGGATTTTACAAGCAAGTTGCAAGGACTATTTTACGTGGCAGATACAGTGACAGAAGTTCATCGCTTATATCAGTCACGAAATAGAAGAATGTCCCAGTGACCAGTTTGTAATGTAAGATTAATAATAACACGCAATGAATGACATGACAATGTGCCATGGTCTTATATGGTAGCTCGGTGTGTCAAAACATAAGTGTCTCTCCTGCGGGTAACTCTATTGTTTGACAGGTGCTATTTAAAGTAACAATACTAAATTCGGTATCACAATTTAAATTATTTAATGATACGACAGTAAAACAAACAGCTGAGGTCGAGAGAGGAAAAAGAGAGAGTTTTTGTCTCTAGCAAAGACATGGGGAATTCTCAAAGACCGTAGGCGGAAGTTTCTTTTACTTCTTTGTGTAAGGCATGTACAACTGCCACACATTCAACACTTTAAATTTAATTCTCAATTTAACTTTACAGCATTGGAACTTTATACCTAAAGATATAATGTAGCATTTAAAAAATAAATACACGCTTATATAGAATAGCATCTTTGTATTGTTTATTACAGTATTCAAATGCTGTAAAGATTGTTAAGGACTAATATATAAAACTAGCAAGACCTGTGGATATACCACATCATGATAATTTGATCGTTATGTTGCATACTGGCGTTTACACAGTACCAAATCTATATAACGTTGTATACCCTTCTTACTTCTTACTCTGGACGTCTTTTCTTCTGGCCGGCTTTGGTTCTATCTTCTAACATCTTGGTCTGGTATATCTTCTAAGGTCTGGTCTTCTATTGAGGATTCTGGGTCTGGTTTCTGTTAGGGATCACTCCTTATCAGAAGCCCTGTGTCATTGTTAGTTTTTAGGTAATAAACACAAGACTTCGATTTACGTTGATGTTATTTTATTTGTAAATCCCCAAACCAGACAATCTGCGCAGATGACAGGATGCGCATAGGAATGCGACTTACACCTTCGAGTTCCTACCTGCTAACTCTTAAACTTACTATATCCTTAAACCGGAAGAGGGTCTTCTATCCTTCCGGTTCTCACGATTCATCCCCGGAAGGTGAGAATGAGGTCAAGCGCTGTCACTCACTCTCAAGGCCATCAGCTGCACTAATCGCCATAATGATTTCTACACTACCTTAAAAATGTATTAGGGAACCAATAATTATGTAACAGCTACAGCGTTTGGTTACTTAAGAGCTATTGCATAATTCAATATGTAAAAATATAATAATCTTGATTTAACTCCATCTCACTCTTTTTTCTTTCTTTCCTTCTTTTCATTATGTACAATTGAAACAGATTAGCGCGATCGATTCCGCGCGCTCACCCCCTATTTCTAACTTTTCCATACTCTCTTTGTTTATTTCTTTTTTATATTCTTCTATGTAGCATGTCCTTTTCTCTTTCTTTATAATGAAAACAGAATGGTCCATTATTTAGCTGAGGTGACGTCACTCATAAGAAATAAGACTTCGGCGGATAAGCAACACCAGATAATCAGGTTCTACATTTTTACATTTTATCTTGGTCTCATTTTAACCAGAGTATGTTTCAAGACGATAACAGTCGTACTTTTAAGGAACACGAGTATTAATATATGGATTTTATTGTTTAAAATTCTAGAACCACTAAAATCCTTGTATTTTTGGTTTAGATGAAAATGAACTGTTTATTAAACATGTTTGGGTTGTACCTATTAATGGACGATCTTTTAGAGGACGAATCAATCCTTCAACTTCACAGAAACTGGAGAATGATCATCTTCCCGTATCTTTCACATACCATGATTCAGTTCCAGATTGGTAGATTTGAACGGCATGTCAACCCGTCTCGGGTTATTCTATTCCTAGAGGTTGACAAATAATGTCCATTCTTACATTTTTGTGTATTTTTTTATTTTTTTGCACATGGCTATGCGATATCAAGTATTCTTATCCAATAAAAATAATTTGCACACAGGGAAAACTCCCCGTGGAGTAGTGGTTAACGTGCTGGACTGCGACAGCGTAGTAAGCGAATTCGAACTGCAGACGTGCTATTACTTTCACGTTATGTCTAATACCATTTGAAAAGGTATGAACCCTCTTACCCCCCCATCTATGGATTATTCTTCTACAAGGATGTCTTTGGCATCAAATAACCCATAAAGCTTGATATCTATTAAACAAAGAAACCACACGTAATTTCCACACAATATGGTATATTAATAAATACTATCAATAACTAGCAGGATCTGTGGATATGCCATGGTATAATAATTATTACAACATTTGATATGTTTACTTATGAGCTATTGCTAAATACTTCAATATGTAAAAAGTATAATAATCTTGATTTAACCCTCTTTCCCTCACTCTTTCTTTCTTTCTGATTATATTTTTCTGTGCAGTATGTCCTTTCTCTTCTCTTTCTTTATAATAAACGGAATTAAAACGGAATAGTCCATTATTTAGCTGAGTTGGCGACACTCATAAGAAATAAAAATTCGGGGGATAAGCAACACAAGATAATCAGGATTTACTTTTTTACATTTCATCTTCGACGATTTGGACGGTCTCATTTTTAAACAGAGGGTGTTGCAAAATGATAACGGTCGTACAATTAAGGAATACGTGTATTAATATATAGATCCTCAAATGACAGATCGAGAGCATACATCTCAGGTCAAAGAGCTTTAATATCGCAGCCACAAGAACGTTTGCCATTGTTGATTGGTAAAACAGGGCTGGATGTTGTCGTGCAGTAATAATCGATGGTCGATTTCTTTGCCCCTAAAAAGAGGGGGGGAGGTTATGCACCAACGAAAGAACCCTATTGTTCATTGTTCAGTTTCCGGCAAGTCGTAATAAATAATTTCCTTTGGCTTCCACAAAAAAAAGAACAACAACCGTGACGTTTCCTTATAATTAATTCAAATCCAGCTTGCGATGTTGAAGTTTCTTCCGGATCTGGCCCAGATATTCTCTGTTTTGGATTCTCGCAAAAATTCCATTTCCTAATTTTTTTTCTATAGAGAGCAAGACAAAAAAATGTCTCAACGTTGATTGATGTTTCTTTCCGTAAGTTAGCTCAGTCGGTAGAGAACCCGCTTGCTTCGATACCGGTCGCCGCCAACAGCGTATGAGTAGCAGAGATTGGGTAATCTAATCTGTGCGGTAAAGTGGGGAGCTGACGGTAGATGTAGCACTCCAACTCAGCAAAAATCTCCCTTGTGAAAACGAAATAGATTCCCTCGCTGTCCGGCTGATATCAATAAATGGTCACTTCGCCAATTTTACTTACTTTTACTATTTTTGTATATTGGATTTTTTTCTAAGACTTGCTTACGATGTATTCTATATGGCTGGCCCCTTAAAGTATTTTTCAGTGTGTGTGGTGTGGTGTGGTGTGTGTGTGTGTGTGTGTAAAAAATCTATTTCTGCCATGCAAATGACATGATTGATAATTCATAACAAAACTGTCTTATTAACTTAATACTATAACTGTAACGTAACGGGTCTGATTTGAAAGGAGTGATGACGTGTCAATAGTAATCATAATATACTTATCTTCTATTCTTGTTGTTTTACTACTCGAGACTAGAATCTGGTTGTTGGAACTGATGTTGGGCTGGGTGGAATTCGATCTATTTGCGTCTGGAACAACTTGGGAGTCACTTGAGGAAATCTTGCTTTGTGTCGTTTAAAGTTTGTAATAAAAACACAAAGACAATTCTTTCTCATGAGTTCATTTATTATATCTCCAAGTCAAAATGACTTGGGGAACAGACACGCAGCTTGTGTCTGCTCCCTGCCATTGCTTAGTTCCAACTGACTATCATTCTCTCCTCTCACTACCTGTCTTACACACTTCACCACGTGTCATCTATTGACTAGTAAGAAATCGACAGATGGTGTTATGTTGACTCGCCTCAAAAATCTTTCCACTAGTAGTAGCTATGTGCAAAATATTGCTGGCTCTATAAAAGGGTGATCACAGGAAATTCTTCTAAAAATCATATAAAATAAACTAACTATCCGATTTTAATAAAACTTTCGGTATATGAAGTAACAAAATAAATGTTTACTAAATTGAAAAGGCTAGTAATTTTTTTCGTTAGTTTTTGTTTCGCGCATTGATCCCCCGTACCAACATCTTTTTTTTTTGTACATAAATAAATTTTACATTTTTCTAAAGTCGATTTAATGACGGAACATATGTAAAAAAAGATAATTCGCTAATAAATCGGTTCTGGAAATAGGGCATCTTAAACATTGAAACTTAAATCTCGTAAATAAGAAAAAATATGTATCTCTTTTTTTTTTTTTAAATGTTAGATTATTTTCAAAAGAATTTTATATTAAATGTTTTTGTCTACATTTTTATTTTATTTTTCAAGGATTTAAAAAAAATTATAAAATGTAAAATAAATACTTTTCTTTAATGTACAGCAAAATCGTATTTATTTAATCAAAGAAAATATTGTATAAAAAATATCTTGCTAAAAATAATGACATAATATATGTCGGTTTTTATTTTATAAATTTTTGAAAATAATGTTTGAATTAAAAATTGTCGTCATTCTTATTACGAATGGATCTAAGAGAAATAAAAACTGTTTTTTAGGGAAAACTGTTGTTGTTGTTTTCCCTGTGTTCTGGGTACATAAGTTAATAGGTTCGAATCAGTGACGCGTGTATAATTATACTATGTAAAAGAAAACTCAAACAAACAGTTTTTGAAGAAATTCATTATTTTATTTGGAAACAAATAATTCTCACGTTTATATCCAGAAAGCAGATATTACCGTTCAGTTAAAATGTTATTATAAATAATTTCTAACATTCTAATTTTGATATTCCCAACTTTCTTTTTCAATAATATTAAGAGTTAAATCGTGAGGCATCAAGGAAATGCTAAATTAGTAATTTGTTTTTGCTTCAGAAAATATTTTTTATATGTATAGTCCTCCATACTAACAAAAGGTGCACACGTCAAGATGCGATAACTGTCAACAAAGATTAAGAATTTGCGGGAATTTACGGGAATTTACTTTTAAATGCAAAAATTTAGGTTTTATGTAAAAGAAATTTGTTTTTTCTTTTTTCTAACACATAAACTTAGAATTGTTCTTTATATTAAACGTAAAAGAAAACATTAAAAAGTTAATTTTCCATTTTTTATTGACGTTTTAAAATATTTTTAACAATTAAGCGTACATTTTGAAAGTCCGCGTTTTGCACATACCTAACTATTAGCTACACGTAATTCCTGGATTTTTGGTTTTTTCACCTTATGTTACATAACGCAAATTATATTATATCATATAATTTTACAATATTATTTGTCCTGACCTTCCAGTCACCTTTCATGATCAATCAATTAGTTTAGTTCAAACCACAGTATTAACTTTTAAATTTTTGCGTCAACTATACCATTATCTATAAATGCTATAACTAGCGTTATTTTATGGCCAGAGGTTAGGGAATTGCATTCATTGTACGTTCATATTACCATTTTTATGTAGTCATTTTTTGGCAAACGGTCCTCTCTCATACCTTTTTTATCATATGTATTTGAGCCATAGGTGTTATTCTAAGAGGTACTACCACTCCGGTTCAATGTGGACCTGGAAGTAATGGCAATGAAAGTGCACTCTACACTTGCTGACAATGCATTGTATTTGACTGATTTCATGGTCAACCAATTAGTTAAACATAATTAAACTTTTAAGGTTTTGAAAGGTATTATATTTTGAACCTTTATTTCAACTATAGTAATATCTATACGTCTTATGCATAGGGTTATTTTATGCCCAGATGTTAGGGAATCACATTCATTTCATGTTCATATTTACATGTTTTGTGTAGTTGTTTCGTAAGAATTTTATTGTAAACTGTCCTACGAATAATTAAAAAAAAGAGATGTATAAGTGCCACAGATAGGACTCTAACACGTACTACCACTTCGGGTCAGAGTGGATCTGGGAGGAATGACAATGAAAGGGTAATCTACACTTCCTTAGATCTCTAAAATTAGAGCCTCACCACTAGATGTAGTTTATTCTCATACCTAGGACATTCCTGATGAGGGGAGGGGCTTACGTCTCTGCTTGGGATACAGTCAGTGTATTCTAATCCCACTGACAGATCGAGAAAAAAGACTGACTTGGACATTAAATAACCCATTCCAACTTGAGCTCCCGTAAAAACAACCCACCCAACAAACCCACCCAACAAACACACCTACATCTCCCGAATTAGAGCCTCGCCATCAGATGCAATTCATTGTTATACCCATGACACATCATTTTTAGGGGGCTTAAAATATGTAGGCTATATCCCCTGATGTGGATTAAGACAACCGTAAAAACGATGTGTCCTGGGTATAACAAAAAAGTTGATCTAAAAAATGAAGTATTCTATTTAAAGTTTCGAGCTACGGATTCACAGCAAAATGGCCGCTAAAAGGGATTTAAAAGCTCATGACAGGATGAGCTTTAATGCATCAAAATCAAGATCCCTCATGTTTAAAAAAAAGGCAATCCATCGGCCTATTGTCGGTATCAGCGGGAGGGACAGAGAGGGGATCTACCTCCTTTTCGCTAGGGCTAGTGTTCACGTAGGGATTTTTCAGTGTAAACAAGTGACACGAACGAGAGCCGCTGCCAGTGGCTTACGGTAGGATTGCAGTTGTGGAGATTGTAGAATTGCAGTTGTGGGAGAGCCCCTGTGAGGTAGGGGCGTTCACGTCGTTATTTTTCAGTATAAACAAGTGACACATGCGAGAGCCACTGCGAGTAGTTTAAGGTAGGATAGCAGTGGTAGAAGAGCCACTGTGAGGTAGGTGCGTTCATGTAGTGGATTTATCAGGGTAAACAAGTGACACGTGTGAGAGCTGCTGCCAGTGGCTTACGGTAGAATCACAGTGGTGGGAGGGCCACTGTGAGGCAGGGGTGTTCACGTAATGATTTTTCAGTGTAAATAAGTGAAACGGGCAAGAGCTGCTGCCAGCGTTTAATGGTAGGATCGCAGTGGCGGGAGGATTATTATTTTGAAATCTTTCGAATGTTTTATAGAGTCGATGCAACGTTTTAGCCTGATCTTACCATCGGCAACTTGGAAAGATGAATAGTGGTTGATTTCGGCAAATCGTTTTGAACGTCAGCAACTGATTGATCTGGGGGTTTGAACAACGCAGATGTCCATGGGAAGATAACATTCAAGTGAATTAGAACGATTAATGTTGTTTTCTATTCGTACATTTCGTTTTCCGTTTAGCATCGGCGAAACATGTAATGGCCGCAGACATCAAAGTTATCCAAGAGACTCAGGCACATACACCGATTAAAGCGGGAAAATAAAGATACGCTCACACACTCATAAAATAGATTATGAACACACACAGGCACCCAGACACACACTGTACACACACACACCCACCCACCCACACCCACAGATATATATATATATATATATATATATATATATACGCACTCACTCACTCAGGCAAACTCCTAAAATTAACACATATCACATGTACTAAAAATGGACAGGTGATTTGGTGCTGGTTGTCTCCCCTGACCCTCGTGCATTTCCTAGTGAGAAACATTTAGAGAGGTCGACTGTGAGATTGCAATTGCCTTTCCGGCATAAAATCAATTGGTCAAGCACACACTTTCTACGATATGCACAAACGTATATACTGAATGCACACAAATACGCAAACAGTGAATCTGTATCGACACATACAAGAATAAACACAAATACCAACATATCTATATGCTCACACGTACAAGAAGCGAACACATTAAGATATTGTATTAAGCACATACAGGCACATAGCATGTGAATCCTGATTGACACAAACATAGATACACACACACACACACACACATACATATAGGCTACTATGTGCTGAGTCAAATGATTTCGTGTGTATGTGCATATGTCTTTGTTTATATATATGTATATGAATATATATATATATATATATATGTGTGTGTGTGTACACACACACGCATTAAATCATTTGACTCAGCACATACCGACGCACGCAATACCATGTAAATACACATGGATATATATACATATATATATATATATTATATTTTCGCTTGAAGGCAATTACAATGCATGTATCGCATAAAATTCGATACTTTCTTAGACCATATTGCCTCGGCCACAGTACACAGCGAACAATCCCCGCGAAATTAACCTTGTCAATGATACTTACACGCCTCTACCATAATAGGTAAGGGGACGATGAGTGAATAATAACAACAAACCAGGCATACAATTCGATACTTTCTTATAGAAAATGAACTTGACAAGTGTAATCCCGGCAAATGATCGCTCGGTGTGTAGAACATCGTACAGTCTGTTTCGACTTTATTAAGTCTCAACAGCGATGTATACTAACGACTTCCCTCCGACAAAAATCGAAACCGGGACCTTAGCAGGCATAGTCAAAGACCATATTGCCTCGGCCACAGTACACAGCGAACAATCCCTGCGAAATTAACCTTGTCAATGATACTTCCTTTGACAAGATTAATTTTGCGGGGACTACACTTGTCAAGTTCATTTTTATAAGAAAGTATCGAATTTTATGCGATACATGCATTGTAATTGCCTTCAAGCGAAAATATAATATATACTTTGTTCAACAATGCTTCTAAAAAACAAACATCCAAAAATCTTACACACACACACACATATATATATATATATATATATATATATATATATATATACGCATACTCTCTCTCACACATAACATATATTCACACACACACATACATATCTATCTATCTATCTATATATATATATATATATATATATATATATAAAGAATCTGCAGTTAAAAAGAGCAGGCAAGCTTTTTATAGCAGTTTGTATTGATTTTTCTGGCTTTTGGAGGATTTCTTCATTTGGTTAAATTGTACATATATATGGAAGAGACTGTTCTACGGAAAGGCAGGAATCGATCTTCTCTCTCCAGCAATGAGTCACATAGTTTGGCAGATTAGGCTCTTTAATCTTGATACAGAAACCGATATAGGAGAAGTTCCAAATCCTCCAAAATGAAATGCGAAAATGTTAATCCTTATTATTTGATGTCGCTTATTACCGAATTCTTATTTCACCCATTTTAGAATGAATCGTCCCAAACGCTGTGATTTTTCTTTGTATATTGTATGATTGAAAGTTAAAGATATACATATTTTTACTATATTTCTATCTTTATTTAATGGGGTATTATTGCAATTTATCTGAAAAATAATTACGCTACATTTCGAAATCATCATTGGATATCTTATTACTAACAATTAAAGAAATTCATATTTTCAAAGCTTCATTAATTTAAATTGAAATACAAAAGTATGTTCCCTACATTTAAAATCTTTATTGGATGTCATATGTTTGCAATTTATAAAATATATTTCCTATATTAGGAAATCTTCATTGTATGTTTTTTTTACTATATATTAATGTTTTTATTGGATGCGTTGTTACTAAAAATAAAAGAAAAAGTCATTTTCCTTACATTTCACAATCATCAATGGTTGGGCTAGATTTTAAAACATAAAGGTCGCAAAATATATAATGTTTTTTTTTTCTCAATTAAACTTTGTGGAATTCAGGAGGAAATGGTGAGCACCTGAATCACAGTCGCATCAGAGAAGAATACAAAAAAAGATGCCTTTCAAAACAGGAGAAACATAAATCAGAGAGCAGAAATACTGTTTGGGGGATATTTTTAATATTGGCAATACCGTGTAATTTACACGGGTCAAGTTAGTAAAAAATAAATAGATATATAATTTGTAACTCTGATGCACCCGTATTGAAATATTCAGCTTCAACAATATCAATTTTACTAAAATCTATTATGATACTAAAGCTGTGGGAATCCATGATTGTTTTCTAAAGGCTTTTTTTCCTATTTAGTTTAATGACACAAAATAAATCCAAAATTATTCCTTATTTTTAGGATTATGTTATGTTTGAAAACAAATGTTATGTTTGAAAAATTCCATTTCATTTGGTTTTAATTAGTCGTAATTTGCAATTAAGTCAAAAACTCATCCGTCTCTTACTTCACATTTTGCCTGTCACTTTCCCCCTTTCTGTATATATCTTGATTAACTATTCCTTATACATATTAGTTTTCTCTGTGAAATTAAAGAGAGAGATTGGAGAGTGTAAGCGGTAGATTGAACTCCCCACTTTACTTGCTTATTAATTTTCAGCAGCTAACGGCTGGCTTATATATAAGACGGGTCAGTTTTTGCCATCGTTGCAAATTTTAGCAAAATGATTTTTAAAAATTCTCCGGTCGTATTTATTTTTAAAATTTAATTCATTTTGCAAACCAACTTTCTTCCTGATCACAATTATCTACTCAGAGCTCAATAGGTGACCCAACAGGTCACGTTTTTCTAGTATTATATAATTATTGCATCGATTATTGATTTTATTCCTAAAAAAATTTGCATTTCAAAAAATTGGCAGAACTATTTTTTATAAATACTATTACAACCTCTACGATAGGAAATATAAATACACTTGATCATGAATAGGTTTTACATATTAAGTAAGTAAAGAATCGATAATTCCCCTGAGGGATGATGTCATAGTCATTTTTCATTAATTCATTTGTAAAGAATATCAAAATCCTGGTGTCAATTATATGCCCTAAACCAGAAAGAAATAATAAAACAGCAAAATCAATTAAAATATCTAATTTGATATTTTGTTCGTAATTTTAATTGTTAATTGCATTCTATACTTACGATGTCTTAAGAGAGTTGCATGCTAACGTTTTCATTCAGTTTTTACGGAATTAATCAAAATCTAATAACATTTTGTAAATACGAAGGAGAGTAAAAAATTATCACCACTTTCACTGTAACATATCTCTCTATTAATACTCGTGCATTAACTCAACGCCTATATCCGTTGCATCATGTATCCAATGTAGACAATAGTCCGAATAATACAAATAATACAAGCCTCACCTAAAAAATTCAGAGAAATAGATTCTAATTGTTTGTATAATGAGTTTTAATTATTTTTTTCCTTTTGGCAAATAACTTAATATATTAATACTCGTGTAACGTACTGACCGTTATCATCTTGCAACACCTACTTAAAAATGAGACCGACCAAATCTTCCAAGATGAAATGCAAAAATGTAAATCCTAATTATCTGGTGTTGCTTATCTGCAGAATTCTTATTTATCATGAGTGTCATCATCTCAGTTAAAAATGGACCATTCCGTTTTTATTATTACGAAAGACAAGGAAGAAAAAGGAAATGCTATACACAGAAAAATATAATAAGAAAGGAAAAAAGAAAGAGAGTTGGAAAGATAGAGAAAGGGTTGAGCACGGGGAAGTGATAACGCTAATCTGTTTCAATTAAAACAAGAAAGAAGAGAGAGAGTTAGATAAAGATCATTATACTTTTTACATATTGAAATTTTAGCAATAGATCTTAAGTAAACATATCAAAACATTGTAATAGTTAAATTCACATACTGTGGTATTTTTCGCACCAGATAAAAACCAAAGCATGTTTGGCTGGAGAGTTTGTTAAAAACCTTTGCAGTGTGGTTTTTCCTTTGTCCTTCATGGTCTTTTACAGTACCGCTGGTTGTTTTTAACTTTTTGCAAAAAAGGCGTTTATTTTCATTGTTAGAAAACAGAGTTTGGTATCAACGCATTGTCTCCCACCCTTCCTTTGAGTTGCGGAAGGAGGCTAACTCAGTCAATGAAAGGGAGTGAGTCTTTACTCTTGCCTTCTGCTTCTAATCCACACATGGCTATAATTAAAAGTGACAGTGACGCTTGTAGGTTTTATTATTTGAACTTGGTCAGTAATAATATTTTTCCTTTCTTTTTAACAATTCTTTTAGATATGCATTAATTAGGTTTTAGTTGAAAATAGAGAAATTAATGATAGCAATCATCACTTTGTTCTGTTAATGTAGAAGAAGGATTTAAAGAGTTATTTGTTATGGGCGGTCCTCATGACAGACATATGTAATCCACGCAGCCCTCATGACATACATATGTCATCTATACGGCCCTAGGGGTCTATTCAGTTTGAATTGCCTGCTCTACGCTATCCTGACATTGATAGTAAAGCACTCTGAAATGTTCACATTGGAGCTTTCTTGCGTACGGCATACCGTAAAAATTTGGTTATGGTGTTTCTTTCCTCACAGACAGTATCCATTTGACCCTCGTTTGTTGCACAATAGACAGAACCTTAAACAAAGCGCAGGCGCAAAATTAATAATTCAAAGTGGCGATAATTTACTCGTCACACCTTGTATATATGAATTGAACTGCGTAGATACATTAGCTTTATTCATAATATGCATAGACTACGGTCCCCTTGTTTAAATTGGTAAAACCTGCCGTTAGTCATCAGATAAACTGTATATACATACATACATACCTATATATATATATATATATATATATATATATATATGTGTGTTGTGTGTTGTGTGTGTGCTGTATAGATATACACCACCCTGAACTATATACATACATATATTCATAGGTAGATGGCTATATACGAACTGAACTGCATACACACATAGCAACTAAATTGCAATATAATATATATATATATATATATATATATATATATGTGTGTGGTGTGTGTGTGTGTATGTGTGTGTGTGTGTGTGTGTGTGTGGTATAAGTGAGTGTTTGTATATGTATGTGTATGTGTCGACAGATATATAGATTGATGTGCGGATAGATAGATACGAATTGAACTGCATAGGTGGAAATATTACTATTTATCTAATATCTGGGTAGCATTTGCACATACTAACTAAACTATATATATATATATATATATATATATATATATATATATATATATATATATATATATATATATATGCATATGATGTTGTTATGGGGTTTACGTATCCTTCTTTGTCGGTATATCTGATGAGTGTATATATTTATCTATATTATATATATATAAAAAAATTTTTAATAGCATGAAAAAGATGAAGATCAGAAACAAAATGATGAATTTTGTGTTTTTAATCTTATTCATTTATCTCAAAATATTGGTAAATAAATAAGATTAAATTAAAAACACAGTATTCCTCATTTTCTTTCTGATCTTCATTTTTTTTCATGCTTCTAAAACAAGCAAAACATTTCATCGGATTTGCCTAAAGTCGGTATTAGCCAGACAGCAAGGGAGTCTATCCCTTTTTCACTAGCGCTAGACCAAGGAGATTGTTTTTTAGCATCTGATGCAGAGTGAAACATTTGCTATCAGCTCACTTTACCGCATACATCCCTGTGCTACTCATACGCTGAGTTGGGGAGGGTTGGTATCGAACAAAAAACCTTGTGGTTCCCAGGCGAACGCTCTACCGCCTATATATATATATCTATCTATATATATATTCAGAAACAGAGAGAGAGAGAGAGAGAGAGAGAGAGAGAGAGAGAGAGAGAGAGAGAGAGAGAGAGAGAGAGAGAGAGAGAGAGGGAGGTGGGCCGTTGCAAGGTACATATATAGATATACACTGAAATTCATTGATAGGTAGATAGATACAAAGTTAACTACATAGATATTTTTGGCACTGTCTGTTGAACCACAATACATTCAAAAATATTGAAATGTTGCCAAAATTACCTTAACTCTTATCAATTGGACAGATCTCCATCTTTATTCACTCATTCCTTTTTACAATAACTTCTCAAAAAGCATCACATCTATAGAATTCACTAACCATAGTTTTATTAATCTAGTTATCCTTACTCCAATATCTCTATATCAAGTGGGTGCATACTTCCATATCCACCCATTCTAACGTCATATATTACCTTGCTACGCACGGATCACTCTTTTATTCTAATTGTACAGAAATTTGTAAACTATGTAATGAAATAAATAAGGATGAAGATCAGTTATTTGACCACTTCTATTTTTCTATAAAGATCAGATGGTTAAAGGCGCAGAATCCTTCAAAGGGAAAGTGGAATTATTTGATCATGATAGAATATCCAATGACAAAAGCTAATAGGAAATCAGATAGATACACTATTTACTGAATAGCGACGTTCTGACTGTGTATGCATAAAAGGCTTTATCAAGGCAAAATGCGAGATAAACGTTGATTGGATAGTTGAATTTTATAGCATGTAAACACTTGTTGGGTTATTTTATGCCGAAGACGTTTTTGTTTTATTCATTCTTGTTGGGAATTCAACTATTTTTCTTCAAACACATATTTTCAAAACTCATTTTTCATCTATTTAATCAATAGATGAGACCCTAAGATATTTACCACATCGGTCAAAGTGGACCTGGGAGTAATGGGATGAAGGGGTATTCAACATTACCCAGAGCTACAGAACTAGAACTTCACCATCAGATAGAGTTTAACGCCATGATCAGGACATTGACCCTCAGCCACAGCCTTGTAGCACATATATGATAAACAGACTTGGGGCTTGTCATAACAGCAATGACCTGTCGATTGATCAGATGGGCTCTGTCCAACCACCCGTCTAGCCTAAGTAAAGGCCAAAGTGATGTATTGCAAATCATGTACTGCTCAGCCACCAGGATTCCATTCTTAAGCATCACGATTCACCACACACGGCCAACAGGTGGCATCATTTAGGCGGTCTTACCCATCTGCAAAGGTGCAGTCGATGTATTCTAAAGCCCTAGCCGACAGTAATAATACTTACAAAAAAGAAAGCCCCATTGTTCTAATGTGTAAGAAACCCTACAGAATATTTGATAAAAAGATAAGATAAATGAATACTTTCACTGAAATAATTATGCACCCAGTCACTGTGGGTTTAGCATACGGGCCATATGACCTTTAGGCACCCCTTTTTGATCTCGATTAAGAAATGACATGTTTTTCATTTACTCCGTCAATATCCGGTTGTTTATAAGGGGTTAGGGTTGTGGGTTAGGGTTGGGGTTAGTTTTATAATTTTCAAAAATCTAAAAATCGTCTGTTAAAACAACCGGATATTGACGGTGTAAATGAAAAACATATCCTTTCTTAATCGAGATCAAAAAGGGGTGCCTAAAGGTCATATGGCCCGTATGCTAAACCCACAGTGACTGGGTGCATAATTATTTCAGTGAAAGTATTCATTTATCTTATCTTTTTATCAAATATTCTGTAGGGTTTCTTACACATTAGAACAATGGGGCTTTCTTTTTTGTAAGTATTACTTATTGCTAGATGTGAGGCTCCTTTTACACGGGGAATGTTTTCATGCTGCGTGATGTCTTGAAGAAATCTTGTAGACAACATCCCTTAAGAAAACAGTTGTACTTTTACCTGCCTCATTTCAACCCCATGAGACGAACAAGACATGTTGGATGTAACATAAGGTGGAAAAAAAACCAAGAAGTTACGTGTAGATAATAGTGGAAAGTTTTTATTTGTATGAGTCAGCACAACGCTACTTGTCTATTTCTTATTGGTCGATAGATGTCACGTGACAAAGAGAGGTAGTGAGAGGAGATAATCAAAGATCAGTCTGGACGAAGCTGTGTAAAGGAACAGACGCAAGATGCGTGTTTATTCCCCAAGGCATTTTGACTTAGGAATAACATAAATCAGCTCATGAAAAAACAAAACAAAAAAAACAAACAGACAAAAAACACGAGAGCCTTGTGTTGTTAGTTCAAAATTATGAATGGCACAAGATAAGATATCCTCAAGTGATTTCCCAAGTTGTTCCAGACTCAAACAGTGAGAAAAGCCATCCAGTCCAACATCAGATCCAACAACCAGATTCCAGCATCGAGAAGTAAAACAGAAATAGAAGATAAATATATTAAGATTACTATTAACACGTCATCACTCCTTTTAATCGAACCCCGCTACGTTACACTGGACATTGTTAAAGAAGCAAGGACAAATTCATAAGTGACGTTCTCCTATAGACACCTACACATGGACACACCAGTGTAGGCCGACCAGAAAAAAAAAACTACATCAATCAGCGTTGTTTGGAATCTGGATGCCGCACGATAAGGACAGTTGGTGATAAAGAGTCATGGGAAAATCCGTGCAGAGAGCACAACCTGGTAATGATGTCCCAGAGTCCATACGAAATTTTGTAACTCTAAATCAAAATGCTTGTCTGCCAATAGAGAACAGACAATCAATCACCTCTTAGTTTGTCGTATACATTTATGAAGGTGCCTGGTGTAATGGTTCGTATCGTAGGAAATGTACTAAGCTTTTCTAAGCTTCAATAACAGAAGATATTCACACAGTACCACCTTATCCAAACAGGTATGTCACATTAAAGACACAACGGGTAAAACAAAAATTATAAAATGGGAAATTATCAAAAAAAGCCCAAGCTTACAAAGGTGACCAATACAACTGTAGGTTAAGCATCGAAGAAAAATTGTGTATTCCCCAAAATACGAATGTGAATTTACTGAACTAAAGAAGTGAAATAGTTTCCAAATGTACACATTTAAACAAATTTTCCATATTACCACTCATATCATTTACCACCTGTACCTTATAGATCCCATATTTTTAGCCTTCTATTAACTCATTTTTTTATTTCTTCATTTTTTATTTTTTTTAAATTTAAGAAATTTTTTTAATTAAAAAATGAAAAAATCTTTTTGAAAATTTAAATTTAAAAAATTTTTATTCTTTTATTTTTATTCTTATTTCTTTCTTAATTTTTAAAATTCTAATTCTTAATTTTTAATTTCTATTTTTTTTTTTTTTTACATCTGTTCACCGCGTGCATTAAGACCTAAGTATGTTTATGTTTTTAGATATAAGTCTTACGTAATAACATTCCATCACGTCGGCACGCTTCACATTAATTAAACGCTGAAAAAGCCACTTTTTCAATATTTCAATATTTAACCGTTTGAAGATTGCATAATAAGCATGAAACTATAGTTACGGAAAATTAACATCATAATATTTAATTTATATATATATATATATATATGTAGTATATTAAGAAAAATGAAAAAACACAGGTTTAAATTATTTATCACAGAATAACGAGAAAATAATAATAATAATAATAATAATAATAATAATAATAATAAATAATTTCTCATCAGTTTCCATATACCAACAAATGCCCTGAAGATGATCTAATTAATAGATCGAAACACTGCAGCGTCAGCCAATAAACTCACCACTTAACCCATTTAAACCTATGTTTTTTCATTTTTCTTAATATACTACATACCGTCGGATTCACTTCCTTTCTTCACACACACACACACACACACACACACACACACAAACACACACACGCACACACACACACACACACACATATATATATATATATATATATATATATATCCGCTCTATTCGTGAATTGTATTAAAAAACACCATGGAATTTCTGCGGGTATTTGCAATTTAATGGGTGCGGCATGTAAAGGTGAACTGGAGTAATCATGTGATTGTCAGATCTTTTTTCATCTAATGAGAAAAATCAATAGAAATATCGATAATGTAATCATTCTCGGTAACTACTTGACTATTTCAGTTGCGAAGAAAATTTTGAGAGAAATATTAAAAAAAGTAAACCAAATTCACATATGAAGGAAATACGAACAAAAATCTCAAAATCATTTTCATGTGCGCGTTTCGGACTTTATAAAGATTCGTCTCATCAAAATGTAAACCTCATCAATTATTCGTGGTGTTACAATTCACCAGTGCATTGGTTGGTTGGCTTTTACGGCATGCCAACCCATTTTATGCCGAATACGTTTTTGTTTTATTCATTCTTGATAGGTATTGAATCTTTTAAAACATATTTTTTAAACTCGTCTTTGCATAGACATAATAGAAAAATAGAAAAAAGAAAAATTTATTCTAAATGGATTTATTTCGATATTTACCTCCCATTGCTGCGTTATTTTATGCCGAAGATGTTTTGTTTTATTAATTCTTGATGGGTACTCTATTTTTTTAAAATTCAATTTTTTAAATACATTTTAAACCCATTTTTAAAATGTAACCCATAGATTGAACCCTAACAGGTACTACCATTCCGAGTCAGAGTGAGCCTGGGAGTAATGCTAATGAAGGGTTACTCCACATTCCCCAGAGCTCCAAAACTAAAACCTCATTATCAGATAGAGTTTAACATCATAACATCATTAAGACCCTCAGTCAGAGCCTTATAGCTCATATGATAAAAAGGGTTGATGTTTGCCATAAGAGCAACAGGGTTGGGGCAATCATATAGTTGTAGGGCTTGACATGACCAGCTGATTGATCTGTGGAGGCCTCTTCGACCGCCCGTCTAGACTAAGTAAGCGCCAAAGTGGAGTGTTGCATAGCATGACCAGCTCAGCCACCAGGATTCCATCCTTAAGCATCACGAGTCACCATCCTCAGCCAACAGGCGGCGTCATTGGGCGCCTTACCCCTCTGCAGATAGCAGTCGGTGTATTCTAAATGAATATAATATATATATAATATATATATATATATATATAATATATATCACAGTAGGTACTTACGCTGTTTACATTGGCCGTGATTTCCTATGCCAATGAGGCGCTACTCCACATGTCCAGAACTGGTGACTTCCTATCAGATACTGTTTAGTGTCATTCACAAGACATAATTAAGTGGAGGACAGCTGGTTTGGATTCAGAGTTTTCCTTCTCATAGATTGGTTTCCCTGTCAAGGCTACAGGAACGTGCACCTTCGAATATTTGCCCATAGCTTCGAGGAGAAAAGTTGGATTCATGCCTTTTCAAAGTGGATCAGTGCCAATTCAGATGCAGACAACCTCGTCCAGGATTTGAACGCGGATCTCCGAGTCCATTTCCTATGACAACCGTTCCTTAATATATGGCAATTAAATCTCTGTTTTTGTTTTTGTTTTCTCCTCCACATTTGCTATTGTTGTTTGTGAATGCCTGAATCCTCATTTTCGTGGGAGATGGATGGGTAGACGTTGTCCGCATGAGAGGCCGGCCAGAAGCCCTTATTTGACACCCTGCAATTTTTTCTTTGTGGTTGGTTGAAAATGCTAGTCTACTCTAAGAAACCAACGACCTTGGAAGAACTTGAAGGACTAATACGAGAATTTATTTCTGCCGTTCCACAAGAGTTCCTGGTTGATGCGATTCGCGAGCGGCTTGAGGCGATAGAAGCGAATGCTGGTGCTTATATAGAATTTTAAATAAACTCCATGTTATGTGTGTTCTTCTCATATTCATTTTTTAATTCATAAGATTCATAAATAAATTAGATGTTTAAAATAGGGAAGGGAGTTACTTTACAATCACCCGGTAGTTTGCGCCGGTTATTTTATTGGAAATATTTAGATCAATTTAAATATCAGCCGTCAAAGAGTGTGTAATACAATTCTTAAGGATTCTGACTTTGATCTAGTAATCATTTATATGAAAATAATTGTTTTTGACACACAATTCCGTATTGCTTCCGTTTCCAGCCAGCGGTACGTTTTTTCCTATAGAGGATGCGTACACGCATATGTGTTCTAAGTTTTGAAATCAGTTTTATTAGTAAAAGAGGGAAACTATTGCCCAGGGATTTTATTCCGTTTTCCATTATCTGTCCGTTTCAAAATATGTTAATACAAAATAATCCACTGGAAAGAAAAAAAACAAAAACAAAAAAACAAAAGGTGGTTTGTGCGCGCACACGTGTTTGTGTGAAAATTTAAATGGAAAAGGTGGATAAACCAACACAAACAATCAATTCCATTCATGAGTAAAACTAATTTGAAGTAGCTCCTCATTGTGTTACATAATTGATGGGTAGCCTGTTAATTATGTACAGTAGCGTAGATTTTAGAATAACAGTTAATGGAAATATACAGGAGGGATGATGAACACTTCGTGTCTTTGGCTGGCTGCGGAGGGAAACGGATCTTAATGGCTGGTTCCACCCAATTAGCCAAATTCTCACACGTGTATTTGGGGTCTGGGATCTTAAACAAATTATAAAATATGAGCTCAAAAACAAAGCAAAGTCTTGTGTCGTTACTAAGAACAAAATAACAATACAAGAAGTCCCAGAGATAGACATATCTAGAATAACAGAAGATTCAGCTAATTAAGAGATCCAGATACCAGTCCGGACTAACCCAGGATGGATAGACCAGCCCAAGCTCAGATGGACGACAGATAGATTGACGAAACAGAAGTTAAATATATAGTAATAAGTAAAGAAACAAGTATACCTGTGTACAACCACTTGTATGCAGTTGTACTCTACTATACTGCACTCTGTATAATATGCAACTCAAGATGAGTATGGTATGCAATAATTTGTATTACTCCCTGGTCTACTATGAAACGGAGTGGTAGTACCTGGTAGGGTCCTATCTATGGATCAAATAGAGGTTTAAAAATGATATGTATTCGATAAGATAAAAAATATACAAGAAATGTAAATATGACCATACAATGAACGTAGTTGCCCCACCTCGAGGCATATAATAGCCCTTGACATTTGGTTGCTTGTTTTTTACGCCAATTAATTACTGATGTTACCCAATTGATTATTGAACAGGCTCATCTTTGCTTAACTTCGGTGATCTAGCGAGAAGCGCTGATTTCAGCAGGACGTGACCGTAGTAAGATAGTTGGTTGGTTGTTTTATGGAATATCAACCCTATTTTGGTCAATTAGATTGCTTTTTAGCTCAATCGGTGGAGCGTCCGCCTAGGAATCACAAACCTCCGTGTTCAATACCGGTCCCCGCTAATTCAGCTATGCTAGCCTGCGAAATTCTATCTGTGTGGTAAATTAGGAAACTGACGGTAGGCGTGGCGCTCGACCTCAGCAAAAACAATCTCCCTGGTCTAGCGCTAGCAAAAAAATGGATAGACTCCATTGCTGCCCGGTTGATACAGACACTAAACCACTTCACTAACTTTACTTTATTTACTATACCTGCTGTTGCTTAAGTGGTTACCCAATTAAGTATTGAACAGGCTTGTCTCTGCTTATATTCGGTGATCTGGCAGTAAACCGTGTTTTCAAGCTCTATACAGGTTGATATGCCGATAAAATCAATCAATCAATTCGTTTAAAATGACCTTGAGTTGTATTATTACATAATTCGTGGGTAGCTTACGAATTATGTATGTAAGTGTAATTAAAATTGAAATGGTAAATGGAAAATTACCATTAACAGTTGAAAAAATTTATTGACGCAATTAACCTTCTCTGACCTGAATGCTGATTGGCTAAAGGTGAGCGTGGAAGGTAAACTGAGTTAGTCAGATTCTGGCCGTTAGTTGAGGGAAGCCGACGTTAGGATCACCGCAGTAGAAAACCCTTTCGAGCTTGGGGTTAATTAAAGAATAGACGTCTAAAGAACAACAAAGTCTTGCTTAATTATTCCATCGAAGAAATGAGCTGACACCCAACCCGGAAGAAGTAAGAATCAACCCAGAGGAAGATGGCTTCGATGAAGTAAGAACAAGAAGAATAAGTAAGAGTCCATCTCCTCTCTCATCTCACCTCATCATATACCCAGCAGATGAACGTGTATATAACAGTATCTTGATCGTGGAGGAGGAATTAATAAAATAGATACGTAGGATCTGCTGTAAAATCTATGATACCCACAGTGTATGAGCGATATATTATTGATCACGTAAGATTTAGGGTTCTTTGAAGATTTCTGTGTAAAACGACAGTTCATTATAGAAATTCTTTATATAGAAAAAGATACAATTCTCTTTTGATGTTGAGCTTTACAAAAGAGATATCGAGATTATAAGAAAGTCATTTTCTTTGTGAGTTGAACAGGAAAGTGGATATTTTTTTTTTAGATTAACTTTTGAGAAATGAATCTTCTGCAGAAGCTGCAACCATAATATTTGTCTGTGTGTTTGGTATGAGGGTGTTCTCGGTGAGCCCTTTATCAAACCTTTTTAACGAGAGTGTCAAAAAAGCATCAATACTCTTGGGGGATATTCTCTGACAATCAAGGTTCCTTTTTACGTATAGTGTCTCTTTAAAGTCTAGATTCTTTTTTTTTTGTCTGGTTTGATTTCTTTTTTAATGTGGGTTGGTTGGCTGCGTGGTTAGATTTTACGGCATATCAATCCTTGTTGAGTTATTTCATGCCGAAGACGTTTGATCTTATTCATTCTTGTGAGTATTCAAGAATTTTTAACTCAAATTTTTAACACATATTTAAAAGTCATTTTTAACCCATAGATTGCACCCTAAAAGATACTACCACTCCGGGTCAGAGTAGACTTGGGAGTAAAGCCAATGAAGTGTACTTCAAACTCCATAGAGCTCCAAAATCGGAAGTTCACCATTAGATGTGGCTTAACGTTTTTAATGGCATATCAACGTTCTTGGTTTATTTAATACAAAAGCCATCCTTGTAAAAGAACAGTAAAAACAAACAAAATAGGTAGAGTGGCGAAGGAGTCAATCTCCTTTTGACTAGCGCTAAGTCAGGTAGGTTTTTTTTGCATCTGAGGTGGGGTGCTACACACACCCTGCGCTATGCATTTTACCACACAAATCCAAGCTGATCTACTCCTGCGCTGTGTTGGCGAGGGCCGGTATCGAATCTGGAACCTGGTGATTCATAGACGGATTCTCTACCGATTCAAGTAAACCGACAGTAGTGGTACTATCTGACGCATTTCTGGGGGATAAAGAGGTTCATACCTTTCCCAAGGGTATTAGCCTGAAAGTGAATGTAAATAGCGTGAGTGGAGTTTGAACTAGCTTCCTAAGATGTTGCAGTCCAGTACGTTAGCTACTACACCACGGAGACACCCTCAATCCACAGTGAGTATCCTCTAAATGTGCTATTTCAAAATGTTTGCCAAATGAAGTATATTTATTTACCCAAACCTCCAACACGAGCAGGATCCGGCACAAGGTCAATTTTTAAGCGTTTAACAGATTTTAATTCAGAATATTTGAATTCGGAAGAAAAGGTTAACAGAGGTTTATTACCTTTGGTACAAAAGATATAATAAAACCAAGTCCAAACACGCATCGTTTTCTCGACTGTGTAGTCTGTATCATTTATGATTTTCGTTGGACGAGTCCAACTTTATTGTATGGGAAAATATCAAATTATTTTTATCATTATCAAATTCATTTACAACAAAATCAAAAATGTATTAGGCATAAAATAACCCAAGGGTTGACATTTCGTAAAAATACCAACCAACCAACCAACCAACCATCCAACCATCCAGTGCCTGGTCGACAGATTCGAGTTCGATTTCCACTATGAATGTTTTTTTATGGTAGAATAAAAAAGTCAGAAAACTGAGTATATAAATAATGGAGTTTGTGGTATTATTCACTTTTGATGAGAGGAATGTATTTTCTGTAAGTCTCTATTATTTATTTTCTAAGCAGTGATTAACCTCGGACAGAGTTACAATTTGCTTCACTCTATCCGATTTTTCCGAATCAAATGGCTCATTTAATTATTGATCAGCTCAGACGAAGCTTATCTTCGGTGATCAGACAAGAACGAATAGTTTTAGCATAATTTGACCGCAGAATATGAATGACTGGATGAAGTAAATGTCTCTGTTGGCGATTAAGGTCAAAACTTGGATCACAGATTTGGCGAGACTGAAAAAATAAAAACTCGAATCGCAAAACCTTTTTACTTATCTCATTTTATCTAAACTAAGTATATTTTGAAATAATTTTTTTCTTGTAACAAATTTCCTCTGGTCAGTTGCATACAGTAAA
Source organism: Doryteuthis pealeii (assembly GCA_023376005.1). Lineage (NCBI taxonomy): Eukaryota > Metazoa > Mollusca > Cephalopoda > Myopsida > Loliginidae > Doryteuthis > Doryteuthis pealeii. The sequence goes on from CM042139.1 coordinate 55,294,477, forward strand.
AGATTAATCCACAATAGAGGTTTAGTACTTATATATTGCTAGAAGTGGCTACCCAGTGTAACCTGGGTTGAAGGGTGTGTGTAAAAACCCTGGTGTATTGATTTGTTTACTGTTGAGATTTACAAATGCTGGACATTTTTAATTAGAATTTCAATGATATTTCTATGTATATTTTGATTTTTAAATATCTTCGAATATAAATCTACATTATTTCATAAAAAGCAAGAACCGGTGATATTTAATATGCGTATATATTTACTTTGTCGTTAATTGTTTTATTTTCGCAGTTTAATCCGGACATACATACATATATACATACGCACCAACTACCTTTTATATATAAATAGATATTATCTCTTGAAATTGATATTTTTATAAAAAGAAAATTACAGAATTTCGCAAAAAATGTTTTGATTTGGTTTTGATTTGGTTCGGCTTATTGAAAGGCATATCAACTCCTTATGGGTTATTTAATGCTAAAACATGATTCATTTGTTTAGTTTGCGTTTGACTTATTTGTTTAACGACATATAAACTCCTTATGGGTTATTTAATGCCCAAACATGACTCCGCTTAAGAAATTGACGGTATGTCACATCCTACTGGTGCGGAGGATTTGTGAAATCAAATAAAATTAAATAAAATTAAAGATCCAAAGTTGATATATTTTAATTCCTGTGGTATAGTGAGTAACTTTTTGAACATCGTAGTAAGTAAGTTCAAACTCCAGTCAAACTAGTACGTACTCCTTCGGGCTAATACTCTTGTTAAATATACAGGGAGTTTCTACTTGGGGTTAGAATTTTCACTAAATAAAAATATTCAAACAAATTAACTAAATACCCATAATGTGTACGCCACACAAGCATGTGGATATAATTATTTAGAAAACAATGTATCACTGTTTCTTTCCTAATCAGAGGCGATTACCGTCCATCCGGAATACTGGTGGCCGAGCAGTCCATGACATGCAACACTCCACTTTGGCCTTTACTTAGGCTATTCGAGCGGTCGGAAAGCCCTCCCCTCGCAATCAATCGGCGAGTCATGTCAAGCCCTAGCACCTATATAATTGTCCCAACCCTATTGCCCTTATGGCAAGCCACAACCCTTTTTATCATATCGGTGCTAAAAGGCGGTGGCTGAGGGTCTTCATGTTCTGGGTATGACATTAAACTCTAACTGATGGCGGGGTTCCACTTCTGGAGGTGTGGGGAATGTGGAGCACCCCTCCATCACCATTGCTCCCAGGCTCACTCTGACCAGGTGTAGTAGTATCAGTTAGGGTTCCATCTATGGGTTAAATAGAAAATTTATTTGCAAAAAAAATTGAGTTTAACATTTTTTCTTCCAAACTATCGCTACGAATCTTTCAAAATTTTGCCGGTGTTAAATGACCCACCTGTTAATAGGCCGTAAAACAAAACAAATTACCGTCCATCAGATCATGACCATTGCTGTACTGAAGACTCGGAATCGGTATTCCAAGATTATCTCGTTCTCGTGGGATCACCGAAGTTAAGCAGCATAGAGTCTGGTCAGTACTTGGATGGGTGACACATTATCTCACTGTATAATCTTCAGATCTCCAAATCTAGATGCTCACTACCAGATGCAATTTAGTGTCATATTGATGACACTAAGGGTACTAAATATACACAGCCCTGTTGGTTGGGGCTTTAGAATACACCGACTGCATCTCTGCAGAAGGCTAAGGTTTTAATGTTCTGGGTAATACGTTAAACTCTATCTGATGGTGAAGTTCCAATTCTGGAGCTCTGGGGAATGTGGAGTGCTTGATGATCACCATTACTCCCATGTCCACTCTGACCCGGAGTGGTAGTACCCGTTAGGGTTCAATCTAAGGGTTAAATAGAATAGCACCAGTCTAAAAAAAATGTTAAAAATTGAGATAAAAAAATCAAATACCCATCAAGAATGAATAAAACAATTAAAATGACCCAATGGGTCGACATGCCGTAAAAACCAAGCAAAAATTCATTTCATAATAAATCATACATTTTAATGAGATTTATTTTCTTTCTAGATTAAAAGCCGCCCTATAGTGTTCCATCTATGGGTTAAATAGAAAGGAATGAGTTTGCAAAATATGTGTTTAAAAATTGAGTTAAAAAATGAATATCAATCACGAATTAATAAAACAAAAACGCCTACAGCATAAAATGACCCAATGGGTTGACATGCCAGAAAACCCAACCAACCAACCAACCAACCAACCAGCCAACTAAATGCCAAGACACATACTCGTTATAAAATGCAACATGTTTTCAATAGTGCACAGCAGTAAAACTATCGAAAATTAATTGTTAACGTATCTCTTGTTGCTTTACGAAGAGTAAACATTTTGTCCGAGAACGTCAGAAAATATCTCTAACTTGTAAAGGAACACATTTTTCTAGCTCGTCCATTGAATGTGTCCCAATCGCAATGTTGTATTTGCCAACCCAGGATACAAGAAATCGGTACAAGGCACTTCCCTTTTCCGACGACCGTTTCATCCCAAACTAATTGATCTCTCTCTCTCTCTCTCTCTCTCTCTCTCTCTCTCACTCACTCACTCTCTCTCCTCTCTCTCTCTCTCTCTCACACACACACACTCTCTCACACTCTCTCTCTCTCTTCTCTCTCTCACACACTCACACTCTCTCTCTTTCTCTCTTTCTCACACACACTCACTCTCTCTCTTCCTCTTTCTCTCTCTCACTCTCTCTCTCACACACACTTACTCTTTCTCTCTCTCTCTCTCTCTCTCACACACACTCTCTCTCTTTCTCTCTCACACTTTCTCTCTCACACCCACACTCTCTCTCTTTCTCTCTCACACACACGCACTCTCTCTCTCTCTCTCTCTCTTTCTCTCTTTCTCGTTTGTTCGTCTAAGTACAACGGCTTCACAATGTTCCTCGAATCTGTGTGAGTTAGTAGAACATCCAATATCAGCAAGAGTGATGCTGAATTCTTGTTAGTTTTCTCGAGTTAAAGTGCGTCGTGTAAATCGATAAGAGGGAACCAATGTTAATTATAACGCTTTCTGCCTTCAGCTACAAACCAATCGGAAAGAAGACGTAACATGCTGAATCTTTGAAGGTGAAACTTATGATAAAAGGTAGAAAACTGTCCTATACTTTCAACACCTACGCATTTTATATTCTTATAGATATCTATACTGATATCTATATTCTTATTAGATGCAGACACCGTTAGCTCGGGCAGCCTTGTCGGCTGGGGCGTTAGAATGCACCGACTGCAGAGGGGTAAGACACCTCCCCAATGGGACCACCTGTTAGACGTGGGTGGCGACCCGTGATGCTTAACGGCGGAATCCTGGTGGCTGAGAAGTCCATGACATGCAACACTCCACTTAGACCCTTACTTATGCTAGACGGGCGGTCGGAGAGGCTCCCTTCGACCAATTGGCTGATCACGTCAAGCCCTAGCACCTATATGATTGTCCCAACCCTATTGCTCTTATAGCAAGATCCAACCCTTTTTATCATATATGTACTAGAAAGCGTTAACTGAGGTTCTTCATGTCCTGGGAATGACTTTAAACTCTAACTGATGGTATGGTTCCAGTTCTGGAGGTCTGGGGAATGTGGAGCACCCCTTCATCACCATTGCTCCCTCGTCCACTCTGATCCGGAGTGGTAGTACCTGTTAGGGTCCCATCTATGGGTTAAATAGAAAAATGTGTTTATAACAAAAATTGAGTATCCATTAAGAAATAATTTATCTCAAAACTTTGTCGGCATTAAATAACCCACCCATAAAACAAAACAAACCAAACCGAACCAAACCAAACCGTTACCCCGGGTAGTTGACTTATCGTTATTAGCGTTCTGACGTTAAATGTTGCTAAGTTAAAAGTATTTTTTTTGCATCTAAGTAGGTTTGTTTAGTGTTTAGACTCTGTAGTCAATTTTTTAGATACTGGGTCTCATAGTTATGTCCTCAGTAGAGTGTGCTCCTTCTTTTTATATGCAAAGGGTGTTGCTGTTTTGGGTTGAGATGTTGTTGGGGCTTTGTAGCTGATTTTTCGAACACTGGGTCAGAACTCTAACCTCAGCGAAATGCACCCCAAATGTGATCGCTGGAATGCCGATGTGGCATGTCTATAAAGATTGGTGTACTATCATAGGGAACTTGGGTTGATATAAGGTCATGGGGATCTTGAGTCGATTGTTTTGTTAACTCATCATCGCTAGGTTTGTTTATATATATATATATATATATATATATATATATATTTCGGCGAAATCTGGGTAGTTATTTTTTTTCGCTGATTTGACTGCACATCATGCTGATTGGTTGGTTGGATTTTACGGTATGTCAACCCTTGGGTTATTTTATGCCAAAGACGTTTTTGCACTATTCATTCTTGTCGGGTATTCAATTTTTTTCAACTCATTTTTAAAACACTTTCTTTAACTCATTTTTTTTTATCTAGTTAACACATAGACGGGAACTAACAGGTACTACCACACCGAGCCAGAGTAGAGCTGGGAATGATGGCAATGAAGGGCTACTCTCACTACCAAGAGCTCAAAAATTGGAATTTCAACGTGGATAGAGTATGTTTATCTAAATTAGGATAGCGTGGATATGAAATCAAGACATACTCTATGGCGAATTAGTAGAAGGCTCCCAATCAGCAGGAAGGCCACGCGTACGCTTCAAAGACGTCTGCAAGAAAGATATGAAGACATGCCACATCAACACCAACACATGGGAGGTTGGAGTAGAAAACCAAGCAGCCTGGCGCCTCAGTGTCAAACAAGGCACGAAAAGGAGTGAAACAAAGAGGAAAGTAGCCTCCACAACAAAGAGAGCCAGAAGGAAGGAGAGACAACTGTAGTCTTAGAAAGCATCTCTTATTTTTTTGTGCAGTCAGTGCACCAAAGACTGCCATTCAAAAATTGGTCTGCTCAGACATTCACGCAGGTGGAAATAAAAAATTGAACACTGCGTCATCGTCTTTAGTAGACGCTAACATTAAAGATGCCAATATATATATGGTAGTTATTAATGTATAACCCCACTGATGAGAGGTGATACCTCAAAACACGTGTCTGTGGATTACTTATTTATTATATATATACGCCCACTTTGGTCGAGTACTTTAAATAGGGATTTAATTGCAAATTCACCGTTCTGGCGTGTAGCTAAACCTCGCTTTGTTTACACATGTTTGAGGCCTCTAGTGAATTCATTTCCGCTTAGAAATGTAGCAATTAAATATTCTCCTATATTTGACAGCTGCCTGTGGCTGTACGGGTAAGAGGATTGGCGAACGAAAGTTCATTTGAGTCTCAAACCCGGCCAGGGGTAGTTGTTAATGTATAACCACACTGATGAGAGGCGATACCTCGAAACACGTGTCTGTGGATTACTTATTTATTAAATATATATATATATATATATATATATATATATATTAGATGGTGTGGGCACCTCACGTGGTGTAATGGATAGTAAGCAAGATTTTCAGACCATTGTTAGTGAGTTCGATTCTCATTGGGCGCCCCATGCTTCTGGCTTTGTGCCACACCTTAGCTAAGCTTAGTAAATCATATATACTAGATGGTGTAATTCACCTTGAAAATAATTCCTCAGAGGCTTTCTCTGATGAATACACTTGTGCAGGTCGAAATGTTCTGAAATTTCAATGATCGAAAAAGAAAAATGAAGCAAAGATAAAAGATCGTAAAATATTTCTATCAGCCTCAACTTTAAATAGGATTTCAAGTGACAGTCATAAATCGGTTTTATGTACAGAATTGAAAATCCTATTCATGACAATCATAAGGAACTTTCCCTCAGCTACGACAAGCTGTTAGGCGCTGCTTTTTTTGCGAACAGAGTGACAATCAGGGAATGTTGCGCTTGAGTGAGCGCTTCTGAATAAAACCCTTCATTGTCAACGACGCAAGCTTTTCTGCATGCGCGCTGGCATTGGCATTTCAATCCACCCCGCCCGCCAAAAATTGATTTCTGTGTCCTTATTCCAAGTTTATTCCCTCCTTAAAGAGAAAACGTTCGCCCAACGGGAAGCCTGTAAAATATGATTGATGCGAAGGATGACTCAGCAATACATTCTTTTTCTTCTTCTTTATTCGATTTAAATAAATGAACGAACAAATAAATAAATGATACACCCTGCCTGCAGTTCGGAAATACAGCTTTTATTTACTCAACCTTTTTTAGCTAGGCACAAGGAGACAGAAGAATGGCACACAGTGAGGATCAAACTCGCTACACTACGACTTGTAAGACAGATGACCCTGGGTAGCAAAACATTCCTCTTGGATAAAACTATTTGTATATACCCACATTTCCTGCAGAGGAGTAAACCCCTCCCCCAATAGAGCCACCTATTGGCCGTGATTGGTGACCCGTGATGCTTAATGAAGGAATCCTGGTGGATCAGGAGTCCATGACATACAACACTTCACTTTGGCGCTTACTTAGGCTAGACGGACGGTCGGCTGGTCATGTCGAGCCCTAACACCTATAGGATCGTACCAACCCTATTGCTCTTATGGCAGACCCCCAACCCTTTTCATCATATATGTGTTAAAAGGCGGTGGCTTAGGGTCTTAGTATCCTGGGTATGACGTTAAACTGCATCTAATGGTGATAATCCAGTTCTGGAGCTCTGGAGAGTTTGGAATACCCATTCATCACCATTCCTCCCAGGTCCACCCTGACTCAGAGTGGTAGTACCTGTTAGGGTCCCATATATGTGTTAATGCCCTAGGGAATAGGCATGAATCAATCTACTTTTCCCCCAGATATGGATAAATAATAGAGCAGACGTTTTTTTAAAATCCTTGGCAAGGCAATTGATACCACGGATTGACACAAGGTCAATTTCCCAGAGTAAAATTATATAAATTATGAATTCCAATAAACTAATTAAAATTTGGCGAAGAGAAAGAGATTCGAAACTTCAAGCGGCCATTTTGATTGGCTATGAGCTCAGAGAATTAATTCCAGACAGCGAGATAAGACGTAAAGTAAGTCTGCTTGAAGTGAATCCTCTCGAGCAGTCCATACGTCAATGTGAGAGACAAGACATTGCAACAGATTCATTGCAAGAGTAAGGATAGACAGAAATCATCAGATAAGCGAACTCATCTTGATTGAAAAGTAAATCCCTATTTTAAACTATTTATAATTCTTTTATATGCAGTTACACCTTTCTCAATTCTTTAATGTATGTTCCTTAATATACAGGGTAACTGAAAAGTAACTCCCTATTTTTAACTATTCATAATTTTTTTTATGTAGTTATATTTTTCTCAATTCTTTAATGTATATATTTACCAACTCCTCCACACGAGTTGGATGGGTAGCTGTCGTCCGCATGAGTGGCCGGCCAGAATCTCTGATTTAACACCCTGTGACTTTTTTCCTTGGGGTTGGTTGAAGGAGTATGTCTACTCTACGAAACCAACGACTTTGGAAGAGCTTGAAGGACGAATACGAGAATTTATTTCTGCCATTACACAAGAGTTTTTGGGAAAATCAGTTGATGCGATTCCCAAGCAGCTTGAGAGGCTGGACCGAATGCTGGTGCCCATATAGAATCTTAAATAAAACTGCATATCTATCTTCATTTCATATTCATTTTATTGTAAAAATAATGATTGGTAAATAAATTATAAGATTTTTAAAATAGGGAAGGAAGTTACTTTACAATCCATATATATATATATATATATATATATATATATATATATATATAAGGAAAAGGGGTTGGAATAAATCCGACAGAACGAGGAAAAATATAAGGAATGAAAGAACAAATATCTTATATCTGATTTCCTTCTCATCTTTCCCCAAATATGTCCCCTATAACCAATCAAATCTTTCCCTCACCACAAAACTTACCCACCTACTTACTTCCTCCTTCTATAAAACACTTGTATGATCCGAATAATTAAGTAAAAGCTGAAGAAGCCGAGTTCAAACTCCAGCGAAATATACTAGACATTTTTGTCTGAGTTTTGTTTTTTCATACCTTATATTTTACCATATATATATATATATATATATATATATTATGTGTGTGTGTGTGTGTGTGTGTGCGTGTGTGTGTGTGTGTGTGTGTGTGTGTGCGTGCGAGAGTGTGTGTGTGTGTCTATATGTATATATACATATATTTACTAAACCCTTCACACGAGCAGAATGTGACACAAGTTCAATGTCCTAAGCGGAATTTAACGGGTTTTAATTCAGAGTTTTCCTTCTTCTAGGCTGGTAACCTAACCAGGTTTAAATAGCCTCTCCTAATATTCACTCATAGCTGGAGGGAGAATATTCGAATTCATACCTTTCCCAATGCGCTATGTGAAATGCAGACAGCATCGTCTAGAATTTGAACTCGTCCTGCCGTGTCCCTTTCCTACGACGGTTACCATTACATCACGCCCCTCCAATGCTATCTATATAGGATTGGATAAATACGAGGTTAATTTCAAAGCTAAAATAAACAAAATATTTAGAAATCACAGAAACGTTTATTGTTTATTGTCAATTATGTTTACATGTTTGAACATGTATTTTTTTAGATAATCGCCATTTCGGTCGATGCATTGCGTCAGTTTTTGTATGCCCATGTCTAATTAACTCGCCGTCATGTCATTGAGGAAGCGTTGAACTCGTCGTCAATGCAACCACCCTACACCATTTGCGGACGTGTTTGAAATTCATGCACGACTCGCCATACACTTGGCGATGAATTTCAATCGGTTTAATGCTTTTTGCGCTTTAAAACCGTATAACTGCAGGAACTTCACACTTGGTGGTAGGTTCATCAAAAAGGAGTACCAAGTCAAGCCTGAGCCTGGCAGCGAGGCCCGTGCAGGGACAGGCGTATGTGAATGTACAACATATACAACAACAGCGCCACGAATAGTTTCCTTGCGTCCCCAGCGCTTTGGAGACCTGCTTTTGGGATTAAATTCGTTTAAAGGATTGAACGGTATAGACCCAACCTGTTTGGCATGGGTAGAATATGACACCCATGGACATATGTAATGTAAACGCTGGCCAATATTAACCAGTCTATAAGTTGCTTATGTCATAAGTATAAGCTGTACAACTTTCATTTATAGTCTCACATAAATAGGGCAGTGACCAGTCAAAAACGAAATAGACTGCATTTAAGGTCGTTGGTAAATTGTCCTGGAAGTCAGTTGCTAAATGGACGTAATACAAGACGCACTACGATTGGGTTTTCTACTACAAGTACACTCTTGTTAGGCCTAGGATTTCGAGGACTACAACTGGATTATCTGCCTCAAGTCCACTATTGTTCTACCTACGATTGCAAGGACTAAAACTCAACTTTCTACTACTGAGACTGCACCCTTTTTTACCATTGGATTTACCAATAGCAGACCTAAACGCCTAAAATGGTGACCAGAATCGTAACAGGATAAGATACAAGGTCACAATATGGGGTATCCAGTGAGGACCGAACTCGCTATTCAGTAGTAATGGATCTACGAGACTAGCTTACACAACGATGGGACACCCATGGACATATGGAACGTAAACGCTGGCCACTAATGGGTTCTTTAGCTTTGGTTAAGCAACCAGCCTAGGAGAAGGAAAATATTATATTCAGACCAGCTGTACTCCTCTTTAAAATTCCATTTGTATCACATCCCGAACGAGGAAATCTGCCATCAATACAACATGATTCAAAAAATTGTGTATTTACTTTTTTTTTTACCCCATGCTCCGTTCTTTCATGATAGGGACGGACGTCTCGCTTTTTATAGTAATCGTTGGAGTTTCTGATTTCTATTTATTTCGATCTATACAGTATGATTTGGATGAATGAATATTCAATTCCCTGAAAGATTATACCCCCCACACTGAGAAGTTGCTTACTATATAGGATTCTGTGATGATGGAGTTATGATGTAGCCTAATAGATAGCTAGGGGTAGTAAAAGAAAACGATGGATATATTGTTCAATAATGTTAATATCGAATATAAAGAATCAAAAACAAAATAAAAACTGTCTTTTATTCTTACTTAACGGGAACAAAGATCTTTTTACCTCACCCAATATTAACGAAATCTACGCGCTATTATCAATAACAAAACTCTGTTTTTTGTTCGTTTATTTAGTATTAATCCTACTTGTCAGAAAATTGATCAGCAAAAAAAAAAAATAATAAATAAAATAAAATAAATAAATAAATAAAAATAATGAATAAAAAAATAAAAAATAAAAAATAGATAAAAACAAGAGTGGAAAAAATAATTCCACACCGATACTGTTCAACAAGTTCACCTTGAAGATATTGTCATTTATTGGCGTATTCATATTGTTGGGTAAAAAAAACACATGAGAAAGATAAAAGAATTATAAAAAGCAAAGCAAAAACCTAGTAATCCTAAAAGAAATGTAGAGTAGGATTAAAAAAAAAAGAAAAGAAATGCCGGAGGAGCCAACAAGAGGGTTAACCAATATAAAACAAATGAGACTAGGGATGATAATGATGGTGAGGAGGAGGGGGAGGAGGGGGAAGAGGGGGGAGTAACAGGAGTAAAGAAAATCGTTATATTGATAATCCAAACAACTGGGATGATACCGTCTATAGAACTGTCGAAAACTGCAGGAATACTGAAATTAGAAATAACATTGAGGAAATTGCTGGAAGATTTAACATTACGTAATCCCCAGCCAGATATACCTGGCAGGAAACTTCATATACTCTGGACCTTGTCAGAGAACTAAAAAAAAAAAAAAGAAAAAGATTTTAGAATATGAATGTGACAATGATACCAATTATAATTGGATCCATAGGAACGACCCCCCCAAAAAAAAAACCCAGAAAAAAACGGAAATGAGACTGGAGTAACTGGAGATGTCAGGAAAAATTGACATCGCCAAGACCAGGGTCGTACTGGTCTCAAGATGGATCACATAATAAGTGAATACAGCAAACTGGCAAAATAGGAAGAAAAGAGCAGGAATGACTTGGGGTGAAACAGGACAGTTATCTATACACATATAAAAGAGAGTTAGTGTGTATGTATGTACGAAAATAAAACGATTAATGACAAAGTTAATATATATATATACATATTAGATATCACCAGTTCAAGCTTTTTGTTAAAAAATGATGAAGAATTTGAGCTATATTCAAAAATATCTAAACATTTAAATATACATAGAAATAGCATTGAAATTCTACTTAAAAATGTCCACCATCTGTAAGTCTCAAAAGTAAACAAATTAATAAACAAGGGTTTCCCCCTCTACCAAGGCGACGCTGAGTAGCTGCTTCTCGTATTTATATATAGAGAAAAGCAAGAAATAGCCGCAAAGAGTTTTTTGTCTTTGTCTAGTGACGTCATTTACTAAGCATAGCCAAGCCCAAAAGTAGAAGGGTGCCTAGTAAGGCTTGAACTCGTTGATAATTATTTGTTATCATAGCTCGATAACTATTACAGCACGCGAGGCGCCTTATTGAAATATATACATTTATATATATATCGACACGAGCGGGATGTGACACAAAGTCAATTACTTAAGCGCAGTTTAACAGGTTTGAATTCAGAATTTTTCTTTTCCTAGACAGGTTGCCTAACCAATATTAATGGGCTCAGTCTGTCCTACTATTTACCCATATCTGGAGGGAGTATAGTTGGATTCATACCTTTCCGAAGGGTATTAGTTCTATGTGAAATGCAAACAGTCTCGTCCAGGATTTGGACTCGGGTCAACGAGTCCATTACCTACGACTATAACCATGACGCCACGCGTCTCCACAGCCTTTAGTGCAATATAATAAAGGCAATAAGAAGAGGGAGAAAAATTGAAGTAAAGAAAATCATTAGATTATCAGTTTATGATTTAGGATTTTATAAAATTTAATCAGGGGCTTAATGATAGCAATGTTGAGATTATTCCCTTCACACGACACTGTTTCTTTTGTTAGGCAACTAAGTGTCGTTTAGTATAAAATACAGTACCGCAAAAGTCAAATACTCTTAGACTCTCCAGCCGTCAAAGTTGTGCCTTCTGTCTATTAGGCGTTCCATGTACCTGATACACGAGAGCTTGTCATTCTTCGGCTTTCTAGAGGCAACACGCATCAGTTGAGTCTTGCCTAAATGTTAGTTAGCTTCCCCACTTTCTACACCAGTAAGTGACACTTTTATTCTATATTCAGAACCCTCAAGACTTTACCTATAAAGATTATTATCCTATTATAGGACATTCCTATACACAGATGATACCCATGAAGTTTTCTGTGATTTTGAGATATAAATGGATCACCTATTCCCAGCTAGAAAACAAGTCTAGTGTTAATTCCCAAGAAAAAAGAACTTGTCATCTGGTGGATTTTGCAGTTCCAGTGGACCACAGAGCCTCTCTCTATCATTCCCCTACTCCCTTTTTTCTTTCTTATAATATTTTTTCTGTGTAGCATATCCTTTTTCTTCCCTTTCATTCTTTATAATAAAAATGGAATAGTCCATTATTTAACTGTGGTGACGATACTCCTAACGAATAAGAATTCGGCAGACAAGCGACATCAGATAATCAGGATTTACAATTTTGCGTTTCACCTTGGATGATTTCCACGGTCTTAATTTTAACCAGAAGGTGTTGCAAGATGAAACGGTGGTACTTTTAAGGAACATGAGTAATAATAATAATAATAATAATAATAATAATAATAATAATAATAATCCGGACCCTTTTTAATTTAGACAAAAGAGGGACTAATAAGTATGCATAACAAAAAACGGAAATATATGACTATGCACAAAATCTCGCCACCCAAGAGATGTCATAATATGAGGAAGAATCGAGATCATGCATAATACCCACACCACAAATTGTCCACATATCTCCAAGTGCAAATATTGTCATAATCGTTTATATCTGTTTAGATCTCTCATTAGTTGTTAATGGAGAATGGCCGGTCAGTCTCAGGGAGATATCACATAATCTGCATTTATCATCAGTCCAGATTTTAAGCACATTTGCCGCATTATTTTGATTGTTGAAGCTCTGTTCTTGTGCCACCACAATGAAGGCACCGTCGCAGCTCTTCATTGGGGTAGGTAGATTTTTAGAAATGTAACGTCTCCCATGTGGCGAAAGTTGCAAATTAACATAAAGAATTACCACACAAAATATTTTACTTCAACACTTTGCTTTCGTTTGAGGTAATAGATTTCAATCTTTTAAAATGTTATCACTGTTACAGCTTAATTATTAGCTAAAAATCAGCAAAAAGGAGGTGTTGGTGGACATGGGGGGCATATTTTCAATTTGAATTCTAGTTATAATATTTTATTCATTTCGTTTAAAATGACAGCCTTTTCTGTTTTAGATATTGAAATTGCAAATTTTTTAAACCAATTTCTAGGCTAAATGTTGGAAAACGAGGAATTTTCGTGCTTTTTACAAGACAATCTTTGATGCTATTTCCTCAAACAATGGTGCAAGGAAGAGATATACTTTTTGGTATCAGTACTTATTATACCAACACACAAATTCTGGTATTTGAGAGAATTGATATTAAAGAAAAGGTTATAAATCGACCTACCCTACTCTTCATGCATCTGATGAGATAAGTTTTCATTTATAGCAGCTTGGTTAACCGGAAGTGTATATGACATTAAAGAGAATTTGTTTCCGAATTTTATTGAGTCACTTTATAGCTTCAGATTCCAATACATACTATATATGTTCTTAGATAGATTTTATATGATAATCTATATATTAATACTCGTGTTCCTTAATTGGACGACCGTTATTATCTTGCAACACCCTGTGGTTAAAAATGAAACCATCCAAATCTTCCAAGGTGAAATTGAAAAGCATAAATCCTGATAATATTCCTCTGAATTTTTTAGATGTGGCTTGACAATTTATATTATTTGTATCATTCGGACTATTGTCCTCATCTTTATTGTTATCTAAACAACGTTTCGGCCTATGTGTCCTCCGGCCTTCTTCAGGTATTTCTTGTAGGATTCAGCTTGTCAGCTGCCGAGGTTCAATGTATTTACTCCCGAGTCAACTCTGACCCGGACCGGTAGTACCTGTCTCATCTATGGGTTAAATAGATTAGACAAATTTTTTTAAAAAATTGAATTAAAAAAAATTGAAATACCCAACAAGATTGGATAAAACAAAACTTCTTCGGTATAAAATAACCCAAAAAGAGTTGACATGCCGTAAAATCCAACCAACTAACAAACCAAACTGGGCAGCTAACATTAGTCTTGCAAGCTGGGTATTTCTCGCAAGATACTTTTAGATTTAATACTTTTAGTACTATCCTTTTATATATACCTTTAGTACTTAATCATAATATCCTAACAGATTTTGTACTTTTAGTATCGGAGCGCCATGAATGGATTTTAACTGTGCAGAACAATGCTCTTGAGGTTGTCAGTAATATTATTGTATGTTGACATTGTGAGGACACCTGTCACTTTGTAAAGAAACCGCAAAGTTGTTGAGTGAAGCTATAAATTAAGCTGATTAATGGAGGACTTGGCGGGAAACAGAATCAAGAGTTAATGGAAAGAATTAATAAATGATGGAAATTGAGAAAATGAATAAAAGAAAACGTTGTTAAAAACTCAGTAGACACAAAAAGAAAGACTGATATTGCAACAATAAAGATCTTTAAGAAATTGAAGAATATCACATGTGATAAAATTGAATATAAAAAAAGAAATATGTATGATGAGGAAATAATAATAATAATAATAATAATAATAATAATAATAATAATAATAATAATAATGTGTCAAGAAAGGAAGGGGAAGAGGTCTTGCCAACATATAGGAATGCGTAGAAATCACAATCCAACGACTTGAAGATTACACAAGAAAGAGCAAAGACAAACTACTTATGGCGGCCAACAATAGTAGAAGCGACAGATGGATAAACAGAAAAACAACAAAGACTAAAAAACAAAAATGGGAAGAAAAACAAGTATATGGACGCTTCAAACGACAAACAGAAGAGGTTGCACATAAAAAGACTTGGACATGGTTAAGAAAGGGAAACCTCAAAAGAGAAACTGAATCACTTATAATTGCTGCACAAAATAATTCCATAAGGACAAACTATGTCAAAGCGAAAATTGATAAGACCCAACAAAATAGTAAATGTAGACTTTGTGGTAATAGAGATGAGACTGTTAACCATGTACTCTGCGAATGTAGCAAACTAGCACAACGAGAATACAAAACTAGACATGACTGGGTTGGGAAGGTGATCCACTGGGAATTATGCAAAAAATTAAATTTTGACCATACAACAAAATGGTATATGCATAAACCAGAATCTGTTCTTGAGAACGAAACGCATAAAATTCTCTGGGACTTTGAAATAAAAGCGGATCACCTTATCCCAGCAAGAAGACCAGACCTAGTATTGATAAACAAAAAAGAAAGAACTTGTCAACTGGTGAATTTTGCAGTTCCAACAGATCACAGGTTGAAGCTAAAGGAAAATGAAAAAATGGACAAATATCTAGACCTTGCCAGAGAACTGAAAAAGTTATGGAATATGAAAGTGAAAGTGATACCAATTGTGGTTGGTGCACTTGGAACAGTCCCAAAAGGATTAGAAAAGGGTTTGGAAAGTTTGGAAATCAGAGGAAGGATTGAAACCATTCAGAACACTGCACTGCTGCAATCTGCCAGAATACTCAGAAGAGTCCTGGAGACCTGAGGAGACTTGCTGTCACTCAGAATCCAGTGAAAGGCCATCAGCTAATGCTGATGTGAAATATCAAAAGGGGTAAATAATCTGGGTTGGGAAGGTGATCCACTGGGAATTATGCAAAAATTAAATTTTGACCATACAACAAAATGGCATATGCATGAACCAAAATCTATTCTTGAGAATGAAACGCATAAAATTCTCTAGGACTTCGAGATAAAGATGGATCACCCCATCCCAGCCAGGAGAACAGAACTAGTGTTGATTAACAAAAAAGAAAAAAAAGAGAACGTGCCAACTCGTGGACTTTGTGGTTCCAGCAGATCACAGGGTGAAGCTGAAGGAAAACGAAAAGATGGACAAATACCTGAACCTTGCCAGAGAATTGAAAAAGCTGTGGAATATGAGGGTGAAAATGATACCAATTGTAGTTGGTGCACTTGGAACGGTCCCAAAAAAACTTGGAAAAAAGACTGGAGGGCCTGGAAATCAGAGGAAGAATTGAGACCATCCAGACTACTGCATTGCTGCAATCGGCTAGAATACTCAGAAGAGTCCTGGAGACTCAAGGAGATTTGTGGTCACTCAGACTTCAGTGAAATACTATCCCTTAACGCTGATGTGAAACACTGATAATAATAATAATAATAATAATAATAATAATAATAATAATAATAATAATAATAATAATAATAATAAGAACATTTACGAACAAATTGGTGGATCAAGAACCAACACAAATTAACACCCAGATGCAATAGAAGTAAAACTTTTTGGAGCAATATATGGAAAAAAAAAAGAACACAACAAAATATCAAAATGGATTTGTGATTTTAAAAATGAACTGAAAGAAATGAAGGCACGACCTGTAGCAAGGATACACATAATTACACTCCGAGCAACACTCAAGAAAGTAGCCAACTGGAAAATACCAGGCCATGCTGGCATACATGGATTCTGGTTTTAAAATTTCACTTCCATCCACGAGAAAATTGCCCAACAACTGAACAGATGCCTACAAGAAACATATGTACCCGAATGGATGACAAAAGGAATAATTACCCTAAACCAGAAAGACCCACAAAAAGGAAACAATTATAGACCAATAACTTATCTACCTATGATGTGGAAAATATTGACTGCAGTAATCAAACGAGTAATAATATTTTTCACTTAATTGACGTAAACTTTTTCCAGAACAGAAAGGATGCCACAGAGGAGAAAGAAGAAGACATGACTTACTTAATGTAGATCAACACATCCTTAAGCAAGTTAAAAATAGGCGCAAAAATATTGCAATGGCATGGATCGACTACAGAATGGCCTATGACATGGTCCCACGTAACTGGATTATCGAATGTTTAAAAGTGTACAAAATATCCAACAACATCGTAAATTTTATAAAAAAAGCCATGGAAAACTGGAGAGTCCAATTAAAAGCAGGAGGACAATTCCTGGTAGAAGTTCTTTCTTATTATATTTTTCTGTGTAGTACGTTTTTTTAATTCCCTTTCTTTCTTCCTAATATAAACAGAATGGTCGTTTATCGAGGTGAAGTGAGGACACTCATAAGAAATAAGAATTCGGTGGATAAGCAACACTAGATAATCAGGATTTACATTTTTGAATTTTATCTTGGACGATTTGGACAGTCTCATTTTTAACCAGAGGTTGTTGCAAGATGATAACGGTAGTACTTTTAAGGAACAAGAGTATTAATATATAGATATGAAAAATATAAACTGAGACAGAGTTATTAGTCGTGACACAATTTCAGATAGCAATATTTTGCGTTGACCAAATTACGGAAGACACTTATTCATATGAGGAAAATGGAAATACAAAAGTAATCTATACAAGTGCTTACATTTCTCAGAAGAAAAGAAAAGAGAAAATATACTAGCTCTAAGTTGGATTATAGCATTTGAATACACAAGGGGTCTGCACTGTCATCTGACTTGAGTGGGCGAATATTGTCCTTTACATGTCATTATATATACTAGCAAATATATGCACCCTCCGGGTGCAAGTATTTAAGTTTAAATGTAATAAAATATTAGATTAAATAAGAAAGGCTAATGAAACTAATTAAGAATTCAGATAAAAAGATTTGAAACGGAGGGGGTATAATCGTAAAATAAAACAACTGAAACTTACTCTTTCATCACTTCCGTTTTTCAATGCTAAATTTTCCTAATTTAACTATTTAGTTAAAATAGGAAGTAAAGAATAAAATTACAGTCATTTCTTCTTGTTTATGAATTTCTTTTAGGATTTATTGAAGAGATTTTTACTCATATTCATTAAGATAAAACCAAACAATTAGAAACCAATAATACCAAGCACATTTTTATTAAAATCAATTTTTTTAATATCAATATGCAAATTAGCTATACGTTTACACTGAAAACTGGTATTTTGTTGTATATATAAATACAATTGCATGTTATTAGTATTTAGGTAAGGCCAACAGTATTAATAATGTCAAACAGTTTTATTATTAATTGAGGTTTAAATAGAAATAGAATCATGGAGAATGTGACGTAAATAACTAAAGGAATTGTGAATTGAGTAGTAATATAGTTTCAGCTACATATAGAAAAACACGCAATCTCCATTATAATAAGATATATATATAACAGTCACTCAGATATTAGAAAGAGCAAAGATCAGTTTAAAGACATCAATGCCAATGGTTCTAACGTCGTCGTCGTCGTTCTTCTTCTTCTTCTTCTTATTATTATTATTATTATTATTATTATTATTATTATTATACCCTTCTGAGTATTCTAGCCGATCCAAACAATGCTGTAGTTTGGATGGTCTCGGTTCTTCCTTTGATTTCCAGTTCACCCAAATTCTTTTCCAGAGCTCTGGGGATTGTTCCAAGGGCACCAATTACGATTGCTACGACCTTCACCTTCATGTTCCACAGCTTTCTCAGTTCTCTGGCAAGGTCTAGGTATTTGTCAATCTTTTCGCTTTTTTCATTTTCACTCGGTGGTCCACGAGATGACAGGTTCTCTTTTTATTGTCAATCAATACTAGGTCCGGTCTCCTGGCCGGGATTAGGTGATCCGTCTGTACCTCGAAATTCCAGAGAATTTTGTGCGTCTTGTTCTCTATGACAGGTTTAGTTTGTACATATACCATTTGGTTGTATTGTGAAAATTGAATTTCTTGCACAATTCCCAGTGTATTACCTTTCTCACAGAGTCGTGCCTAGTCTTGTAATTATTATTATTAGTTTTTCACGCCAGCGTTAGCTGGTAGTCTTTCACTGGAGTTTGAATGACCATAATTCTCCAGCTAATTTCAACAATGGTATTATTTGAATGGTCTCAATTCTTCCCCTGATTTCCAGTGTTTTTAATCTTTATATTAATACTCCAATCTTTATTTATTCGTATATCAATACTCTTTTTCCTTAATCCGCTATCATCTTGCCACTATCATCTTGCAACAAACACACTCTGGTTAAAAATGAGACCGTCCAAATCGTTCAAGATAAAATGCAAAAAATGTTATCTGGTATCGCTTATCCATCGAATTCTGAGTGTCGTCACCTCAGCTAAATAATGGACCATTCCGTTTGTATTATAAAGAAAGAAAGGAAAAAAAAGACACGCTACACAGATAAAATATAATAAGAAAGAAAGAGTGAAATAAAGACAGTAGAGGAAAGAAAGAGAAGGGGGTAAGCACGCGGAAGCGATAATGCTAATCTGTTTCAATCGAGCATAACGAAAAGAAGGAAAGAAAGAAAGAAAGAGTGAGAGAGAGTTAAATCCAGATTATTATATTTTTTACATATTGAACTCTCCCCCAATGCTCTTTAGTAAACATATCAAATGTTGATAATTAAATTATCATACAGTAGTATTTACAGATCTTGCCAGTTATTATTATTATTATTATTATTATTATTATTATTATTATACACCTGAATTGATGGTCTTATACTGGAGGCTGAGTGAAAGCATATTTACTCAGGTTTCCAGGAATCTTCTCAGTATTCTATCGGATCTTAACAATGCCGTTCGATTCCTCCTCTGATTTCCAATTCCTCCAGACTCTTTTCCAAACACTTGCTCTAAGAGCAACAATCAAAATAATAAGACAACTTGATCAATAACACTTTTGAAGACTGTGAGAAAACTAAAAGAGAACTCGGAAGTTAAGAAAACTTGTTGTCACTTGATCTATAGAGTTGGTTATCAAATACAGCTGACTTGAAGAAGCTGACTACAATCAATTGCAGAAAAGAAATAATAAGAATTAAAGAAATAATGCAAAAACAGTGACTGTACCGAATACATCAAATGATTTCTCCCTGCATGTGACATCAACAGCTGTCAATACCGACAAAGGCATATACATATATATATATATATATATATATATATATATATATATATATATATATATGGGGGTAAAATGTGGAAAAGATTCGATGGTATGAACAAAATAGAAAAAATACAAAATATTCAAAAAAGATGAATTCATTCTTGATTGAGAAGTCGACATTATAACGTTTCGGTTTTTGAAAACTTCATCGGGACTTGAATTGTGTAGACTGTCTTGAAGACTCATGAAAATGCGAGAATGGTAATTTGTGTGGCATCCAGACAGGTTACACAATTCGTCTCAACGAAGGACGTAAAAACCGAAGCGTTATAACGTCGACGTCTCCATCAAGAATATATTCATCTTCTTTAAATACTTTTTTTCCTATTTTCTACACACACACAAAACACACACACACACACACACATATACACACATATATATATATATATATATATATATATATATATATATGTGTGTGTGTGTGTGTATGTGTATGTGTGTGTGCATCTGTGTGTGTATGTGTGTGTGTAGAGAAATAGAAAAACACAAAGTGTTCCAAAATGGGCCCAGAAATCTACACTGGCTGATACTGATTCATATACGACGAGCACGTATAATATTTTGCAAGTCTCCTTCCATCTCCACACATTTCACTACGTGTCCTGATGAAGGTTGCAAAAACGCAAACGCTATAGCGTAGACATTACCATCAAGTATAAATTCACCTTTTGAAACACCTACTGTTTTTCTATTTTTCTATATACTGTAGGATTTAATTCCCCATTTTCTCCCATATATATATATATATATATATATATATATATATATATATATATATATATAAAGTAAGTAAAGTCGTCGGGGCGGCCTAAAGTCGGTATCAGCCAATCAGCGAGGGAATCTATCCCCTTTTCACTAGCGCTAGACCAAGGAGATTGTTTTTGCGTCTGAGGTGGAACGCCACACCTACCATCAACTCCTTACTTTACCGCACATATCCCTGTGCTACTCATACGCTGAGTTGGCGAGGGCCGGTATCGAACTAGGAACCTTGTGGTTTTCTAGCCGAACACTCTACCGACTGACCTAACTCGGTCTATATATATATATATATATATATATATATATATATATATATATATATATATATATATATATATATATATATATATATATATATATATATATATATATATATATATATATATATATATATATATATATATATATATATATATATATATATATATATATATATATATATATATATATATATATATATATATATATATATATATATATATATATATATATATATATATATATATATATATATATATATATATATATATATATATATATATATATATATATATATATATATATATATATATATATATATATATATATATATATATATATATATATATATATATATATATATATATATATATATATATATATATATATATATATATATATATATATATATATATATATATATATATATATATATATATATATATATATATATATATATATATATATATATATATATATATATATATATATATATATATATATATATATATATATATATATATATATATATATATATATATATATATATATATATATATATATATATATATATATATATATATATATATATATATATATATATATATATATATATATATATATATATATATATATATATATATATATATATATATATATATATATATATATATATATATATATATATATATATATATATATATATATATATATATATATATATTATATATATATATATATATATATATATATATATATATATATATATATATATGCTGTAGATAGAAGGAAATCAAGAAATGATCAACTCCAAAACAAGTCGCAGGTGGTACGTTTCGTCTGTATCACAGACTTTTCTCAGCCGATCTGAGACTTTATTGAAGCAAAGCATACGTTTAAATACATGTGGTGGTGTGTCGGGGAGGTATAGTGTGTAGTGATGTGAGTAAGGGGAGCGGGGAGTTGTGGGTAGGATCAGTTGAAATGGAGGGGTAGAGGATGTTTGTTAGAAGTGCTGGGGCGGTGGCAGTGGTTGAGGGGTCAATTAGTGTGGGTGTATATTGATTTATGTGAGTAAAGGGGAGGTTCAAGGGGGTGAGTGTGTGTGGTGTGAGATAAGGAGGAGTGGGGAATTTTTGGTGTGGGCTAAGGAGGAGTGGGGAATTTTTGGGTAGGACGGGGTCGCTGGGTCGGTTGATTTTGGTGTGAGCTAAGGGGGAGCAGGGTTGGTGTGATAAGGAGGAGCGAGAATTTAGGGTAGGACGGGGTCGCTGGTCAGTTGAGTATATATATATATATATATATATATATATATATATATATATATATATATAATGAGAAATCAAAACAAATAAAAGTTTTTGCTTTATTTATTTAATTACGGAACGGTATTATAACGAGCGGTTTCTTGCTGAAAGCATTCATCAGGGTAGACGAAACGGTTCCTTTGAATATATATATATATATATATATATATATATATATATATATATATATATGTGTGTGTGTGTGCGTGTGCGTGTGCGTGTGTTGAAAGGGTGTCCATTGCACAGCTGTAAGATTCCCGCCATAACTGGCGCCAACTGGCTTATTATATGACTATGACAATTTTCCCTTTCAAGTGGACTCGACTCGTTTTGTCTGGTTGGATATAAGTAATTAACCCGCATTCTGCTTCTGTGAATCTCCTTTGAATGAACCGAGTTGCATCGATGTTCAGCATGCTGACTCATTATTTACGAGTGCGAGTGCAGTTACAGACTGGTCACAATTGCATTGCTGCAATAGTCGCTGTTTTACTGCTAATATCACTGCGTGCATCGACCCATTTAGTGATCCGTGCAGTTCTGCCAGTTACAAAGCGATAACAAAAGAAACGACGTTTTTATGGATATTCACATTCACTTGAATTAATCACACGGAACGTGTTTTTCCTCATAAAACTCTATTTAGAACAAATCTAGGAAGAGATGATTTTTCATAAGAATAAGCCCATTTAAAACTATCAGTACTTACCCATACTTATATTTTAATGTATATATGAGATGAGGCTTGTTATGAATAATGTTGTTATTTTGGACTGTTGTACTCATCTTTATTGTGTATAAACACAACGTTCACGGACACAGTAATCTCGGGCTCCGTTCAGATATGTGCTTTTTAAATTACCTTAAAATAAGTAATCTTCAGGCGATTTTCAAAGAATTCAAACGTGGTTTCGGAGCTCAAATCATTACCACTTACTCAAGGATTCATAAATTCCACCAGACTTCTATATCTACTAACATTTCTGTTCAATGAACAGAAATGTTAGTAGATATAGAAAAATAATAAATTGCATGGAGATTATAAAAGAAGTACAAACCTTTCGAATAATTTAGATATTTCGGACTGTTGTCCTCAAGTTTATTGTATATAAACACAACGTTTAGGCCACTGTAACCTCGGGCTCTGTTCAGATGTTTTTTTTTAAATCACCTTAAAATAAATCATCTTCATCTGGTCAATCAATAGCTTAATTTAGAATATGAAAAATATGGGTTATCCCCCCACGTAACACTGAACCCGGAAGAAAGTAAACCCGGAAGAAAGTAAACCCAGAAGTAAAAACAAGCAGGGGACAGAGCCCTTAGAAATGTAAACTGAAGAGACTAAGCCGCTTAACCGGAAGGCTGACAGGCGGACTTTTCCCCTTAATTGCTCGGCTGAAACAAACGAACATACTGCCCTTTTTGCTCGGCTGAAACAAACGAACGACCAGCACAAAAGAAACTATAACGACGCTGCTACGAAACACTTTACCCAAATCGATAAGTGTTTTATGTAATTTGAAACTTACCTTACATGATTTACGTCCGCTAAATGAATTATGTTTTTAATAAGTAGTTGATACGTACGATAAAATCTCCTTTGAAATATCTATTTGTCTTATGTCCTTTTTCCTTTCTCTCGGTATGTATGGGATAACTTTAGATAATTTTCCATAAAGTTATCAAACCTATTTACACTAGAATTTAACGGTAGGCGTTCATGGAATGGTCTTAACAGGAGGTTATAATATGCAATGCTGCATTTTGGGACCTTCTCATTTCATGTCCCTGGTCAGATTAAGGTGGTTAGGTAAGTAATAGCGTTCTTTGTGATGTTTTAAAATTTCAGTTTTTAAAGAAGTGACTTCATCCATTTTATTTTTTCTATATCTAATCGCATTTTTGATAATGTGTAGTGGCATTTATGTTGCTTGGAACCCTCTCGAACTAGTGGTAATGATTTCAGCTCCGAAACCACATTTGAATTCATGGGTAATCGTCTAAGATGGCATATTTTAAGGTAATAAAAAAAAACCCAAAACCCCCCCAACTTAAACAGAGCCTGAGGTTACTGTGGCCATTCCGAAATAAAATTATTCAGTACTTACCGATATTTCATACACGAACTGTTTCCTGGAGAAAACTAAGACTGTTTCCCCTCCCCCCAAAAGGGAGTGTCCTGGATATTTCACTACACTGCATCTGATGGTTAGGCTCTATTTCTAGAGATCGATGTGTGAGGAGTACCTCTCCACTGACATTAATCTCTGACATAGAGTAGGAGTAACTGTTAGTGTCCCATATACCAGGTAATTAAAAAGTAACTCCCTATTTTAAACTATCTATAATTTTTTTATATGTTGTTACATTTTTCTCAATACTTTAATGTAGGTTCCTTAATAAATGGCAATTAAATGTGTGTTGTTTTTCTTTCCAGATTTTGCTGTTGTTAGTGATCAGCTGAATCACCATTTTCCTGTGAAATGGGTGGGAAGACATGACCCCCATGAGTGGCCGGCCAGAAACCCTGATTTAACACCCTGCGACTTTTTTTCTTTGGGTTGGTTGAAGGAGTAAGTCTTTTCTATGAAACCAACGACTTTGGAAGAACTTGAAGGACGAATAGGAGAATTTATTTCTGCAAATCCACAAGAGTTCCTGGAAAGATCAGTTGATGCGATTCCGGAGCAGCTTGAGAGGCTGGAGGCGAATGCTGGTGCCCATATAGAATTTTTAATAAACCTCCGTATTATGTATGTTCTTCTCATATTCATTTTTGTAAAAATAGTATTTCCTAAATAAATTATAAGATTTTTAAAATAGGGAAGAGAGTTACTTTACAACCACCTGCGCCGAAAAGCATTTGGTTGTAACTACACTCAGTATATATCTGATGAAATCTCCCGTTTCCTTTATTGGGTATTATCTTTTGTTCACGGTTTAATCCTTATCATATATAATTTCCTTTGATATCAAAAATGTGGAAGTTTCTCTGAAATACAACTACATTCCAAATTTCTCTCTAAAAATACTATCACATTTCAAAAAGTTTCATGATAAATATGCATTGGAAATTATCTTACAATAAAAGTAAAGTGAAAATGTTCTTTCTTATATAAGAATACATTGCAAAAGATTTCTCTATAAAAAATGCATTGCAAACTATTTTATCATAAAAAAAATACATTGGAAATTATTCTACAATAAAAATACATTGCGACTATGAAAATAAACCGAGAAAGACTATTATAATATGCACTGGTTATTATCTTATTAAGAATGCATTGTAAATGATTTACGATAAAGATATAATGGAGATCATTTTGCAATAAAAATGCATTGAAAAATATTTTACTATAAACAATGGATTGTAAAATGAGTTAATATCTTCTAAAGCAATATTTTTCTACCCAGATCGTTTAATCCAGCACATTTTAAACTGTGAAGTATAGTTATATTTTCCAGAGAAATAAATACATTAAGTAACAAGATTTCGAGACTATAACCATTGACCTGTTCCTAGCAGAAAACTATCTTTAATGCCATGTCAAAGGTAATTCAATTCACAGTGTAAAATTGTATAACGTAAATATTAAAATATTCCATCAAAATTCTTTTCTCATTTTCTTCAGTTACTTGTCTTTTCCATTTAGTTTGAAGAATATCACACACACACACACAACAGGAGAGAGAGAGAGAGAGAGAGAGAGAGAGAGAGAGAGAGAGAGAGAGAGAGAGAGAGAGAGAGAGAGAGAGAGAGAGAGATGCACACACATATATATATAGTGTTCAGAAAAAATTTAAATAATCTTATAATCTAATAACTTGACCAATTAACTTTCAAAGTTTAATAGTATGTACAGAAGCAACTCAAAAAACTATGTTTAATTCTTTTTTTCTTATTTTTTATGTAAATAAATGCAATTTGCTGGAAGGAAAAGACATTAAACATTAAACATAGACTTTTGAGCTGTTTCTACACTTCCTGCTAAAATTTAAGATCTTTTGAATCAGAATTGGTTATTAAATTATAAAATCATAACAATTTTTTTGAAAAAAAACAAATTAAACTGTATATCAGAAATCATATCAGATATATATATATATATATATATATATATATATATATATATATATATATATATATATAAATAGACATTTGAGTTGGTGGTGTGAATCTTTCTATTTAGAACCTTCTTAAATATATCAGATTTGTTTACAGTCATATATTATATATATATATATATATATATATATATATATATATATATATATATATTCAGTAGACCACTTGAGTTGGTGTGTGAACCTTTCTATTTAGGACCTCCTTTATCCTCCATATACTTACAAAATCATATCCATGCCTATATATGTATACACACACACACCACACACACACACACACACACACACACACACACACACACATATATATATATATATATATATATATATAAATACTCTCTTTAAGTATACAATTCTGGTGACGTGTGGATCTGTGAGGAGTGTGAGCGGGCCCTGTTTTCAGAGGCATGCTTGGAAAATCACATGAAATCACATGAGAGCTACCCGACTGCAATTGTCTCTACCATGCCACACTCCGATTTGCAACATGGTCCCTAACATGAGGACCTTTTATGTTCCTGCTGCACAAACAATCTGCTAAACATCTGATGGTCTCAAGCTTCACATGAGAGTCTACAGTGATGCGTATACAACAACTGTCGATTCAGTCAACACCGATCGTTATGTGTGCCAGATATGTTCAAAGTTATGCTATACTTTGACAGCATTGAAAGGTAATGAACGAGCTCACAAATGGACAATGAGTGGCAGTCGCCTAACGAGACGTTGCGGTCGATAATATATATACCCCCCCATATATATATATATATATATATATATATATATATATATATATATATATATATAAACATATATGGACATTCTTTCAAGTCCTCAGGAGAGCTCAACATATGAAACTTATATAATTTCATACAGATAAATATTTACACTTCCATATAAGTGGAAATATGACACCTATTCCTTTAGCCATTATAAATTACTATATTTCAACTAGCTTATCTATGAAAGAAGTCTGCAGCTTCAGATAGCCACACGCACAATGGAGAAGCATATCTTTTGCTGTGGACATGTTCCTCATATAAAAACACAAAAAGATAGAATAAAAAATAAAATGATGAAATAAAATAAAAATAAAATAAAATAAAAAGATAGATATAGAATACAATAATAAAAGAATAAAATGATAAAATCATGAAAGTATGTGTTAGAAATTTGTTTCAAAAATAAATTCTATTCTAATCGTCTTCCAATGTATATATTTTATGTCTGGGTATAGCTAAGGTCAAAAACAGCAGCTTAAGAATCTCATCTATATTTTAACTCATTTTATTTTCAGAAAAGTTTTTTAAGGAATTATGGCGATGGAAACTATCACTTAATTTTAAAACTTATTTTCATTTTTAATTTTTAAATTAGCATTTATCTATTATTTTAATTTTAATTTTTGATACTGTTATTTTAAATGTTATTATTATTACAATTATTATTTCTGTGTATTCTAGTTGATCTTAACAGTGCTGTTGTTTGGATGGGTTCGATTCTGTTTGCATTATTATCATTACAAATATTCTTATTATTGTAACCACTATTACATTTATCATTATTATTAATATTAATATTAATATTATTCTGATTATAGTTATTACTATTAATGTTTACTATTGGCAGCCGTAGGAGATGGTAGAAGGATCAGCAAGAAAGAAATTAATTGATCATTATACCGCTTATTAGATTAATAATATTTAAATTTTCAGGATATATTTGTTTACATGTATATATGCGTATGTATGTGTGGATCTATGTATACATGTATATGTGTGTGTATGTGTATATGCGTGTTTAAATTTAACATAATGCAATATAACTTATGCAGGTCCACCCTCCAAATAAAGAGGAAATAATACATAATTTGAACTAGTTAAATGATAATTTACAGAAAATAGGCTCTCTCGGATCTTCATAAATGTATGTGTGTATATGTGTATTTGTGTATGTGTATGTATATGTGGGGGTATGTATGTGTGTATAAGTGTATGTATATGTGTGTATATGTACATGTATGTATATGTATGTATATATATGTATATGTGTATGTATATGTATATATATATGTATATGTGTGTGTGTATGTATGTGTGTGTATGTATATGTATGTATATGTATAAGTTTGTAGATGTATGTATGGGTGTGTATATTTGAGCGACATGGAAGTAAAATAAAAATAAATTAAGGTAAACAAAAACTAGTAAATAAGTGAACAGAGGTGGCCTGAATTCTGGAATTGATTGACTTAACAGTAACTCCTAAAAAATTACTGACAAGCGGTCAGATATCTTTGGTTTTATTATTATTGTTTATTATTTTTTATTTTTTCCTATTTTTATTCACATCTTTTATTACTCTACAGCTTAGCAGGACAGGACAATTTAAAAGGAAGGGAGGAAAGGAAAAAAAAAATGAAAATCTGTTTTCAAATGCCTTAAAAGTAATAAAGAATTCATCATTCGCATCTGATGAGTCGGGAGAATTAGACATTTTGTCTAAGCTCCCCGAAATAGTCTATAATGCAAGATCTCTAAGTCTTTTGTTATTTCTTTAATTATAAATTTGCTCTGTGACTCTAACAATAAGAGCACACATTGAGCTCTCAAACTGCGACAAGTTGTTTTAAAAAAAACCTATGTCGTAAGGAAGATTACTTCTCTGGACTTTTGGATTACTTTATATATATATATATATATATATATATATATATATATATATATATATATATATATATATGTAAATATATATATACATACGTATATATATATATATATATATATATATATATATATATATTAGCTAAGGTAGCGTGTACATGGAGTCAACCCCTGGTTACTGACTGTTTCTTGCCTATGCGATCTTCAGACCAAACGCATTCCGTCTGAAGATCGCATAGGCGAGAAACAGTCAATAACCAGGTGCCGACTCCATGTCCATGCTACCTTAACTCAAATATAAACGCTCTATCTATGATATTGAGCACTATCTGCTTAGAAATATAGCGCCCATATTATCTACAATATATATATATATATATATATATATATATATACACGGGGTGAGCCAAAAGTAGGGTTACAGTTAACGCTTAGACTTAATGAAGTAACTGTAACCCTACTTTTGGCCCACCCTGTATATATATCCGGCATCACCGCGGAGAAAGTGTAATGTGTAAAAATCTTCTACGCCATCAGTTAATCTCCCCTCAATGAATACGCATTAATCCACGCTATACGAAGAATTATATAGATTTACATATCTTCCATTCTTCATATTCGGTAAAGATATAGGATTTACCCATAGATAACTGATTAAAAAATCCTATACTCATTCTGGTTAATCCTCTTAAGATGTTTGTCAATAGATAGAATTGAAGAATGAGTTTGAAAAAATAGATTTGATATATAAATGAAGCCGAAGTCAAGCAAATTACCTACGAGTATTTCCTTTCGTCTGTAAGGGATATAATTGTATACGATACCCGTAAAAGCAATCATTGTATATGCAAAATAGAGAATAAGAAAAAAATAGAAAGGAATAACGATACATTCTAAAACTCTTACAGATAATAAAAATTTAATTAATTATACAAAAGAAGATTTAGCGTGAGCTTCAGAGTATATCAATTCTTTTTACAAGTAAAAATATGTTCCCTCCGCCGGGCGTAAGTATTTAAGTTATAATGTAATGAAATATATGAAATTAGAAAGACTAACGAAATTAGATAAGAATAAATATATAAAATCATTCATAAGATTGATTTTAGTACGTTTGAGAAAAAAACAATAATATCAGACATAAATAACACCAAGTAATTATTTATTAGACCCGGTTTTGTTAAAACCAGTATGAAAATTAACCACACCATTATATTATGTAACCCTTTTTTTCTTAGTGATATATAAGACACATTGCAGGGTTTTAAACGCACTAATAACATTGGCTGTTTTGAGGCAAATATAATTCAGATTTTCATAGAGACCTATTTATAGATTTATTCTATGTATTAATGTTTTTGACTATAGATTAAATACTCATTGATACACTTACGCAATTCCTGAGTGTATAGTTACGCAAGCAGTGATATAGTTTCGTTAACACATTTTCCATTCTTCATATTCGGTAAAGATATAGGATTTACCCATAGATAACTGATTAAAAAATTTACAGACTAACAGACACTAAATCTCCATTATAATAAGATTCTTGAAATTGGGCTACCACGTTAAGATTTTGCAAAACACAATTCCTGGCTGGAGATCCTATCGACGGGGCTTAAAATACACCGATTGATCGATGCAACAATAGATGAAACTTAGAAATAAGATTATGGATACTATATTATCGTTTCCCGAGTTTCATGTATATAACACATTCCTCAGACAGGAGAATAGTAAAAAGTGGTTGGTCAAGAGTTTTTATACCATGATGTTTGTTGGTGTGATCAGACATTTTTACGCGAGGCTTTTACTCGAAAGCATAATGTGATTCAGATGTGATAGAATTAAGAAGTGACAGAAAAAATGCGAAAAAAAAAATGAAATAAAAATAAAATAAAATTGATATAAAAGCATAACAATGAAAAAATGAATATAATTAAAAATAATAAAATAAAATAGAATAGAATAAGATATAGAAATAATACAAATATATAGAAATAAAAGAAAATAAATTATAAATAATATAAATAAATTACTAGAAAAAATAAAAAATGATGAAATAAAATAAAATGAAATGTAAAATGATAAATTATGCTGGTCGCGCCGTCGGTTGGTGTTGTAGAATACGCCAGCTGTGCCTCTGGTGAGGAGGGTGACTTCTATACATGGGCCAACTACTAAAAACCTACGTTTATCAGCTCTGTGCGGACTCTGAGTGCCGTCAAGAGGGCGTATCAAGTGCGATAGGAATCCGTGCTGTCGGCACGCCTTGATGTTGATGATGAATAAAACATTCAATGTCACTTATTTTTGTAAAAACAATGACCCTCTTATAAACAGTGTAATATGTGTAAGTTTAGAAAGGTTTAGGAATACATAGATATATCATAAAATAGCCCTGTTTACTGGAGCTGTAGAATACGCCGACTGCAACACTGCAGAGGGGTAAGAACCCATCCCAGTCGGGTCCCCTGTTGGAATTGGGTGCAGACCCGTGATTCCTAAGGACGGAATCCTGGTGGATGAGCAGTCCATGATATGCTACACTCTACTTTCGCTAGACAGGCGGCCGAAGATATCCACTAATCAATCGACTGGTTACGTCAAGTCCTAGCACCTCTATGATTGTCCCAAACGTACTTTTGGCGCATTCCCAACCCTTTTTATTATATATATGCTGGAAGGCGATGGCTCAGAGTCCGGGGTATGACCCTAAATTGTATCTAGTGGTGAGGTTCCAATTTTGGAGCTCTGGGGAGTGTGGTGTACTCTTGCATTGCCATTAATCCCAGGTCTACTCTGACCCGGAGTTGTTGTATCTGTTGGGGTCCCGTCCAAAGGTTAGATATTTGAAAATTACTTTAAAAATGTGTTAAAATGAGTATAAAAAACATTGGTTACATAACAATAATGAATAAACGAACAGCATCTTCGGCATAAAATAACTCAACGGTTGACGTAAAAACCAACCAACCAACCAAACAATCAACCAACCAGCCAACTAAAACGCCTCTGGTGGTGAGACTCCAGTTCTTGAGCTCTGGTGAATTTTAGAGTCACTGCTTTATTTTCATTATTCCCAGTTCCACGATGTGAAGGAAAAGATTGGTTGGTTGTTTGAGTTTTACGGCATATCAGTCCTCGCTGGTTTATTTTATGGTTTTGTTTTATTCATTCTTGATGGGTACACTATTCTTTTTAAAAACTCATTTTTTTCTAAACACATTTTCCAAACTCATGTTTTTCTATTTAACCCAGAGACTACCACTCCGGGTCAGAGTGGACTTGGGAGTAATGGTAATTAAGGGTTACTCATTCTTCAGAACTCCAGAACAGGAACCTCACCATCAGATAAAGTTTAACGTCATACCCAGGACACTAATATCCTCAGCCACTGCCTTTTAGTACATATATGATAAAAAGGGTTGAGGTTTTGCCATAAGCGCAATACCGTTGGGACAATCATATAAGTGCTAGGGCTTAACGTGACCAGTCAATTGATTGGAGGGGTCATATCCGACCGCCAAAGGACCAAAGTAGAGTGTTGCATGTCATGGATTACTCAGCTACCAGGGTTCCATTCTTAAGCATCACGGGTTACCACCCATGACTTGCATGTGGCTCCATTAGGAGGGAGTCTTACCCCTCTGTAGAGGTGCATTCGGTGTATTCTAAAGCCCCAGCTGACAGGGCTGTGAAGGAAAATAGAAATATGGTAGCTTAGCTTGCTGTGCATCTCGTAAAAAAAGAAGATAATCATGGTTCAGAAATTCCTTTACGACTGCACTGCTTTCCCCTTTTTAGTGACATCTATTGTTGGCACTCTGACTTCCCATAGGAATTTTACTTACATTGATTTTATGCTATTTCATTTATTTGTTTATTTATCTCTTACTTACTGAAGATTTATGCGGAAAGTTTTCTGCTTCAGGACTATTAACAGGCGCCTCCTGGCATTGGTGCCCTAGGCAACTGCACCTACTGCCGATACCTTAGGCAGTCGATGACATTTGTCAACATATTTCGAGATTGTGCCGAGACGGGTATATATATATATATATATATATATATATATACACACACACACACACACACACACACACACACACACACACACACACACACATATATATATTATATATATATATATATATATATATATATATATATATATATATTCAAACAAATGTGCTTAAAAATCCTTATTGTTTTCAAGTTTTTTCTTTTTTCTTTGAAGATTTCTAACAATATTTTGTCCAGTTGGACACATGGCGCAACGGATATAAGGATTGTGTTAATGCAGTTCTAAGTGACAATCATCTCTAGGTTGCAAGTTCAATCCTGACCACGGGCGATAATAACATAGAATACTTAACACAGCTTAACACTTGTATCCGGTCATGGTTAACGGAATGAGAACAGTCTACCTCTCTGGATTGAATAAAGGGTTAGTTTCGATGTTCCGTGAAAGCTCACAGTTACGGCATGAAGCCTCTCGAGATCGACAAGAAGGTTCCCGAGTTCGAAGAGAAGGTTCCCGAGTTCGAAAAGAAACACCTGAAGAAGGAAGGAGGACACTTCGGCCGAAACATTTTGTAGATAAAAATAAAGACGGCGACAATATTCCCAATTATCCAAATAATACAATTGTTTTTATTAGAACATTAAAATAACGTTTTCCTAGCTCGTTAGAAACAGTTAAAAATAAACATCCACCGTTATCTAACATCACCTTAGAGACAAAAACAAAACAATAGTTTAGTCAAATAATAAACTGTCTGGATAATGATAGTTTAGAAAATATAAACAGCCTTAATAATAATAACTCTTGCGGATAACTGATTAATGCCTTTCAAGATGATGAAAAATTGTTCGAAAACTTGAAAGAAAATAGAAACAAAACTGAAAACAATAAGGATTGTATTATTTTTAACCAAATTTTAATACATTGGAGAATAAAACAATAATAGCATAAATCAATAACACCAAGTAATTATTTATTAAACCCGGTTTTGTTAAAACCAGCATGCTCTATATACTATGTAAACCTTTATTTTCTAGTGGTATATAATACATATTGTAGGATTTTGATCGCATTAATAACATGGGCAATTTTGAGGCAAATATAACTCAGGTAGACTTTAATAGAAACAATCGTGAAGGAATAAGATTCTAAGTAAGATTAAAAAGGATTATTTGATAATCAGTGAGAATATAACGTAAATTAATAAGGGAACTGTGATGTCGGTTGTGAAAAAGTTTTGGTTACAGAGACACACATCATGTCCATTATGATAAGATACATGCATACAAACATAGGTGAGTATTTATTTAACCATTTCATCACCAACAGGATATGATACAAAGTCAGTTTTTTAAAGCTAGCTACAGTTGCTTGGATTTCAGAGGGTTGTTTTATTTTTCTACATATTGCATACTGGTTTTAACAAAACCGAGTTTAATAAATTATTACTTATTGCTATTGATCTCAAACGTACTAAAATCTGTTGTAATGGAATATTCCACACTCTCTCTCACCCATGAGGTCTGACTATACAGATAGTGAGCATGGCATTATACTGGGCTGTTGACTGGTCTTCTTATTAGACTACAACCTTGTCTGATTGTATCCTTTCTAGGACACAACAACATTAATTCTATGAATGATTTTATATAGAAATCAATTAAGATAAAATTAAAATAAGTATAATGTTTTATATGCGTTCATTAGTCTTTCTAATTTAATATATTTTATCCCATTATTATCTAAATACTTACGTTCGGGGGTGCATATTTGTGCTCGTAATAATAAGATACATCCATTCAAACATAGGCGTGTATTTATCTGACCCCTTCACCACCAACAGTGTATGATACAAAGTCATTTTTAAAAAGAAAGCTAGCTACAGATGCTTGGATTTCAGAGGGTTGTTTTAGTTTCATACCTTGTGTAAAATAGACCGTGGGATAAATACAATGAAATATTTTACTTACTTATTATACAGCACCATATCAGGCAACCAAAGTTTATGGCAAGGAATTCTTAATGCTGTTAT
>CM042139.1:55334811-55367311 GCA_023376005.1 Doryteuthis pealeii
GAGGTGTGTGTGTGTGTGTGTGTTAGTTAAATTAAGATTATTATACTTTTTACATATTGAACTATTTTTGCAATAGCTTTTAAATAAACATATCAAACGTTGTAATAGTTAAATTATCATACTGTGGTATATCTAGGTCCTGCTAATTTAAAAAAAAAAGAGATAACAACGCCTGAAGTAAAAGGGATGCATTGCGGAATAAAATAAAATTAATATGATGTTTCTATTATTATGAGAAAGTTATTCATAGATACAATTCATAGTACAATTTACACTATTAAAGGACAATATTCAAAACTTTCTCCGAAAAATTCAGAACTATTTAAAGAAAATGCAATTCTGCTAAATCCGTCTGAGTTATATAACATTTTTTTACATAAAAAAAGCAAACTTATTTCGTACTCAGTAACAAAACTGGTCTTTTACAAAATCGAATTGTAAAAAAAAAATAAAGAAAAGTAAAGTAAAAAAAAAAGGTATTTGTTTGATGAAAACCATGAATACCAATCAAGTTTCATTTCTCAAAAATCGACCTATTTTTGACTGAAATTTTTCGTCGTCTTTTTTTTTTCGTCTATTATGAATGTAGTAATCGATGAAGTTCTTCATTATGAAAACTGATATCCTGTTGTTTGAGTATAGCATGTGGAATTGACAAGTTCCCAATATTAGTTCAAATAAACAGATGAATACGAGATTTGCAAATAAATATGGACACAACTACTTCATTTTTTAAATATTTTTTTTTTATGCAGTACTAGCGTTGATCTCTTTGAAATAAAACCACTGATCTCTCATCAAATATCAAACAAGTCTATCAAGAAAAAAGAGTTATTTGATAACTAAAAGAAAATATATCATTGTATCAATAAATATATAATTAGATCAGATAATTGTATCAAAAAGATACATGATATAGTTATTGGAACTTCTGTTTAGGATCGGTGTAAAGTATCTGTAAAACATCTGATTTTTTGTTGTTGTTCTTGGCATCCTTCCGTCTGCTAAAGACGATGGCGTAGTGTCCACAGTTTTTTTATCTGCATCTGCGTGAGTGGCCAAAACGACCAAATTTTGAATGGCAATCTCTGGTGCAGTGACTGCAAAACAAACAGTGATTCTTTCTGTCGTTGCTGTTGTCTTTCCTTCCTTCTGGCTTTTTTTTTCTGTGTCGGTTTCTTTCCTCTCTTTTTCACTCCCTTTCTTCCCTTGTTTGACGAGGTGGTGCCAGGACGCTCGGTTTTCTGCACAAGCCTCCCATGATTAGTGCTAGGTTTACCTACATGTTATATTACTGAAGCTAAGCAGCGATAAACCTGTTCAATACTTAATTGGGTGACCATTTAAGCAAAAGCAGGTACTGTAAGCAACCTGAGTCCTTTGTTTATCAAAATGATTCAGTATTTAAAAAGTAAAGATGAGGGAGTGGCCTCGGTATGAGCCGGACAGCGAGGGAGTCTATCCTCCTTTCGGTAGCTTAGACCAGGG
The DNA here is from genome assembly GCA_023376005.1 of Doryteuthis pealeii. NCBI lineage: Eukaryota > Metazoa > Mollusca > Cephalopoda > Myopsida > Loliginidae > Doryteuthis > Doryteuthis pealeii. The sequence goes on from CM042139.1 coordinate 55,336,300, forward strand.
AGATTGTTTTTGCTGAGGTGGAGCGCCACACCTACCGTCAGCTTTCCACTTTATCACACATATCAAATTACTCAAATTGTGCTATGCATGCGCTGAGTTGGCGGGGACCGATATCGAACCCAGAACCTTGCGATTCTGAGGCGGGTGCTCTACTGACTGAGCTAAACCGGCCCCACTTTGATTCGGCATTTAATGATCCGAAAAGTGTTTATATGCCGTAAAACAAAATAACAACCAACCTATAAGCTAAATAATCCATCCCTTGGGTTTAATTAAAAAAAAATATTTTTTTATTTTATCATTAATTTTTTTTTCATTCTATTTACACTAACTTATCAATAAATCATAATAAATTATAATAATGTATAATTAACATTTTTTCTGCCTAAATCTTTTTAGAGAAGAGCAAGTTAAAGTACAGACATGGATTTGATCTACAATAAACGGTGATCGTGGTCCAATGGTTATCGTCTTAGGAAATGGATACGGCGACCCGAGTTCAAATCCTGGACGAGGTCGTTTGATATTTACATAGCGTCAATATCCTTGGGAAAGGTATGCCTGCAACTAATCTCCCTTCAACTGTGGGTAAATACTAGTACATACTGGACTTTTAAAGCTTGGTTAGGCAACCTGTCTAGGAAAAGGAAAGTTCTGAATCAACCCTGTTAAACTCCCCTTAAGAAATTGACCTTGTGTCGCATCCTACTCCCGTGGAGGGGTTGGGTAAATACAGATAAACAGACTTCCGCCTAAGATAAGAGTATGATGTCTGTTCTTTTCATCCGGGTTTTTTTCGGGTTGGGTGCACCCCCCCCCTTAAAAAGTTGTTCCTTGATATAAGGATTCCAAATATTAATCAGTACTTCCCTATTGTGCAAAAGAACCAACATTGCCTGCTCCCCGCTACCAGTGTCATGAATGTGGCATACTAACCAGCCCCACCCTTCATGCATGCGTCTGTTCTCTCTAAAGAGTTATTGTATACTGGATCCGACAGTATTCAGTATACAGTACATTGAAACTACATGTGCGCCAGACATATAGTAATTCACAACATCGTGCTAAAACCACGAGGTAGACAGTTCGCGTAATGGTTCCGTAATCCTTGCAGTCTCTGGTATTTGTCTCTCATCCCACTTATGAGGGCGTAACACAAGGACATTTTTATGTGGGTCCACCCACAAGCCAAAGCTCATGGGTGGTAGGCACAAAAAATGCGTTGATTCCGTCGGCATCCACCCTCAAATGTGGCACTGGGAAATAAACCCAACCCTGCCCCTTTAAATTAAGGGGGTTGGTATTGTCTGGGGAGATAGCCTCCTGGGATCAACGCTGTTAATTTTACTTAGCGGCTCCAGGGGCCGAAGCACTCTAGATATTTACCTCATACTCCACTTGTACGGGTTAGGCACAAGGCCCTATTAACGTGGAGCCACCTTCAAGACGAAGCTTATGGGTGGTAGGCATAAAAAATGCGTCGATCCCGTCTGCACCCCCCTCGAGTGAGCGCCTGAGGTGATGGGCAATAAACCCAGCACTGCCCTTTAAATCAAGGGGGAAGGTATTGCTTGTGGGAGGTATTTGCCTCTCTTCCCACTTATGAGGGTATGACACAAGGACATTTTTATGTGGGCCCACTCATAAGCCGAAGCTTATGGGTGGTAGGTGAAAAAATTGCGTCGATCCTGTCGGCATTCCCCCTTGAGGGGGCGCCTCAGGCACTGGGCAATAAACCCAGCCCTGTCCCTTTAAATCAAGGGGGCAGGTATTGCCTGGGAGGATTGCCTCTGTTAATTTTATTACCTAGCCACTCCAGAGGCCGAAGTACTCTGAAGCTAAGAAATCACCTTGATGCTCTTAGACAGCCGTGTATAAATAATCCTGGATCTGCGCATTCCCTCTCTGCGGTAGGTACGCCAGGCTAGTCCACAACAGAAGTCAGATTTGCATTTGAGACAGACACTACACTTTGATACTATCACCACTTACCAATTTAATAATAACAACAACAAAAACGAAAAGAAACATCGAATATAAATAATTGTTAAAATATCTATTTGATTCATAACAGGCACAAGCACTCCTAGTCAGAGTGAACCGGGGAGTAATGGCAATTAAGGGATACTTCACACCCCCAAGACTTCCAGAACTTGAGCTTCATCATCAGATGTAATTTAGTGTCATACCCAGAACACCCCTATTTGGGTGATGGTATAACCCCTCTGCAGGTGGAGACAGTCAGCATATTTTAAGCCCTGTCGACAGAGTTGTTGCTTGGTGAATAGTGTGACTTCTACACATGGGCCAACTACTAAAAACTTACGCTTATCAGCTCTGTGCGGACTCTGAGTGCCGTCAAGAGGGCGTATCAAGTGTGATATGAATCCGTGCTGTCGGCACACCTTGATTTTGATGATGAATAAAACATACTATGTCCCTTAAAAACAAAAACAAAGACCCTCTTATAAACTGTGGGTAATATGAGTAAGTTTTGAAAGTTTAGGAATATATAGATATATGAAATAACCCTGTTTACTGGGTCTGTAGAATACGCCGGCTATACCTCTGCAGAGAGGTAAAGACTGCTCTCCCAATGGGGTCACCTGATGGCTGTGGGTGTTAACCCGCCATGCTTAAGGACGGAATCCTGGTGGCTGAGCAGTGCATGACATGCAACACACCACTTTGGTCCTTTCTTAGGCTAGATGAGCGGTCGGAAAGACCCCCTCTGATCAATCGGCTGGTCACGTCAAGCCCTATATGATTTTACCGATCATATTGCTCTTATACCAAACCCATTTTTATCATATATGTGTTAGAAAGCTGACTGTCTTAGTGTCCTGGGTATGATGTTAAACTGTATCTAATGGTGAGGTTACAATTCTGGAGCTCTGGAGAATGTGGAGTACACCTTCGTTGCCATTACTCCCATATCAACTCTGAACCGGAGTGTTAGTACCTGTTAGGTATATATATACATATATATATATATATATATATATATTAGGTATATATATATATGTTAGACATATAATCTATGTGTTATATAAATAATAACATGGAGGCGCGTGGCATAATGGTTAGAGACGTAGGAAATGTACTCGTCGACGCGAGTTTAAATCCTAGACAAGGCTGTTTGCACTTCACATAGCGCTAATACCCTTGGGAAAGGTATGCATCCACATATCCCCCCCCCACTCAGCTATGGGTAAAATAATAGGGCTGGCTGACTGGGATCTTTACCCTTGGATAGGTAACCAGTCTAGGAGAAGGAAAAATCTGAATTTGAAAGACCTGAGGTCAGTTGTTGATTGGGGTTTGTGGCATTCCTTGTGCAGCAATTCTTTCCTATCGACTGGGCCAAAAAATGCGGATGGTCCAACACAAGCCTTCACCACAATGTAGGTTGTTCATTGGATGAACCATCTTGCGTCGAAATCAACGAAAGAGTTAAAATAGATGAAAAAACGAGTTTTAAAATTTTGCTTAAAAAAATGAGTTTAAAAGATTTTGAATAACCAACAAGAGTAGATAAATCAAAAGTCTTTGGCTTAAAATAACTGAAATGTTGACATGTCGTAAAAACCCACCCAACCAACCAACCAGCCAACCAACCAAACAACAGATTATAAAATATTCGCTTTTTATTTAAAACATGAGCAGAATTGATTAGAATATCCCTTTGAATATATGGAAAAACATATGCAACTTTCTTTTTTTTTTCTGCCATATTTCAGGTAAGAAAGCATAATATGCCGAAATTGTGGTTTATTTTCTTTCTTTTTTTCAATGTTTCAATCAATAAAACAAAACGACACTAATTCTGACAATTTTTCAATTGCACACGGAATTGACAGCTGTCATAATACAATCAAAATCTATTTTTTGGAATGAAGTTATTTAAAATGAAACGCACCTCACAGCCATCTAGTGTAAAAAAAGAGCACCGTAGACAATTTGTGTGTGTGTCTGTGTGTGTGTGCATAAATATATGTGTATATATATATGTACGTGTGTATATATATATATATATAGGTGTTCATATACATGTGTGTGTATATATATGTGCGTGTGTATATATATATGTGTGTGCGTATATATATATATATTATATATATAATTAAATAACGATAATAATATTGATATTAATAGAATACATAGAGCAGAATGGGTTTAAAACATAAACTGTTATATATATATATATATATATATATATATATATATATATATATATATATATATATATATATGATTTTGAATGTGATGTAATGAATATGTAAATACCTTGGTGCTCCATCACTATAATCTGATTGGACAGTGTCATGTATAAATATTCGACACTGGTAGTACAAGCGCCTAAGCCTAAGCCTACCATCCTAGACTTACTCGCCAGACTACACCACGACTGCTCGGAAGACGTACTGCTATTCGACGTACTGCTATTCGACGTACCAGCTTCTACTGCGATAATATACCAAATACCAACTTCGTAATATATCCCTTAACCCGAATATATCAGGATGTTTGTTTTTAGAAGCGCATTGCTTCCAAAATCTTATTTCCTTCGCCGAAAGCATAGGCCTGGTTTGTTGTTATCCACTCAACGTCCGCATACCTCATAGGGTAGAGGCGGATAATTATCATTGACAGGTTAATTTCGCATGGATTGTGCAGTGCGTATCGGTTGGCCGAGCGGTAAAGTCTCTGACTCTGCCAGCTGGACTCCCGGTTTCGATTTCTGTCGGAGGGAAATCGTTAGTATACATCGCTGATAAGACTTAATAAAGTTGAAACAGTCTGTACGATGTTCTACGCGCCGCACGATCGCTTGCCGAAGTTCGCTTGTCATGATTATTTTCTATAATTATCGAATTTTATACGATATACGCATTGTAATTGCCTTCAAGCAAAATATAAATTATAATATATATATATATATATATATATATATATATATGTGTGTGTGGATGATATCAAGTATTACTTTAATAGGAATCAACCAAAATTGAGAACTCAAATGTACATATAAGGATTTGTGCATATATCTTTTGACATATACGGAGTATTATAAATAAATAAATGAAATGATATATACCTTTAGAATATAAATTTATTTCGACATTATAGACTCATCAGTTCTATTTTTGTTGAATTTATTCTTTAATATTTCACCGTCGGTCTTACTGGTGTAATTTTCACATTTCTCTCTTTTTTTTTTCACTTTTTAAAAAAATTCCGCGTTTCTTAGATACGCCAGTTCATAGGCACGCGCACACTTGCGATTTCTATAAACTTCATGTTTTGCGCGTGTTGACTATGCTGTTACGTCATAATTTCGAAATTTGATTTTTTACTTGTAAATGTGTATGTCTGAATTTTCTGTATTTTGTGTTTCTATTTTCAGGTTTTTGTATGTGATATACAGAGTGTTCAGGATAAATTTGACATATTTATATTTGGTTATTTTTCTCCGCAGGTTGGAGGTATTGACACACACTACGCATCATTTATAAGCTTGGACCTGATAGAATGGATGACTGGAACCCACCTGAATCATGGAAGAGAATAACTTGTATCATGATGATTAGCACCGGCAATCAAAATAAGGAGATTATGGTTGCTGCCCAATGCTCCCTGAACACTGTAAAAACAACCAGGCATGAACTGGAGAATTGCAATGGAGACGACGAGGCTGTGGCTAGAAGAAAGCAACATAACAGACGATTCAATTGCGTTCGTAAAGCAGAATTCTTCGAAATCTACAGAAAAAAGTGTTGGAGTACCCTCAGATGCCTACGTGGAGTTGCTAAACACTGTAGTCAAGTCCTGGATAACAAGGGTAGCCAATTGTAGGCCTAATGTATGGCAGTAGGATTCGCCCCCTGTCACATTTCTGGGAAAAGTCAAAAATGGTTGTCGGCGAATTTTACGACTACACCAGTCCCAATGTTTGGCCTCCGAACTCCCAGATCTTAAACCCCATGGATTAATATGTATGTGGCGCTGTTGAGAAAGACACCAATCACCGTGCCAGTACTACAAAAGCTCAGTTAATCGACAGAATTAAGGTAGTTTTTGAGACCCTTCCCATCAGCTTGCTCCAAGTTCCGGAGCAGGATTGAGGCTATGATCGACGCTAATGGCGGTTATTTTGAGTGAAACTTGTTGACTGTAGTGTTATTTCTGTGCCTGATGAATTTCTTTACGATCCAATTTCTTTATAAACACCCTGTATATGGGCACGTAATTTTTATGTTATTAAACAGGATCTTTTATATAAGTTTAAAATTATTGACATGCTAAGATTTGAATATCATTTCATTTCTTCTGTTTAATAGTTTTTTTTTTCGGTTTTTGAATTTTTTTTATTGCTATTTTTCCTCCAGACAAAAGTTGCATTTGTTTTTGAATCCTGTTGGTGCTTTTGACTTTTTAATTATTTTTTTAATTTTATTTGTGGGTTTTTTTCTTTTAGTTTCTAGAAATGTTTACAAAGTTCGGTTTGGTTTTTTAATTTTTCGTTTGTAAATAGCTAATGATTATGACAATAGTGTAGAAATCATATTAGTGCAGCTGATGGCCTTGAGGGTGAGTGACGGCGCTTGACCTCGATCTCACCTTGCGTTCTGCGGATGGAACGTGAGAACCGGAAGGCAATAGAAGGCCCCCTTCCGGTTTAAGGATACTAAGTAAGTAACTTAGTTAGTTAGAGTTAGAAGTTAGAAGCCAAGCTGATCAAGATAATGTAAGGATCCGCGCGCATTGTCTGGTCTGGGGATCTACGAATAAAGTAACATCATCGTAAATCGAAGTCTTGTGTTTATTACTAAAAACTAACAATGGCACAGGGCTTCTGATAAGGAATTATCCCCAACGGAAACCAGACCAGAAATCCTCAATAGAAGACTAGACGAGACCTTAGAAGATATACCAGACCAAGATAGATGATAGACGATCAGAATAGCAAAGCCGGCCAGAAGAAGATACGACCAGAGTAAGAGGTAAGAGAAGTATATAACATATACCTATTTAGTGCCGGTAAAGAAGGGTATACAACAAATGATTGTGATTGTATAAACGAAATTTCCATGGCGTGCTGGTGCTCCCGAAATATATCGTTTTTTCTCAATTTTTTCTTTTGAGAATATCTCTGCCTGGTATACAATGTTCTTGGATTTACATAAACCTCCGAGAGGACAATTATTTTTATTTCAACAGTTGCAATCGGGTTCGTCTATTGTTATATTGATGTTTTTGTATTTTTGGTAGTTTCTTATTTGTTTTTCTTTATTGCGTGCGTTAAATATATTATTCATGTTGTTTGTATATGAATAACTAATCTTTAGTGTTTTTCGGTTAAATATTTTATTTAATGGGTTATTGATGTTAAAGTGTTTGTCAATCAGAATGAGGAAAACCTTACCTATATTTATATTAGTTAGCCTGCAATAAGGAGGATTGAACCATATTATTTTACGTTTTCTAAAAAAACTAAAATATTAAGAACCCCTAAAAAATCAGACCAACAAATCTAAAAACCGGAAACGTAAAATAATATGGTTCAATCCCATGTTATTGCAGGCTAACTAATATAAATATTGGAAGGGTTTTCCTCAATCTGATTGACAAAGACTTTAACATCAATTTTGTTTAAAATAGAAATCTTTTGATTGTTTCTTTCAATTAAAAGAAAAAGAAAAAGACGTGCATATCGCATTAATGCGTCCTGGTATCCTACCCTAAAAATACTAAGTGGTGCCTGCTGAAAAACCAACCCGCGCTAAATAAAATGAAAAAAAAAAACGAAAAAAAAGTAGATAAATTCGTGACAGTTGTTTTGAATTAAAATAAAATGAGAAATATCGAAAAAATTTTTTTTAAAAAGGGGTGGGGAAAATATTTACATTTACTTATCGATAAAAAACCTGGGTGATGACTTACTTTTAACGCTTTCAAACGACTAAAACAATTATTTGTCGGTAAAAACGCCTTCAAACCACTAACAAATATTTAAAAAAAGGGGGTGGGTTTAAAATATTTACATTTACTTGAGAAAAAAACTTAAGAAATATCGCTTTCATATCGCCTTAACTTTTCGGGAAAAACACCTTCAAACAGTTAGGGAGTTCAATCATAGCGCGGGTTGGTTTTTTCAGCAGGCACCGTGTAGCGTTTTTTAAGGCATGATGCAAGGACGCATTTATGCTATAATACCAGAAAAAGATAGAGACATTTTTGTTTTAAGTATAGTTTGTGAAGCTCCCGCCAAAAAAAAGCCCACATTCTTTGGGCATATCTAATATATATATATATATATATATGAAGTAAAGCTAAGTATGTTTCTTTTACTTTTCTAACTCTTTTTTTTGTGTTCTTCCTTAGAATTATGTCCTAAAATTACGTATACTTAAATTCTACTTAAAGCAAAAGTATATTACTTCTTTTCATGCTTAGTAGAGCGTTTATTATACGTGAAATTATAGTGACGGGGATTTCACTAGTACATGTCAGTTTTACAAAAGTAATGAGCAAATGATAAAGAAATATGAAAGCTGAGATATGAAATGCTAACTCGTATTGTCATTTGAAAACTTGAAGAGAACAAAACAAAAAACGAAATAGACTGCTAAGGGCTTGGTCTGGTTACTTTGTTTAATAGCACACCAACATTCGTGGGTCATTTAATTCCAAACCAATCCTTATAGAAGTACACGGTCACCTTGCGTCGTATAATGGTTAGCTAGATGGATTAGCAGACTATTGTTAGTGAGTTCAGTTCTCACTGGGTACCCAGCATTTCTAGCCTTGTGCCAGATCTAAGCTAAGCTTAGTAAATAATTAGAATAACTGTAGCGGTCCTATCTAACTCATAGCTGGTGAATGAGGCATGTTAGTCATTAGACTACAGACTATTGTTAGTGAGTTCGATTCTCACTGGGTGCCCCATACTACCAGCCTTGTGCCACATCTAAACTAAGCTTATAAAATAACTTGAAGAACAGTTCCAGTTCTATTTAACCCATAGCTGGTGGATGTAGGAGTTCGCATGTTAGACATTACGCTACAGACAATTGTTAGTGATTTCGATTCTCACAGGGTGCCCCATACTTATAGCATTGTGCTACATCTAAGCTAAGCTTAAAAAATAGGTTGAAGAACAGTATTAATACTATTTAACCTATAGCTATGGGATGAGGGAATTCATACCTTTCCCAAGTGAACGGAATATCACAATTGGAGTTCAACCTCGCTTACTACGATATCGCAATCCAGCATGCTAGCCATAAACGTCAAAGACCATTGTTACTGAGTTTGATTCTCACAGAGCACCCACAATGCTAGCTGTGTGCCACATCTAAACTAAGCTTAGAAAATAACTTGAACAGTAATAGTTCTATTTAACCCATAGCTAGAGGATGAGGGACTTTATATATTTTTTTAAGAGAACGTAATAGAGAGACCTGAGTTCTGACTAGCTTACTACGATCTCACAATCGAGCATGTTAGCCATTACGCCACAGACCATTGTTGGTGAGTTTGATTTTCACTGGGTGCCCCATACTTCTAGCTTTCTGCTACATCTAAGCTAAGCCTAGGAAAATAACTTTAAGAACAGTGAAAGTATTATTTAAGCCATAGCTGGTGAATGAGGGAGTTCATACATTTCTTAACGTAAAAGCACGACTATGCTTGATTGCGACTTCGTAGTTAGTTTGAACTCCAGTCGCGCTTTTACGTTAAATGTATGAACTCCCTCAGGTTCCAGTTTTGGAGGTTTGGGGAATGTGGAGCACCCCTTCATCACCATTGCTCCCTGGTCCACTCTGACCCGGAGTGGTAGTACCTGTTAGGGTCCCATCTATGTGTTAAATAGAAAAATGTATTTATAAAAAAATTGTATTATCCATTAAGAATTGATTTATTTCAAAACTTTATCGGCATAAAATGACCCACTAAGGTTGATATGCCGTAAAACAAAACAAACAAACAAATGAAATTGCTAAATTTCTAACCAATTTATGTTGCAAAAACGAGGAATTTTGGTGCATTTTAGTAGATGCTATTTGACGATATTTCTCCAAACAATGGTGCAAGTAAGAGATCTAGTTTTTGATATCAGTATTTATTATATCAACACACAAGTTTTGATGTTTGAGAGGATTTGGTATTTTAAAAAAAAGTTAAAAATCGACCTACCCTATTGTATACGTCTTGAAGCTTTCATTTATCCAGTGCCCTTTTTTTACGAGAAATACTTCTTTCTCAAAGTTGAATTCACAATATATCACATTTACGGAGGCATAACACTCATAAGACATATAAGGGTTAAAAAATTATAACTTTTTTGGTATCCATACATAATAACCCAACATATATCTTTAATTTCGATTTCTTTGTTTAAGGGCATATCAACCTTCGGGGTTTATTCAATGCCAAAGCCATCCTTGTAGAAGAAAAGTAAGTAAATGTGAAATGAACATGGTAGTCTATTGTCTGTATCAGGCAGACAGTGACGAAGTATACCCCCTTTTCACTAGTCCTAGATCAGGAAGCGCCACACCTAGCGTCATCTCCCCACTTTATAGCACAAATATTCGTTTTTCAAAAGAACGATCGCTTTTGATTTTATTTTTTCACTTTATATTAAGATTATAGAGAAATGTAGATGTTTAAGCAGAGCGCCATTCACTGCCTAAAGATTGCTCTGCTTAAACAGTGTTAACCACACACTGTGGTAGTATATATATATATATATATATATATATATATATATATCTTTGTTGGGGTACCAAGTTTCTTGGTACAAGGTACATGGAGGCGGGGAGAAATGTATAAATGTAAACTGAATTTGGCCATTTGCCTGTCTTAATAAAATATAAACGTGGTTTGACAAAGGTCTGTGGGCCCCAGATAACCACGAGTGGAAATGGTCCATAATCACGATACCCATGGGATTTAAGGTCTTTTTATTCGCACACACACACACACACACACACACACACACACACACACACACACACATATATATATATATATATATATATATATAATATAAGTTAAACCTACTGAGTCAGATATACCTACTAATAGTTTCGCTTAGTAGCTCATCATGGCAAAAATCTACTTGACAGAGTCAGATTCTTGCCCCGATGAGCTACTAAGGAAAACTATTAGTAGGTATATCTGACTCATTAGGTTTAACTTTATTATTTGCTCTACTTAGGTATCAAGCACTTTTTACATTTTAGTTTTAGACAATCCGAGGGTGTTATATATATATTTTTTTTATTTATATATAATTCATTTTTTTCTTTTGGCCAAATGTTATAGTGTTAATCGATTATTTTCGGTTGGTGCAATCCTCTTGGTCTTTTCTTTTTTTCATTTTTTCCCCCAGGTTAAGTTTGGTAGTATATTTTTACTAACAAACTATTTGCCGTTTTTATTCTTATCGCAAGAGTTTACTAATAAGATTAGTATATATATATGTATATATACTAGCAAAAGTAGCCAGTCCATGACCGGACTAAAAAAAATTAGGAACGCCAGAGAGTGAATGAGAAGGGGGAAAATAAGAGGAAAATGATTTATCAAATAAAAAAAATCGCCGTGAATTTGTATAGTAGAATGTTTGTTTATTTTACGAATTTTTTTTCTATTGAGATATTATATTTAAAAATGCATTCCTAAACTTTGTTAAAGATTTGACATTAACAAAGCTAAAAATTAGTGTATTATAATATTTGTTTATTTTAAGAATACTCTCTTTTTGTTGTTTAATGTTTCCATTTTTGAAACAATTTTATTTTTTAAAGCGAGCTTCCTTGCCTGTTGATTTCCATGGTAGAAATGTATTCGTTTAATTCCTTTTTTACCGTATTAAAATGTAGCAATAAAATGCTAAGAATTAAAAACTTACAATTATCCGTATTACAATTTCTTTTTTTCTTTTGTTTTGGTTTATAATAGTGTTTTTTTTTTCTAAAACTCTTTTGTACATATGACAAATTGGAGAAGTTTATAATTTGATTTATTTCCTTTTTCGACCCCTAAAAGTAACAAAGAAAGTAACAACTAAACATTACCTTATTTGTAGGTGGAATATAAAGGTTTGAGTAATTCTGATTAAAAATGGATATATTTTATTCTAAAATAAAAGAATTAATAATAAAAAACAGTTGAGTTATTATTAATCGTTAAATGTTTTCGTTTATTATTGTTATATAATTTGCTGTAAAAAATAATTCAATCGATAAAACCACACACAAATTCAATATTTAGAAAGATTATTTTGTTTTATTTCTAGCCAAATAAATATTTATAAGATTGGACCGGGAATACGCGAAAAAATCCGAGCTGAAACGATTAGGGCACGAATTTGTCTATTTCAAATTATCAGTAGGCGGTGCCATGCGGCCATTTTGTATCACTGCTGAAATAGGCAGCAGGCAGCGAATCTATTTTATATTAGCTGCAGCAACCATGCCACAATTATTGCAAATCGTTTGATTTGTGTTTAATTAATTAATTATATCCCTTAATCAGTAGAAATCAATAACCAAATTTGGTGTGTTTCTTAGTTATAGGAATATTAAGGTATATATAAGATTTCGAATTTGAGTGACATTTCTTTTCTGAGTTATACATCGACACGTACATACCAAACTTTCTTATATATATATATATATATATATATATATATATATATAATATATATATATATATATATAGTCAAAATAGAGTGCAAATAAAAATGAAGAGACACACTGCCACCATTAATTAAAAACATACACAAAATCTACAATAAATCCAAAATTTCTTATTTAAAGGAAATTATATAATTCAAATAAGTGCACCTGTGGATTGGCTCATTGCACTTTTATCGGAGATTCGACCAATGTGTTCAATTGAGGTTGTTTATTCCAAACACAAAAAGTGATGACACATTCGAATCAAGCTGTGATGTGAATTTCCTTATATCAAAATAAAATAAAAGCGAATATGACAAGTGTCAAATAAGCGTGGTGTTTCCTTGAGATTAGCGAATGTGAATGAAAGGAACATCCTATCAGAACACGATAAATTCCCAGTTTTCCTAGGTTTTGACACCTTTATTCATGGGAAAAAGATCGCAACAAAATAACTGTAAAGACCAGTTTCTAAAATCGACCGGTTTTTATTTTCCAAGTATCATTTCATATATCGTATATCTCTGCTTGACAGATATCAAGTACGAAAGCTGGGGTTCGTGTTGTTACAATGTCTAGAGTCGAATAACCAATGGCTGACCTCTATCTGTATATCTATAGCGTATCTGGTCAAGAGCAGATCATCCTGTTCAGCCTAAACACAGGGGCAGATCACTATTCTACTTATACATCAGAGACAGTTTTAGGAAGCTTTAAGAAAATATTGTGACCTAATCATTATTTTTTTACTGAATGTAAAACTCGTTATCTTAATCTCAAACAGAAGGTGGTATATTTTTTAATATCTTACAAGCCGATCCCGAGTATCATATGACATCTGAGAAAGCAAGAACTTTGTCGTTACCTGAATTTAGCATATAAGATCATGTAGACATCTTTAAGTCATTATTTGAAAATAGAAGAGGTCTTATATGTCATTAGACCTATCTATTTATACCGTGTTGTGTCTAGTTTTTTGTTTTGTTTATATACGTATTATATGGAGTTTCTAAACGTCAGTTTCCTAATTAGCAAGCTAATGTTGATCTTCCCATGAAACAAGACATAAACTAATGGATACCTTCAGGCAAGGATATATTTTAATTTAAAAGAAATCTCAATTTAAAAATTTATGAAAATAAATGAGAAACTGTTATTAAATTAGAGTTTTGGACACTTTAATAAAAATCACCCCCCACACACAAATGGATGAGTGCACATACACACATATACACTCGCATACGAAGAAAATATAGTGACCTAATTTTTATTTTGTTCCAGAATTTGAAACAGACAGTCCCGAGTAAACTCGTATTGAGACATCCTTAGTCAGTGAGTTAACTGGCTCTCAAAAGCCTTGCTAGTGCCCATAAAAGTAAACCTTGTTCATTTTAAAATGAAGACTAGTACTTTATAAAATGTATGCTAATAATTATTTCTAACACGTCTCTAGGTAGTCCACCGCGGGGACTCCGCGGTGGAGTAGCGTACGTGCTGGACTGCAACATTGTAGTCAGTGAGTTCAAATTCCAGTCGCACAATTAAGTTCGTTTTTGGACTAATGATATCCTTAGGCCAGGTATAAACCTTTCATTCTACAGATTTTGGTTAAACAATACCACTACTGTTCTTCTACAAGGATGATTTTTCCATTAAACACATCACTATCAAGAGTTCTTTAAAAGGTCATTCCGTAATAAAAACGAACATTTCAAATACTTCTCAAAAGAATGCATCTACCGACTGGCTATAATTTAAAACTAAAAGCAAGAAAAATATCAGAACCTCGCCCGAGAGATACTGATGGTATATAAGACGAGCTGAACTCGTGGGAAACTAATGGATATTCAGTTTTTTTAATTCAAATTTTTTAAACACATTTTTAAAACTCATTTTTTCTATTTAACCAATAGATGATACCTTAATAGGTACCAACACTGCAGGTCAGAGTAGACCCGGGAGTAATGGTGATGAAGGGACACTCCACATTCCCCAGAGCTCCAGAATTGTGACCTCACCCTCAGATAGAGTTTAACGTCATATCCAGGACACTAAGATCCTCAGCAACTTCCTAACACATATATGATAAAAACGGTTGGAGCTTAGCATAAGGGCAATAGGGTCGGGACAATCATATAAGTGCTAGGGCTTGACGTGACCAGCCGATTGATCGGAAGCGTTCTCTCTGACCTTCTGTCTAGCCTAAATAAGGGCCAAAGTGGAATGTTGCATGCCATGGACTGCTCAGCCACCAGGATTCCGTCCTTAAGCATCACGGGTCGGCACCCATGGCCAACAAGTGACAACATTGAGGGGGTCTTACCCCTCTGCAGAGGTGCAGTGGGTGTGTTTTAAATGCCAAGCCGACAGGGCTATACCTAGTGTATTTACGTCAAAATAAATTGAATGAATACAGCATTCCCCATAGATATTTATATATGTTGAAATTCCCCCGTAGTGTCATTTTTACGCTGATATATCCATTTCTACGATTATATTATAATCGAAATTGGCGAAAAGGATACCAATCGTTTTCAAATGTGACCTCCCACTTCACGCTCTCATTTCGTACAATTTTGGCGGGTTCTTGCTATTGGTCGACTCTTAGGTTTCACCATAGTCAACCTTTTGAATAATTCAGCATTGAAGATACTTATTTAATGGAGTTAGACTAACTTGACCTGTTTATTGTGTAATTATCTTGACAGCATAAGATAAGACATAACTCAATAAGTCCCCGACCTAATATATAGATGGCACCACTAATGAGAAATATGATTTTTATAAAATACTAACCTTCAAATGGTACGTGTCAAAGTCTGAGCCCAATCGGGTTATTGGTTTACAAATTACAGTTATTTAAGTGATGAAGACTATGTTGATGAATATAGTCGAATTTTGCCTAAAAGTTGTTGTATTAGTTAGGCCCGGGACTTATTGAGTGATGTGTTATTTGAAAACATCAAGTAATATTTTAAAGCCAAATCATGGCAAACTTTTCGAGATTTCTTAATCGAGTTCGCTTCTTAAATACTTTAAAACTTAAAACAAAATTAAAACCAGTTCTGGAAATTCAATTCACTCATTAAAATTTCATTTGGACTTTTTTTCTTACGTTTTTTAAAAAATTTTCTGTCATTTATTTTTGTGAGCACATTATCTTTATTCTCCCCTCATTGCAGACAAAAAGACAAAAAAAAAAAGATTACAAAGAAAATGATTTAAAACAATATCTAGAAATACAAGTGTTGTATTCACAGACGACTGCATCGAACCGGTGACAATTTATCGATTATAAAACGTCCAATGAGTTTAAAATTAAATCTTTCTCATTTGAAAATGAAGACTTTTATTCTATTAAGGCACACCCAGTACTTTTCATTATGTATGCTAATAATCATTCCTAACACGTTTCTATTGAATGGGATTTAAAAGGCGATTCCGTAATAAAAACCGAACACTTTCAAATACTTTCAAAGAAAGCGTCTGCCACCTACAAGTTGTAACGAAAAATATAGATATCAAGACCTTGCCCGAGAGATTTGAAGGATATGTAACATTAGCTGAACCCACAGAAAGTCAATAGTGTAATTATCTTAATCAGACAAGTATAAGACTCAATTGTGTATCATAAAAACTCCTAACATTTGGTGATAGAATTCTGGAAAAACGTATCTCGTGTATAACACGCTTTGGCTTATTGGAATTTGTAGCATATAAATTTAAATCAAATTTAAGATTTGTTCAATCTTTTATCTGGATTTTAGTGACTACAATTATGAATTGACATAGTCTTATTATAATGGAGATTCGGTGTCTGTCGCTTTTTGGTAACCTTTTCTTATAATAATCATTAGTTCGCAGACAGCTCTATGATTTCAAGTAATTAACAATAATAAGACTCAGTAAACAATCATAGCTTCAAGTAACTTTTCCTAATCTTATTATAATAGAGATTCGGTATCCGTGTTTGTAAGCGTAACTGCTTAGGTCACAATACATTCACGAATTGTGTAAGTTTATCAATGAGTATGTATTTTATAATCAAAATCATTAATATATAGAATAAATCTTATTAATCAACTATGTCTCTATGAAAATCTGAGTTAGATTTTCCTCAAAACAGCCCATGTTATTAGTGCGTTTAAAATCCTACAATGTGTCTTATATATCACTAAGAAATAAAGGTTTATATAATATATGGTGTGGATAATTTTCATACTGGTTTTAACAAAACTGGGTTCGACAAATAATTACTTGGTGTTATTGATCTCTAACATTATTGCCTTATTCTCCAAAGTATCAAAATCAATACTATGAATGATTGTATATAGAAACCAATTAAAATATAATTAAAATAAGTGTAATCTTTTTATATGCGTTCTTATTTAATTTCGCTAATCTTTCTAATTCAAAATATTTCATTACATTAAAACTTAAATACGGGATGCATATTCTTGCTTGTAGTTCATATAATGTTTCGAAACACACAATTTACACAGTATTTAGAGCAAAGGCTAGGACATGCTCCCATGAAATTGTAACAAACTTTTGGCGAAAATAAGTTCCCAATAGAAGAAACAAATTATAAACAAACACACATTCCAGTGGATATTTCTCTGTAATTTTATAGTCTGTCGTAAAACAAAATTTTGCGACATACGATAATCAAAACAGAACTTTTTTTTCCGCCGTATAATAAAATATAAAATCTAATGTAGAAGATTATATGACTATTTCTTGTTTGTAAATAATTTTCTCGTAAAACTCTATACGTTAGATAACTTTAAATATATATTAAAATAACACAAACTATATATAAATATATAATACCAGGAAAGCATTTATTAAAATTTGTTTTAACAAATAATATGGACAGTTTCCTGTTGCATACTTAATTTCTGACATTTGTTTTTTTTTTTTTACGGCATATCCACCTCAGTGGGTCATTTAATGCCGATAAAGTTTTGAAATAAATCAATTCTTAATGGATAATAAATTTTTTTTATAAATACATTTTTCTATTTAACCCATAGATGGGACCCTAACAGGTACTACCACTCCGGGTCAGAGTGGACCAGGGAGAAATGGTGATGAAGGGGTCCTCCACATTCCCTAAACCTCCAAAACTGGAACCTCACCATCAGATAGGGGTTAACGTCATTCCCAGGACATGTAGACCCGCAGGCACCGCCTTCTAGCACCCATATGATAAAAAGGGGTTGGGGCTTGTCATAAGGGCAACAGGTTTGAGAAAATCATATAGGTGCTAGAGCTTGACGTGACCAGCCGATTGATCGGAGGGGGCCTCTCCGACCGCCCGTCTAGCCCAAGATAGGGCCAAAGTGGAGTATTGCATGTCATGAACTGCTCATTCACCTGGGCTCTATCCTTAAGCATCACAGGTCGCCACCCACGACAAACAGGTGGCCCCATTGGGGGGTCTTACCCCTCTGCAGAGGTGCAGTCGGTGCATTCTAACGCCCCAGCCGACAGGGTGGTTAATTTCTGAGTATATATATATATATATATATATATATATATATATAATACAGGGTTGTTCTTTATTAATGATTTAGACTATAATTAAATACACATTGATAAACTTAAACAATTCATGTGGGTATTGTAATGTAAGCAGGGGCGTAGTTTCGGTTACAGACAGACAAACACCGAATCTCCATTATATATAGATATGCTGCCACACGATCTCCAGAAAAAGAAAATAAAGAATTACTGGCATCATATGACCTCTGAGTAAGTATGAACATAGTTGTTACTTGAATTTATCATATAAGGTCATGTAGACATCTTTAAGTCATTATTTGAAAATAGAAGAGGTCTTATATGTCATTAGACCTATCTATTTATACCGTGTTGTATCTAGTTTTTTTGTTTATATACGTATTATATGGAGTTTCAAAATGTCTACTTCCTAATTAGCAGCAAGTTAATGTTGATCTTCCTATTAAACAAAACATAAACTAATGGATACCTTTAGGCAAGGATATATTTTAATTTAAAAGAAATCTCAATTTAAACACTTCATGAAATGAAATGAGAAACTGTTATTAAATTGGAGTTTTGGACATTCTAATCACACACCAACACGGACGTGGACGTCCGCGAATACACACATATACACATGCATACTAAGTGTTAGATCGAACGAAAATCAGAGAGAGGAAACGGTAATGAACTGAGATAGATGGATAGATAGATAGATAGATAGATAGATTGAATTAAATAAAGAACGAAAGAGACTTGGATAGATAAATAGATAGATAGATAGATAGAAAGATAGATGGATAGATGGATAGATTGATTGATAGATAGATTGATTGATTGAAATAAAGGAAGAAACTGGGATAGATAAATAGATAGATATGGACAGACTAAGATAGTTAGATAGATAGATAAATAAATAGATAGATAGATAGATTGAGAGATAGATTGATATAAATATATAGAAGAGACTAGGATAGATAGATAGATGGATAGATAGATAGATATTGTTCATTTCAGATTAATAATCCTCCTGGAAGCTAATTTGTCGCTGACCTTATTTTAAGTAGATACCAATCATATTGATAACAATGGTACAAAAAGTAAAATCATCATTATCATCATCATCATCACCATCACCATCATCACCATCACCATCACCACCACCACCACCACCACCATCATCCATCATCATCATCATCATCATCAACAACAACAACAACAACAACAACATATTAATAAGTGTGTCTATACAACATTAAAAAAAGACGCGCAAAAATGGAACAAACTAGTTATCATTTGACCCCAGTGGAAACAATCAAAACCTATTAGTGCCGAAAATCCAATCACCATAATAATAAAGACTGAAAAGATCGTCTCAGTTGTAAGAAATCAGCATTTTCTTGACAGAGGTGAAAAGTGAAGGGGAACCTATTTATCAATACTCGTGTTTCTTAAAAGCACGACCGTTATCATCTTGCAACACCTGGTTAAGAATGAGACCGTCCAAATCGTCCAAGATGAAATGCAAAAATGTAAATCCTGATTATCTGGTGTTGCTTATCCATAGAATTCTTATTTCTTATAAGTGTCGTCACCTCAGCTAAATAATTCCGTTTTTATTATAAAGAAACAAAGGAAAGAAAAAGGACACACAACACAGAAAAATATAATAAGAAAGAAATAAAGAAAGAAAGAAAGAAAGAGAGTAGAGGAAAGATATAAAGAGTAAGTTACCGCGCGTAAGCGATAACGCTATCTGTTTCAATCGAACATAATGAAAAGATGGAAAGAAGAAGAGAAAGCAAAAAGAGTGAAAGAGTGAGATTTAATCAAGATTATTATACTGTTTACATATTGAAATATATACCAATAGTTCTTAAGTAAACATATAAAATTTTGTAATAATTTAATTATCATTCTGTGGTATATCCGCAGGTGCTGCTAGTATGATTATAATTTATTAGAGAGACACACACACAATATCCTTGAAATAATATGGACTGCTATCGACAAGTTATTGGCCATATAAAAATGTAATCTCTCAATTATTAATCTGATTTTTTTAGATGAGGTTTGATAATTTGTATAATTTAGATTTTTTGAACTGTTGTCCCTGTCTTTATTGTTATATACACAACGTTTCGGTCAATGTGTCTTCCAGCCTTTGTCGAACTCGAGAACCTTCTTGTCAAATTCGGGAGCCTTTATGTCATAATTAGGAGCGTTTAGGGAACTTCGAACTGAACCCTTTATTTGTTTACTGGATTAACAAAAAAAAAAAGGGTTCGGTTCGCAGTTCCATAATGATTTGCGGCATGAAAGCTCCCGAGTTTTACAAGCCCTGGATGCAGAATATACCAACTGGATGCAGAATATATAACGACTGCACCACAGCAGAGGGGTAAAATCCTCACAATGGAGTCATCTGATGGCCGTGAGTGGCGACCCATGATGCTTAAAGACGAATTCTGATGGCGATGGTTGAGCAGTCCATGACATGCAACACTCCACTTTGGCTCTTACTTAGGCTAGACGGGCAGTTCGATCACTCGGCTGGTCACGTCAAGCCCAATCACCTATATGATTGTCCTGGCCTTATTGCTCTTATGGCAAATCTTCAACAATTCTTATCATATATGTTCTGGGAGGCGGTGGCTTAATGCCCTAACCCTTAAACTATACCTAGTGGTGAAGTTCCAATTCTGGAGCTCTGGGGAGTGTGAGTACCCATACATTGCGATTACTCCCAGGTCCTCTCTGACTCGGAGCGGTAGAACCTGTTAGGGTCCCATCTACAAAATACACCTGCAAAGCAAAATTGATTACCAACTGTTGTCTCGCACTTTAACGATTTGTTTAAAAAAATTTATTTACCAACAAACTATTAAGATACAAACCATATATATATATATATATATATATATATATATATATATATATATATATAATTTGGCATTAAATAAACCAAAGGGTTAATATGCCGTTAAACAAAACCAACCAAACCGAGTTCTAAAAGAAAGACCTGAAGAAGGCCGGAGGGCACATCGACCGAAGTGTTTGTGTATATAACAATAAAGATGAGGACAATAGTTCGAAAAATCTAAATAATACAAACTGATCTCTCTGATAAAGTAAAACGGGAATTCATCCAATCTCTAGCCGTGTCAGTGCTATTATATGGCTTCAGCGAGACAGGCTTAGGGGAAAAAGCTAGAGGAACAACAGAAGAATTCTTTGTGCTGTGTTAAACAAATCCTGGCAGCAGTAAACCACAAAAAGCAGCTGTACGGACACTTGCATACCATCTCACAAACCATCAAAGTAAGATGTACAAGACATGTTAGGCACTGATATAGAAGCAAGGAAGAACTTATAAACGATGTTCTCCTGTGGACTCCTACACATGGACACACCAGTGTTAGTTAACCAGTAAAGACTTACATTCATCAGTTGGAGGTATGGAGGTTAGAGTCGAAGGAAATGGGCTCATTACCCCGAGTTCAATTCCTGGACGAGACTGTTTGCATTTCCCGTAGCGCTAATACCCTTGGGAAAGGTATGAATCCAACTACTCTCCCTCCAGCTATGGGTAAATAGTAAGGCAGACTGGGACTTTTTTTAACATTGGCTAGGTAACAAGTCTAAGAGAAGGAAAACTCTGAATTCAACCCTGTTAAAATATGCTTAAGAAATTGACATTGTGTCTCATCATGCGCACGACTTGCTTGTAACTTTAACGAGGCGTTATTAAAAATATTTAAAAAAAACCATAAAAAAAAACATCGAGAGAAATTTAAACATTTTTTTAATGATTCAAATTGAAATGAAAACTTAGCAGCTAATATAAAAAAATTATGGTGTCTAGACGTCTAGACAGTAGACAGATATTCCAATTTGAAACAATAACTAAGCATAGATATATAGATACATAGATAGATAGGAACAGACATAGCTAGCTAGCTAGCTAGCTAGATAGATAGATGTGGACAGACTGAGATAGATAGATAGATAAATAGATATATATGAACAGACTGAAATAGCTAGATATATATATATATATATATGAACAGACTGAGATAGATATATAGAGAGAGATATGAACAGACTGAGATAGATAGATAGATAGATAGATAGATATACATGAACAGACTGAGATAGATAGATAGATAGATGGATAGATAGATATGAACAGACAGATACATAGATAGATAGATACGAACAGACTGAGATAGATAAATAGATAGATAGATAGATAGATAGATATGAACAGACTGAGATAGATACATAGATAGATAGATACGAACAGACTGAGATAGGTAGATAGATAGATATGACAGGCTGAGATACATAGATAGATAGATATGAACAATACAGTATCATCAAAAGACTCGGTATATTTTCAGCGCACCTCGCACTTATCTACGTAAACTACTAAAAATATGTGGGGTTTTAAGGAATTTAATGTTGGTTTTTACGTCGTTGGTTATTTCTGGTGCATGTTCACAGGGTTTCCTTTTAACCCCGTTATATTTGGTGGTCGAGCTAAAAAGGAATTAAAGGAAGGAGAAGGAAGAGACAAAGACAAAAGGTAGTTTTAGGATTCAGGCTTTATTCATGGGTCATAGCTACCACGTGGAGAGGAAATTATTCTCGTTCAGTAATAGTGTCTGAACTTAGTTGAGATCCGACTCCGAATGACCGAGAGATGTTCTTGGTGGTAGGAAGTGGGTCCCTTTCCCTGCACATGCCCAGAGAGTTCTTCCTGGCTGAACGCTCATGAGAGATCGTTATTTTTAATTTTTTAAATTTTAATTTTATCTTAATCCAAACAAATAATACAAAAGGGAAGGAATAAGCAAAAAGCACAGGACCATATAACCCCTTTTTGGTCTCGATTAAGAAAGGACATGTTTTTCATTTACACCTTCAATATCCGGTTGTTTTAACAGACGATTTTTAGATTTAAAAAAGAATTAGAAAACTAACCCCTAACCCTAACCTATAACCCTAACCCCTAAAAATACCCGGATATTGACGGTGTAAATGAAAAACATATCCTTTCTTAATCGAGATCAAAAAGGGGTGCCTAAAGGTAATATGGTTCAAAGCACATACAAAATTTGCTAGATGGGGCTGCCATTAGTTTAAGTTCGCTTGCACCACACGGGAGATAACTAACGGTCAAATCACATTGAAAGCACGCGTTCCCACTAAATCACCGAAGTTAAAAATCGATGAGCGTGTTCAATACTTAGATGCGTGATCATTTAGGCAACTGCGGGGTACTGTAAGCAACATATATAAGAATAACACAGTATTGAATGATTCGAAAAGGGTTGATATGTCGTAAAAACCAACCAACCAACCAACCAACCAACCAACTTACAGGAGAAGCTTACCTTCTTCCATGTAATACGACCAGGCTATTCTAAGCCTCGCCAACAGGAAGGACATGTACTAGTTTATGTATTGACCTGGTCCAATGCAACGGCATGATATTAGAGTACTCAATAAACACCTATATATTAATACTGTTGTTCCTTAATCTTCCGACAGTTATCATCTTGTAACATCCTCTAGTTAAAAATGAGACCGTCCAAATCATCCAAGATAAAATGCAAAAGTGTAAATACTGATTATCTGGTGTTGCTCATCAACCGAATTCTTATTTCTTATGAGTATCTTTAGGTCAGTTAAATAATGGACCATTCGGCTTTTATTATAAATAAAGAAATGGAAGGAATAGGATATACTACACAGGAAAATATAATAAGAAAGAAAGAAAGAAAGAAAGAAAGTAGGGGAAAGGTAGAAATAGGGGTTGAACGCGCGGAAGCGACAACGCTAATCTGTTTCAATCGAACATAATGAAAAGAAGGAAAGAAAGAGAAAAAAGAGTGAGGGAGAGTTAAATCAAGATTATTATACTTTTTACATATTGAATTATTGTAATAGCTCATAGGTAAACATATCAAACGTGGTAATAATTGAATTATCATACAGTTGTATATCCACAGGTCCTGCTAGTCTATTTTAATATACAATGGCTTACTTTGCGAAAACGTCTACTCTGGGGCTACATAAGTCCACTTGCACCACACAGGTTGCACTTGAGGAGGGTACTTACCACTCTTCATTTGATACAGGCAGCCTATTGTAAACCCCACCAGCAGGGTGACAATGTGCTAGCTAGGTATTAACCTAGTCTGATACAACGCCATGATAGAAGGGTACTCAATGTACATCTATTTTAATACACGTTAGCCTATTTGTTGAACATATCTACCTTGGGGTACAGAATTTCATTTGCACAACACAGCTCATGTTGGAATATTCTGATATATAAGGTGTCCTGCAATACCCCACCTGAATGTATAGACTGGGCAAAGTCACGTGGTTTATTCCTTCGCCAATCAACAGCCATAATGCGTGGCTGGTTGACTACTTAAGCACTGATACTGATAACCATCCATTTGCAATCATTGACGAAGGAACTTACAATACTAAGGAGCACCAAGGATTCTGTACTAAGGATTTCCGTTGGACAAGCGCTCTTGCTTGAAGCCTAAAGCTAGCCCATAAAATCGTAACAAGTCAGACCTACGGAGGGCACTTACCTCTTTGCATGTCACACAGCCAGATTATTCTATACCCCGCCGACATCTCGGCAGTGAAGACGTTTAGGTGTTGGCTTAGTCTGATACAACGCCATGAACATCTATTTTAATACACATTAGCTTATTTGTCGAACACATCTACCTTGAGGTACAGAATTTCACTTGAACCACATAGGTCACACCTACGGAGGGCGCTTACTTCTTTGTATCTGATGCAGCCATCTTATTCTAAGCCCCACCGACAGGGTGGCATTACGCTAGTCTAGGTCTTGATCTAGTCTGATACAACGCCATGATAAAGGGGTATTCAATGAACATCAATCTTGGGGTACAGAATTTCACTTGCACTACACAGGTCACACCTACGGAGGGCTCTTACCTCTTTGCATGTGATACAGTCAATCTATTATAACTAATTTAGGTGTTGGCTTAGTGTGTCACAACATCATGATAGAAGAGTACTCAATGAACATCTATTTTAATACACCCTGTCCTATTTGTCGAACACGTGTACTCTGGGGCTACAGAAGTCGCCGATCGT
This sequence comes from Doryteuthis pealeii, assembly GCA_023376005.1. Classification (NCBI taxonomy): domain Eukaryota; kingdom Metazoa; phylum Mollusca; class Cephalopoda; order Myopsida; family Loliginidae; genus Doryteuthis; species Doryteuthis pealeii. The sequence goes on from CM042139.1 coordinate 55,361,658, forward strand.
GATTTTCTATAAACTATAATTGTGTATAAAAAAATTATAAATCATTATCATCATTATCATCATGTCGCGCTGTTAGCATGGATATCCATGACAGTCTCTCTCCATCCGTCCCTATCGTTCATCATTCTCGGGAGGTCCTCTATGCAGCATCCTGTATCCGCGCAGAGCTGATCAATGTACGTCTTTGCTGGTCGGCCCACACTGGCGTGCCCATGTGCTGGCTTCCACTGGAGGACGTCGCTTATGAGTTCGTCCTTGCTTCTCCAGCAGTGTCCCGCGTGTCTTACCATTATACACGATCTTATTTCGGCTCTACTCCAATTTCCCTGGCATAATTTTCCTTTAATTCAAAAGTTCGTTCCCATTTGATCTCACGTAATAATGTATGGCTTTCAAGTAAGACTTTATTTAGTTACGCTATATATTTTTTTGAATGGTGCACATACAGTTATCAATTGCTTTTGAGAGCGCTCGTTTATGATCTCAGCGTATTGATCAGACGATAAAATCTTTAAGCTGTTAGTGTGCTCTCTTCCACCAGATTACACGAATATAAACGAACGATTTCGAGAACATGAAAACGAGGAGAACATATTGGCTTCGACCTGTGACGTCATTACCGAAAGCCGCCACCTTAACGGACACCTGTGGAAGGAAGTGATGATCGAACATCAATTATATTTGCAAGTTTGGGAAATTGTCGAATCTATGTCGACAGTCTTTTATGTGAGCGGTTGGGGGGGGGCACACTTTCTGTAGAGTTCGTGTTTCACTAAATCTATATTTGATTGCCATCTTCCTCTGCAGAAATAGGTAAATGCAAAATCCAATTGAAAATCTACGAGGATAGTCTCAAATGTACTGTCTGCAAGGCATTGAGATCGCAAAGAAACTGTTCGTGCGGCTATTGGCAACTGTTGTAGAGTAACTAACACCCCTTTAGTACTCTATCAGATAGACTGGCTCATAGCCATAAAATAAACGATTAAAGTGGATTAATTTGCTGAATATTATTCAGACTGACTTTGATGCGTTGGTTATACCGAATTTACCCTCCTCTATTTTGTGGAGGTTTTGTCTTGTTAATTGTTTGTACTTATTTGTTCTGTGTTTGTATGTATCCGTTTGGGACCGAATGCTGGTGCTTAATAAATGTATTAAGCACAACATTCTTCTGTGTATCTTTCCACCTCGTGATACAACAGCAATCCTGTTGTGTTTATTGTGTATGTGCCTGTCCCTGCACGCGCCTCGTTGCCACACTCAGTCTGGGTTGGTTGGTTTGTTGGTTGGATTTTACGGCACGTCAACCAATGTGGGTCACTTTATGCCAAATAAGTTTTGTTTTACTCCTTTTTAAACTTAATGTAAACAAAAACATTTTTAAAACTCGTTTTATTCTATTTAACCCATAGATGGGACCCTGACAGAGTGAACCTGGGGGGTAATGGTGGTGAAAGGGTACTCCACATTCCCCGAATCTCCAGAACTGTAACTTCACCATTAGATGCAGTTTAACGTCATACCCAGGACACTAAGACCTTCAGTGCTTAGTCTTGCCAGTCATTTCAGATAGAGCTCCCGATTGACGCTACCGCCAAGTGAGAAGTTTGCGCAGTTATTTGCTTTTTGAATGCAAAAAAACATTAAACAGATTGAAAATGATCACCAATAAAGGGAAGTGTATGGTGAGTTGTGCCTGAATGTCAAAAATATCTGCAAATGGTGTAGGGAGTTTGCAACGACGACGAGGTTCGACGCTTCATCAACGAGCTTGTATGACACGGGCATAGAAAAATTCCACAGCGTCTAGAAAATGCATCGAGCGAAATGGTGTTTATGTATAAAAATATATATATGTTCAAACTTTAAAATGGTGTAATTGAAAATAAACAGCAATCATTTCTGTGATTCTAAATATTTTGGAGACTTTACATCCATCGCGTTCACCACGCGCAGGATGTGAAACAAGGTCGCAAGTATGGGGCATCCAACGAGGATTGAACTCAGTATTGAGTAATAAAGGCTTTGCGAGACTAGCTTGCTAACAATCTCACCACGATGGGACGTTCTATTAATCTGTAATGAGTATTTGATATTAACTCATGTGTCAGATTCAGTTGTATAAAATGCATATCACTATATGACAAAAGTGATAGTCTATAAAGAGAATCATTGCTATCTTCCTTCTCATAAAGGCGTTCATATGTAGGAGTACATCGGAGAACGTCGCTTATGAGTTCGTCCTAACTTCTACAGCTGTTCCGAGAATGGCTTACTTTATTTGTGTGACTCGAGGAAAATAGCCGTACAGTCGCTGTTTTGTGGGATGATGCTTCCAATATTTGTGACAGAGCGGTTTCTTTGACCCTTTCAATTTGTCTGTCTGTCTGTCTGTCTGACTGACTCTCTCTCTCTCTCTCTCTCTCTCTCTCTTGTCATCCGTCCCTATATACCATTGCTCCTGGCTAGTCCTCTAAACAGTATTCAGATTCCACTCAGAGCTAATAAATGTAAATTTTTGCTGGTCCACTACCGCTGGTATGTCCATGTGTAGAAGTCGCTTATGAGTTCGTCCTTACTTCTCCGACTGTGCCTAGCATGTCTTGCACATCTTAATTGGTTTTTATGATGTAGGAAAAATAGCTGTACATATATTGTTTTGTAGAGTGCTTCTTTTAGGATTAGTTCAATATATAAGGTCCCATCTTTGTGTAATTCCTATCTAGTTCTTTCTCCAAGCATTTCATTAAAGTGCAAATGGTGCAACCATACAATAGTACAGACTTGGCCACTCCTTAGAAAAATCCCCGTCTTCTTTACCTCGAAATATAGATAATGTCTGGCACAAGGCCCACTGCGCAAGTGTGTTAAACCCTTAAAAAATAAAGTAAAAAAATTGAAAGGAAGGATTTCATTAAAGTACAAATGCTGCAACCCTACAATAACTGGAACAATCCCTTTTACTTTACCCCGTAAAATATCTAATGTCTGGCACAAGGACCACTCTGTAAGTTTCTTTAAACATCCAAAAAATATATTCGAGATCGTTTTTAGTATGCAAAACGCAAACCCTCCCAACTGGTTATTCAACCCGGTTGGCCGATTCCATTCTCCCTGTCGTTAACCGTTACCTTCAACGCCTCCACCACACCCATATAGCCGACATATGAATGGAGCATAAATCAATAGAATTTCCAATAAAGATATAGGTTCGATATAAAAGAAAAATATAAAAGAAATAAGATATTGAAATATGTTGGATGGAATAAACAGTTACAATAGAATTTAAGTTGAATGTATTTGATATTGTTTAAGAGGTGAAGGAAGAATTAACAAAAGAATGGTTTTGGATATTGATAAATAAGTGATACCATTCCAGGTAGAAAGATTGTATTGACATTGTTAAATTTCTTCGAGCTGACATCTTTAGAATCTTGCCAATTTATTACCAGTGCACTTCACTCGGCATATTTATCGATTATCATTAGAAACCTAAATATAAGTACGGTCCGCTCTTGAAATAGATACATTTCCGAGCGACGTCAAAGTTCAGCGTTGAATGCATGTTAAAAGCCAGAATTTTGAATGTTAATATTAAAGAAAGGAGGGTTTTTCTAAATTTGGAGGGCTGTGGTAACACAATCTTCCTGGCTCTGTAATCTCCACACAAGAAGAAACGACATCTTTTTTTTTAAATCAGAAAAAAAGAGAGCAAAAAAATAAAAGTTCTTGTTGACTCGTTGGTTGGAATTTACGGCATGTCAACCTTTGGTGGGTTATCTTATGCCGAAGACATTTTATTTTGTTCATTCTTGATGTGTATTCAATTTTTTCAAAAAATTTTTTTTTTCAAATTCAATTTTTTAAAACACATTTTTAAATACTCAGTTCTTAATCTATTTAACCTGTAGCTCTTATGGCAAGACCCAACCCTTTTTTTTATCAAGAGAGAGGACTGAATTTTGATTGGTCGGTTAATATGTATAGAACAAAGATTACCCGTATACAGTTATTTAATTTGCTTGGTGATGGTGATGGATTTATTGCTATGGGTAGCACGAAGTTTACCAGGGTATACATTTACTTAATTTAATTTTTTTTTAAAACTACGTGCAACACACGACTAATCAAAACCCAGTTCGCTTCCACAAACCAAACCACAGCTTAAGTAAAAAAACCGCTGAACCAATTTCCCATTTTTATCTGAAAATCGCATAGGTGAGAAACTGTCAGTAACCTGGTGTTGACCCCATGACCACGCTACCTTAGCTCATACATATATGTATATATATGTATATATACATATGTATATATATTTGTATATATACATATGTATATATATTTGTATATGTCTAAATGCTACAGAATTTTTGTCTGCCAAGCTCCTTACCCTTAAGACCTCGGTGACTATCAGTCAGGGGCGAAAGATTAATGGTACATATTAAAGGATGTATGTTTTTATAATCACCAGAGAACTCAAGTCTGTAAACAACAGGCGAGTAAATGCCTTACGTTTAACGGTGAAATTTTAACTAATGTCTCACCTACCGTGCTCTACCATATATATAATATATATATATATATATATTATATATATATATATATATATATATATATAATACTAATAAAATTATTACTAGAGGAAAAATAAAGGGTCTACCATTATTATTTTCCTCTAATAATAATATTACTAGTATTATTACTGTTCTGTATTTTTAATATATTGAGCACTTTTGGATTATTTACTGATGCCACTGCGACGGAAAAGTTAAAGCGTCAATTGGATACTATATATATATATATTATATATATATTATATATATATATATATATATAGAGAGAGAGAGAGAGAGAGAGAATTATGTCGATTCTAGCAGCCCGCTTGGGCAGGATGTGTCTTTTCTATCTCTGCCGTCTACGCGCGTGTTGTTCAACATTGTATCGTGGGAAATAAAGAGTGTACACATAAAAATATATCTACGTGTTGTTTCCTGGTAAAAAAGAGCAATATGAAGCGCAAAATGAGACAACCCCAAACAGAGATGAAACCAAGATAAGACACAATACGATGAACAGAAACCCAATAGAAGCAAATATTAGAAGAGAAGAGAGACCGGCACACAACGCTACAGCTTTTGCACTTACAAATTTGCCAACCTCTCCGCACGAGCCGGATGTGACACTAGGTCAATTCCTTAAGCGGAGTTTTCACATTTGAATTCAGAGTTTTCCTTTTCCTAGATTGGTTGCCTCATCATCATCATCACCATATCGTGGTAGTCGCACGGATATTCATGACAATCTCTCGCCAACCGTCCTTATCACTCATTGTTCTCGGAATTCCTCTGAGCAGAGCTGGTCAATGTAGATATTTGCTATGCAGCGCATACACAGGTGTTCATCTGCTGCTTTTCATAGGAGAACGTCCCTTATGAGTTTGTCCCCGCTTCTCCAGCAGTTCCAAGCATGTCTTGTTCATCTCACTAGGATGGTCTGTGTGATAGGGGCAAGTGCACGTACAGCTGCTTTCTTGTAGGGTGTTGTTTCCAAAGTAAAAGAGTCCAATCTGCCCTACTATTTACTCATAGTTGAAGGGAGAATAGCTGGGTTCATACCTTACCCAAGAGTATTAACGCTATGTGGAATTCAAA
>CM042139.1:55372311-55379811 GCA_023376005.1 Doryteuthis pealeii
AGAGAGAGAGAGAGAGAGAGAGAATTATGTCGATTCTAGCAGCCCGCTTGGGCAGGATGTGTCTTTTCTATCTCTGCCGTCTACGCGCGTGTTGTTCAACATTGTATCGTGGGAAATAAAGAGTGTACACATAAAAATATATCTACGTGTTGTTTCCTGGTAAAAAAGAGCAATATGAAGCGCAAAATGAGACAACCCCAAACAGAGATGAAACCAAGATAAGACACAATACGATGAACAGAAACCCAATAGAAGCAAATATTAGAAGAGAAGAGAGACCCGGCACACAACGCTACAGCTTTTGCACTTACAAATTTGCCAACCTCTCCGCACGAGCCGGATGTGACACTAGGTCAATTCCTTAAGCGGAGTTTTCACATTTGAATTCAGAGTTTTCCTTTTCCTAGATTGGTTGCCTCATCATCATCATCACCATATCGTGGTAGTCGCACGGATATTCATGACAATCTCTCGCCAACCGTCCTTATCACTCATTGTTCTCGGGAATTCCTCTGAGCAGAGCTGGTCAATGTAGATATTTGCTATGCAGCGCATACACAGGTGTTCATCTGCTGCTTTTCATAGGAGAACGTCCCTTATGAGTTTGTCCCCGCTTCTCCAGCAGTTCCAAGCATGTTCTGTTCATCTCACTAGGATGGTCTGTGTGATAGGGGGCAAGTGCACGTACAGCTGCTTTCTTGTAGGGTGTTGTTTCCAAAGTAAAAGAGTCCAATCTGCCCTACTATTTACTCATAGTTGAAGGGAGAATAGCTGGGTTCATACCTTACCCAAGAGTATTAACGCTATGTGGAATTCAAACAGCCTCGTCCAGATTTGAACTCATCGTGTCCATTTCCTACGAGAGCATTAAACAATGATTCTCCACGGCTTTTGTATATACGAAGACAGTGAAGGAAAGAGAGAAATTTGATTCGGTATTGTGTGCATAAAGCTAACTCTCTGTCCATTGTGGTTAACAAATAAAATATATCTTAGGTGAAATTGCGTTGATGGGTTAAGTCAGTATGGAAGGAAATTTCTATCAATTACTTGAAAGACTTGAAAGAATGGTACGTATTGGTAGACGCGAGTGCAAATTGTCATCAAATGTCTTCGGGATCCTAAGGATTCCCCTGCTTCCGTTTTGGAAACAGTAATTCAAATGTTATTAGCATAATAGATGACAATGTAGTTTTGTAAATGGAAACAGTCGAGGTGACGACATATACAATTCATATAAAAATGTTTCAACGGTGCTCACTTGCAGAATGAAACGTTAATGAATGGAATTTTTATTAAAGAGATTGCATTCTCCAGATACGTCAATTTGTATTAAGTTCTCCAATATCAATTATTCTAATGAACATTGCACACATTGGGAAACATATCTATCTATCTATCTATCTATCTATCTATGTATTTATCTATTTCTCTCTCTGTCTCTCTCTGTAAACACACACACACACACACGCTCACATATTATGTATTCTTTTTTCTTAGTTGTAAGGGTTTCGCGTATACTTCGCGTATTTGTGTTATAAAAAAATAAAAATTCTATTTTTTAAGCATGAATAACTTTCATTCACCATTCATGCTTAAAATAAACAGTATTTTATTTTTTTAAACTTTTATAACACACACACACACACACACACATATATATATGTATATATAAATAGTCAGAATTATCCTGATGATCCGTTAGAGAAACCTAGGTGGATAACCTCTGACTCATTAGGTTACTTTACATATATATATATATATATATATATATATATATATATATATACTTTATTATATATATATATATATACTTATTATATATTAATATATATATATTATATATACTTTATTATATATATATATATACTTATTATATATATATATATACTTTATTATATATATATATATTTATATATATATATATATACTTTATTATATATATATATACTTATTAATATATATATATACTTTATTATATATATATATATTTTACTTTATTTTATATATATATATTACTTTATATATATATATACGTTATTTTATATATATATTATATATATATATATATATATATATATATGTGAATAAATTGGTCGCCTTGCCCACGACAAAAAATAAACTATTGTTGTAAATGTAATACACACTACCAAGTAAACGGTGAAAGAAACATTTCACGTGACTGAAATATAGACAAAGTCAACCAAAGCGCAATACAACCTTAAAAGATCTGGAAACAACAAAAAGAGAAGGTCATATACAACACTAAAATAAATAAGTAAAACTGTATTTGTTGGCACGTCAACCAATGTGGGTCACTTTATGCCAAATAAGTTTTGTTTTACTCCTTTTTAAAACTTAATGTAAACAAAAAACATTTTTAAAACTCGTTTTATTCTATTTAACCCATAGATGGGACCCTGACAGAGTGAACCTGGGGGGTAATGGTGGTGAAAGGGTACTCCACATTCCCCGAATCTCCAGAACTGTAACTTCACCATTAGATGCAGTTTAACGTCATACCCAGGACACTAAGACCTTCAGTGCTTAGTCTTGCCAGTCATTTCAGATAGAGCTCCCGATTGACGCTACCGCCAAGTGAGAAGTTTGCGCAGTTATTTGCTTTTTGAATGCAAAAAAACATTAAACAGATTGAAAATGATCACCAATAAAGGGAAGTGTATGGTGAGTTGTGCCTGAATGTCAAAAATATCTGCAAATGGTGTAGGGAGTTTGCAACGACGACGAGGTTCGACGCTTCATCAACGAGCTTGTATGACACGGGCATAGAAAAATTCCCACAGCGTCTAGAAAATGCATCGAGCGAAATGGTGTTTATGTATAAAAATATATATATGTTCAAACTTTAAAATGGTGTAATTGAAAATAAACAGCAATCATTTCTGTGATTTCTAAATATTTTGGAGACTTTACATCCATCGCGTTCACCACGCGCAGGATGTGAAACAAGGTCGCAAGTATGGGGCATCCAACGAGGATTGAACTCAGTATTGAGTAATAAAGGCTTTGCGAGACTAGCTTGCTAACAATCTCACCACGATGGGACGTTCTATTAATCTGTAATGAGTATTTGATATTAACTCATGTGTCAGATTCAGTTGTATAAAATGCATATCACTATATGACAAAAGTGATAGTCTATAAAGAGAATCATTGCTATCTTCCTTCTCATAAAGGCGTTCATATGTAGGAGTACATCGGAGAACGTCGCTTATGAGTTCGTCCTAACTTCTACAGCTGTTCCGAGAATGGCTTACTTTATTTGTGTGACTCGAGGAAAATAGCCGTACAGTCGCTGTTTTGTGGGATGATGCTTCCAATATTTGTGACAGAGCGGTTTCTTTGACCCTTTCAATTTGTCTGTCTGTCTGTCTGTCTGACTGACTCTCTCTCTCTCTCTCTCTCTCTCTCTCTCTTGTCATCCGTCCCTATATACCATTGCTCCTGGCTAGTCCTCTAAACAGTATTCAGATTCCACTCAGAGCTAATAAATGTAAATTTTTGCTGGTCCACTACCGCTGGTATGTCCATGTGTAGAAGTCGCTTATGAGTTCGTCCTTACTTCTCCGACTGTGCCTAGCATGTCTTGCACATCTTAATTGGTTTTTATGATGTAGGAAAAATAGCTGTACATATATTGTTTTGTAGAGTGCTTCTTTTAGGATTAGTTCAATATATAAGGTCCCATCTTTGTGTAATTCCTATCTAGTTCTTTCTCCAAGCATTTCATTAAAGTGCAAATGGTGCAACCATACAATAGTACAGACTTGGCCACTCCTTAGAAAAATCCCCGTCTTCTTTACCTCGAAATATAGATAATGTCTGGCACAAGGCCCACTGCGCAAGTGTGTTAAACCCTTAAAAAATAAAGTAAAAAAATTGAAAGGAAGGATTTCATTAAAGTACAAATGCTGCAACCCTACAATAACTGGAACAATCCCTTTTACTTTACCCCGTAAAATATCTAATGTCTGGCACAAGGACCACTCTGTAAGTTTCTTTAAACATCCAAAAAATATATTGAAAACAAGAGTTAATCATTTCTTTGTTGGGTCGAGATCGTTTTTAGTATGCAAAACGCAAACCCTCCCAACTGGTTATTCAACCCGGTTGGCCGATTCCATTCTCCCTGTCGTTAACCGTTACCTTCAACGCCTCCACCACACCCATATAGCCGACATATGAATGGAGCATAAATCAATAGAATTTCCAATAAAGATATAGGTTCGATATAAAAGAAAAATATAAAAGAAATAAGATATTGAAATATGTTGGATGGAATAAACAGTTACAATAGAATTTAAGTTGAATGTATTTGATATTGTTTAAGAGGTGAAGGAAGAATTAACAAAAGAATGGTTTTGGATATTGATAAATAAGTGATACCATTCCAGGTAGAAAGATTGTATTGACATTGTTAAATTTCATCGAGCTGACATCTTTAGAATCTTGCCAATTTATTACCAGTGCACTTCACTCGGCATATTTATCGATTATCATTAGAAACCTAAATATAAGTACGGTCCGCTCTTGAAATAGATACATTTCCGAGCGACGTCAAAGTTCAGCGTTGAATGCATGTTAAAAGCCAGAATTTTGAATGTTAATATTAAAAGAAAGGAGGGTTTTTCTAAATTTGGAGGGCTGTGGTAACACAATCTTCCTGGCTCTGTAATCTCCACACAAGAAGAAACGACATCTTTTTTTTTAAATCAGAAAAAAAGAGAGCAAAAAAATAAAAGTTCTTGTTGACTCGTTGGTTGGAATTTACGGCATGTCAACCTTTGGTGGGTTATCTTATGCCGAAGACATTTTATTTTGTTCATTCTTGATGTGTATTCAATTTTTTCAAAAAATTTTTTTTTTCAAATTCAATTTTTTAAAACACATTTTTAAATACTCAGTTCTTAATCTATTTAACCTGTAGCTCTTATGGCAAGACCCAACCCTTTTTTTTATCAAGAGAGAGGACTGAATTTTGATTGGTCGGTTAATATGTATAGAACAAAGATTACCCGTATACAGTTATTTAATTTGCTTGGTGATGGTGATGGATTTATTGCTATGGGTAGCACGAAGTTTACCAGGGTATACATTTACTTAATTTAATTTTTGATTTTAAAACTACGTGCAACACATCGACGACTAATCAAAACCCAGTTCGCTTCCACAAACCAAACCACAGCTTAAGTAAAAAACCGCTGAACCAATTTCCCATTTTTATCTGAAAATCGCATAGGTGAGAAACTGTCAGTAACCTGGTGTTGACCCCATGACCACGCTACCTTAGCTCATACATATATGTATATATATGTATATATACATATGTATATATATTTGTATATATACATATGTATATATATTTGTATATGTCTAAATGCTACAGAATTTTTGTCTGCCAAGCTCCTTACCCTTAAGACCCTCGGTGACTATCAGTCAGGGGCGAAAGATTAATGGTACATATTAAAGGATGTATGTTTTTATAATCACCAGAGAACTCAAGTCTGTAAACAACAGGCGAGTAAATGCCTTACGTTTAACGGTGAAATTTTAACTAATGTCTCACCTACCGTGCTCTACCATATATATAAATATATATATATATATATATATATATATATATATATATATATATATATATATAATACTAATAACATTATTACTAGAGGAAAAATAAAGGGTCTACCATTATTATTTTCCTCTAATAATAATATTACTAGTATTATTACTGTTCTGTATTTTTAATATATTGAGCACTTTTGGATTATTTACTGATGCCACTGCGACGGAAAAGTTAAAGCGTCAATTGGATACTATATATATATATATATATATATATATATATTTATATATATATATATAGAGAGAGAGAGAGAGAGAGAGAATTATGTCGATTCTAGCAGCCCGCTTGGGCAGGATGTGTCTTTTCTATCTCTGCCGTCTACGCGCGTGTTGTTCAACATTGTATCGTGGGAAATAAAGAGTGTACACATAAAAATATATCTACGTGTTGTTTCCTGGTAAAAAAGAGCAATATGAAGCGCAAAATGAGACAACCCCAAACAGAGATGAAACCAAGATAAGACACAATACGATGAACAGAAACCCAATAGAAGCAAATATTAGAAGAGAAGAGAGACCCGGCACACAACGCTACAGCTTTTGCACTTACAAATTTGCCAACCTCTCCGCACGAGCCGGATGTGACACTAGGTCAATTCCTTAAGCGGAGTTTTCACATTTGAATTCAGAGTTTTCCTTTTCCTAGATTGGTTGCCTCATCATCATCATCACCATATCGTGGTAGTCGCACGGATATTCATGACAATCTCTCGCCAACCGTCCTTATCACTCATTGTTCTCGGGAATTCCTCTGAGCAGAGCTGGTCAATGTAGATATTTGCTATGCAGCGCATACACAGGTGTTCATCTGCTGCTTTTCATAGGAGAACGTCCCTTATGAGTTTGTCCCCGCTTCTCCAGCAGTTCCAAGCATGTCTTGTTCATCTCACTAGGATGGTCTGTGTGATAGGGGGCAAGTGCACGTACAGCTGCTTTCTTGTAGGGTGTTGTTTCCAAAGTAAAAGAGTCCAATCTGCCCTACTATTTACTCATAGTTGAAGGGAGAATAGCTGGGTTCATACCTTACCCAAGAGTATTAACGCTATGTGGAATTCAAACAGCCTCGTCCAGTATTTGAACTCATCGTGTCCATTTCCTACGAGAGCATTAAACAATGATTCTCCACGGCTTTTGTATATACGAAGACAGTGAAGGAAAGAGAGAAATTTGATTCGGTATTGTGTGCATAAAGCTAACTCTCTGTCCAATTGTGGTTAACAAATAAAATATATCTTAGGTGAAATTGCGTTGATGGGTTAAGTCAGTATGGAAGGAAATTTCTATCAATTACTTGAAAGACTTGAAAGAATGGTACGTATTGGTAGACGGCGAGTGCAAATTGTCATCAAATGTCTTCGGGATCCTAAGGATTCCCCTGCTTCCGTTTTGGAAACAGTAATTCAAATGTTATTTAGCATAATAGATGACAATGTAGTTTTGTAAATGGAAACAGTCGAGGTGACGACATATACAATTCATATAAAAATGTTTCAACGGTGCTCACTTGCAGAATGAAACGTTAATGAATGGAATTTTTATTAAAGAGATTGCATTCTCCAGATACGTTCAATTTGTATTAAGTTCTCCAATATCAATTATTCTAATGAACATTGCACACATTGGGAAACATATCTATCTATCTATCTATCTATCTATCTATGTATTTATCTATTTCTCTCTCTGTCTCTCTCTGTAAACACACACACACACACACGCTCACATATATGTATTCTTTTTTCTTAGTTGTAAGGGTTTCGCGTATACTTCGCGTATTTGTGTTATAAAAAAATAAAAATTCTATTTTTTAAGCATGAATAACTTTCATTCACCATTCATGCTTAAAATAAACAGTATTTT
>CM042139.1:55384811-55412311 GCA_023376005.1 Doryteuthis pealeii
ATCTCTTTAGGGGAACTGCAATCAATTCCCGAGCCTCCCATGTATGGGCCAAATAAATATATATAAAACTCATTTTTGAAGTTGTAAGGGTTTTCGTGTATGATTCACTTGTTTTTTATACAAATAAAGATTAAACATTTAAAATACTGAGTTTTTTTTAAAGCATGTATAACTGTGAGTATAGGTGTTCAAACTAGCCTAATGTTTAAAAAATATAAATGATTTAGCAGTCGTGTTAAAATCGGTATTGTAATTGATATTATTTAGGTAAAAACAATTGAAACGAGATATTCCCCTCAATCAGCCTGCAACCCCATCCCCCCAATAACTACCCTACATACTGTTGTATACCATATATACCTCTCTGCTATACTCGGGTATATCATAGAGAGAGACAGGGACTTAGATTAGAAAGGAGATGATCTTACTGCATCATTACTCTGCTGGTCACTTTGTTGGTTACTGCTTACTGGTTACTTGTTTCGATCGCCATTTTCTTGTCTAGATGATTTCTATCTGCTGGCTTCTTCTTCCTTGTTAATTCTTCTTGGGCTGGACTAAGCTGATCATTGTCTTAATCTAATAAACACAAGACCTGGGTTTGCTTGATCAAGCTTTATTTTCTTCTAACCCATATTGATTGGTTCCACCGCAGGAGACCGACCCCCGGAGAGACTATCTCCTTCAAAAGCTAGGTCCCATCTAGCTAACTCTGTCTAAAAACTATCACGTGTCTGTCATGGCGCCCAGATCGCGCCTCTAAGGGTCAAGGGTTATTAACAGTCACCGGTAATTTTCCACGAAGACTCTCTGATCCCAAAGTTAACGACTCTTTATTTGAATTCTTAGCTACAGGTTTGTTCACAATTTATGACCTCTCATGAAATTGTAACAATACAAAAGAAAAAAAGAAAAAAGAAATCAAAAATTCAATTTACCTACGTATAAGAGTTTTATTGAATATTTTGTGTAATTTATTTGTTGCTATGAAATGCTTCTGGTTTTGCCGCTTTGTTAAACGGAGGATTAAACGAGATTATTCTTCTACTTCTTCCAAGTTTTTCTTTTATTGATTGGTGTTATTCTCATGTGAGGGTAATGGGATCCCGGATTAATGAAAGCGAAACATCGAAGAAGCCAACGCTAAAAAACAAACCAAAAATTAGCTTTCTTTACAATTTCTCCCAAGCGTAAAATATTTCATTGTTTTCAAGTGACCCGCAATTCATTCTTTCTTCTAAGAAACTTAAACATCAAGGGTTCTGTTTAAAGACCCAGTTGTTTGTGTTACTGATTTTCTTGTTTTGTTAAACAGTCAAACACACTCATCACTAAGTAATCAAAGTACATTACCTTTGGGGCATACTTAGTGTAACGATTATCGTCAACCCGAGTTTGTTTCTTTGTTTTGTTTTGTTTTACGGCATATCAACCACAGTGGATCATTTAACGCCGGCAAAGTTTTGAAAGATTTGTAGTGATTGTTTAGAAGAATTTTTAAAACTCAATTTTGTTTGTAAACAAATTTTCTATTTAAATCAGAGATGAGAGCCTAACAGGTACAGCCACTCCGGGTCAGAGTGGACCTGAGAGTAATGGTGATGAATGGCTACTTCACATTCCCCAGACCTCCAGAATTAGAACTTCACCATCAGATAGAGTTTAACGTCATTCACAGGACACGAAGATCCTCAGCCACCGCCTTCTAGCACCCTTATGATAAAAAAGGTTGGGGCTTGCCATAAGGGCAATAAGAATGGGACAATCATATAGGCTCTAGGGCTTGACATGACCAGCCGATTGATTGGGGGGGGGGCTTTTCCAACCGGCCGTCTAGCCTAAGTAAGGATCAAAGTGAGGTGTTGCAACCCGAGGTTAAATTCTGAACGAGGCAGTGTGCTTTTCACGTAGCGCTAATTTATTTGGGAAAGGAATGAATCAAAGTATTCTCCCTCCAGCTATGGGTAAATAGTAGACTGCGTTCATTAGGCTTCGTTAGGCAACCAGTCTAGGAGAAGGAAAATCTGAATGTTCACCGAAGTTTTATATTTAACAATCATCAGCTGACAGCACGGATCCATTTGTCTATTCCTCGCCACTCGTCTCTATCGGTCATCGCTCCTGAGAGGTCCCCTGCACGGCATCCAATGTCTACGCCGAACTTTTGCTGGTAGATATCCAATAGTGTGTCCATGTGTAGGAGCCTATAAAAGAACGTCACTTATGACTCCACTATATCTTGTTCGTCTTACATGGATAGTTTGTGTGATATGAGGTATTAGCCGTACAGTGGTTTTTGAGGGTGCTGCTTCCAGGATTTGTTCAAGATGACAGACAGCATCTTTGTACTGTTAACATTAACGTTTTTTCTCAAAGTTTTCCGTTTGAATATGCTACAACCATATATGAATCAAATAGATCTTTTCAAAAAGTATTCATATTCGATAGAATCTTGTACACTAGGGTAGGTTGATTTTTAACATATCAAATTCTCTCAAACAGCAAAAGTTGTGTGTATATATATAATAAATACTGAAATTAAAAACTAGATCTCTTACTTGCACCATTGTTTGAGGAAATAGCATCAAAGATCGTCTATTAAAATGTACCAAAATTCCTCGTTTTCCAACATTTAGCCTAGAAACGGTTAGAAAATTTAGCAATTTCAATATCTAAAACAAAAATGATTGTCATTTTAAAAGAAACGAATAAAATATTATAACTAGAATTCAAATTAAAAATATGCCCCCATAACCACCGACACCTCCAATATGCTTCTTTTTACTTAATAACTAAGTTGTAACAGTGATAACATTTTAAAAGATTGAAATCTATTTCCTCAAATGAAGGCAAAGTTTTGAAGAAAGATATTCTGTGGTAATTCTTTAGATTAATTTGCAACTTTCGCCACATGAGAGACGTTACAGTTCCAAAATCGACCTACCCTAATGTACACCCCGCCCCCAAAAACAACAACAACAAACGCCTGAATATAGTTAAATGTTATGCATCAAAGTTTAACGAGCAGCGTATTTTTATTCAAGTTCAATTTGGAAAGTTGTTGGCAATGAAATCCCATTATCATATGCGTCTTTACAGAAATTGCCGCCATTTTGGATTTTGAAAAAAAGAGAAATATCGTGTTATTTCGCTCTCTCCAGGTTTCCGAGATTCATTGAATTCAATTTCCTGATTCTAAAGTTACGGAACCTACTGACACTAGCGGAATGAAAATATTACATAAAAAGAAAGATCGTAATACAATGACAGTAAATTCTAGCGTATGGGGTTCGGTCTTGAACATTTTTCTTGTAGTGGAAATTATGATTGATGCCAACAAAAATGTTTTGAAGGAAGCTACAATAGTTGCCCCTTTGCCCTTTGCCAGCAATTCCATTGTTCAATTGTTTTCTATTCGCGCATTCGTTAAATATTCATTGCTTTGTTATTTTTATAGACGGAAACAAAAGGAAACTTGAAAGATTGAGAAGTTCCTCTCAAGTTTGGCTGATTCTCTTACAAGGTTCATTTCTTTTCATCTCTATTTACATTTCATCATATATAATTCATATTTAAATCTTTCTCTCTCTCTTCTCTCTCTCTCTCTCTCTCTCTATATATATATATATATATATATATATATATATATATATATATATATATAGAGAGAGAGAGAGAGAGAGAGAGAGTAAACTACAGACACGTGTTTCGATGTATCACCTCTCATCAGTGCAGTTATACAATTTTTAGCAGCTACCTATATATATATAATATATATATATATATATATATATATATATATATATACTAGCAAGACCTGTGTATATACCACAATATGATAATTCAATATTCCCCTATGTAGTATGTTTAAAGGACACCAGGGGAAGTGGGTTTACAGAATGTTAACCTCTCAATGATGTTTACTAAAATTATAATTAAAATCAATCCCATGAATGATTATATATAGAGACCAATCAAAATATAATTTTTAAAAGTGTAATCTTTTCATGTACATTCTTATTTAATTTCGTTAGTCTTTCTAATTTGCATCCCCATTTTATTAAAACTTACATATTTACGCCCGGAGGCCGCATATTCTTACTAGTATATATATATATATATATATATATATATATATATATATATATATATATATATATATATATAATTCCAAAGGTGGGGTTTACAAAATATTTAGAAATCACAGAAACGTTTATTATTTATTCTTAGTTATGTTTATTCGCATATATATTCACCCTGCGGGTGCAACTATATTAATTTTAATGTAATAAAATAATTAAATTAGAACGGCTAAAGAAATTAAATAAGAATGCAGATAAAAATATTTGAAAAATAGAAGAACTGAAACTTACTCTTCCACCACACCAGTCTGTCATTGCTAAAAATTCCTAATTTAACTATTTAGTTGAATTAGAAAGTAATGAATAAAATTACAGTTATTTCTTCTTGTAAATGGATTTCTTTTAAGATTTATTCCCGAGATTTTTGCTCATATTTATTAAAACAAAGCCAAACAATTAGAAATCAATAGTACTAAGCACATATTTATTAAAATCAAATTTTTAATATAAATATGCAAATTAGCCTTTCCGTTCACACTGTAAACCGCTATTTTGTTGTATATATAAATACAATTGCATGATATTACTATGTAGATAAGGCCAACTGTATTAATAATATAAAACAATTTTATTAATTTAAGTTTAAATAAAAATAAAATCATGGAAAAGGTGACGTAAATAACAAAGGGAATTGTGACTTGAGTAGTAATATAGTTTCAGTTACAGACAGACAAACACACAATCTCCATTATAGTAAGATATCATTTTAAAGCTTGAACATGTATCTATTTTTCTAAATATTCCCCCATTTCGGTCGATACTTTTTTGTAGGTACTCTTGTAGATTTTGTATGGCCATGTCATACCAGCTCACCGACATGACCTCGGAGAAGCGTTGGACCTCTTCGTCGTTTCAAACTCCCTATGCCACTGAGATTATAGAAAATTAACTCGGACAACAGATTATGAGGATGTATAATTTAGTTTTATAACGTGAGAAGAGGTGGTAGATTTGACAGCTCATATTGGCGTGGAGGTTGCATTTGAGATAACAGATAAGTAAAACACACAGAAGAATACACAGACATTTGTTTTGTTTCATAGGAAGAAATAGATTTATCAACTTATATTGTCATGGGAAACGTGTATTTCAGATAACAGACAACACATATAAATAGAAAGGCATAGAAAATATTTGGGAGCAGCTTATTTTATAAACATCAATCATATCTGCTATTTCTTTAAATGTGATAAAACTTTGAATTTTGTTTCTGTTTGCTTCTCTGTTTTAGATATATTCATAGTGTAATGTTTCAGGGTCGACTGAAAGAAGTTTTGGTTGTAATCTATTAATAATTGAGATTCGATCTATTTGAGTGTAACCAAAACTCCGTCACTGCTTACGTCACGATTACTAAATTCGTCAATACATAGAATAAAGAACAATTAATATTAACAAAATAAATAAAATCTGTTCCTTATTATTAAACATTTGAATCCTTTCAATTGTAATAGATAAACTATATACTATTTAAATAAATAAACTATATATGGTATCAGATCAATTAAAAAAATTGTATTACTTTAAATGGAAAAAATTATTTGCGAAATTTGTAATCAATTTTTAAAATTATTTTTTACTCACGCCGTTTTTCAGTAACAAGAAGTTAACTAAAAGTTTACAAATAAATAAATACTTACGATTTTGTGTAAAATTTCTGTGTGAAATATTCAAAATAATTATTTAATCGATAATTAATAAATGCAGACAAGATTTTATTTGAGAGGGACGTGTTGCATAGCGCCTTCTTTACCGGCACTAAATAGGTATATGTTATATACTGGTCTTTTCCCTAAGCCAAATCTATATAACGTTATATACCTTTCTTACTTCTTACTCTGTCGTCTATGCTTCTGGCCGGCTTTTCTTCTGATCGTCTATCATCTATCTTGGTCTGGTATATCTTCTAAGGTCTCGTCTGGTCTTCTATTGAGGATTCCGGGTCTGGTCTCTGTTGGGGATCATTCCTTATCAGAAGCCTTGTGTCATTGTTAGTTTTTAGTAATAAACACAAGACTTCGATTTATGTTGATGTTACTTTATTCCAAATCCCCACCCAGACAATCTGCGCAGATGAGGCTAACATGTTGCTAGCTCGGCTCCTAACTTCTAACTGACTCTTACTTACTTAGTATCCTTAAACCGGAAGAGGGCCTTCTATGGGGTTCCGGTTCTCACGATTCTCCCCAGAACGCAAGGTGAGATCGAGGTCAAGCGCTGTCACTCACCCTCAAGGCCATCAGCTATACTAATCGCCATTATGATTTCTACAATACCTTAAAAAGCATTAGGGATCCAATAATTATATAACAGACGGAACTAAGTTTAATTTTTTCTCCTTTAATAAATTTGATGATTTTACTTTGATACATTCTTCTGACACCCCCACAGGCAAAATCTTCCTAAAAATAACTTTTTACACCATCCGGAGGGTGATTTTTTTTTCTAGCTGTGATAATTCTATACTTATCTTATTACTGTTCAACTATTCCTTTGGTTGGATCCGGTTTGCTCTGTCTGTTTCTGTTGTTGGGCTGGGTGGCATTTTCACTGTTCTTTGAGTCTGGAACTTACTTGGGTCATTTTGAGGATGTTTTGTCTTATGGCCTTGGTAGTTTTTAATAACAAACATAAGACGTTATTGTTTTTAAAGCCCATATTTTATTTTAACTCCAAGTAAAAATGCCTTGGAGAACAGTTACTCAACCCAGACTCCTAACTCTTCACTCTCTTTCTCTCACTCTCCTCGCCTTTTGCTGCCCAATCAGAAATCCACAGGTAGCCTTTCATAAGTCATTTCAAAAATGCTAGTAACATTCCACACGTGACTTAACTGTTTTGGTTTTATCCATCTCATTATATTACAATAATGCATTTTATTGCAATTTATCAATGAAATAACACGAAATGTTAGATGTAATTGAGCCCCCTGATGATGACACTCTGTAGTGCTGAAAGTGTATGAGCAAAATACAGTGTACTCATTAACAAATCCCACAGCCTTGAACGAATCGAAAAGAAACTAGTCAGACAGGAGACGCTCGTTATATATATATATATATATATATATACTCAAGTGGTCTACTGAATATATATATATATATATATATATATATATATATATATATATATATATATATATATATATATATAATCAACTCTCTGCAATTTATCCATAAAATATAAATCAAAATGAAAAAATTATCAGAAGCAAAAACAATAAAAAGGAATTAGAGAAAATTTCTACATTTTCTGCTAATTCGTATATTCCACCCATGCGTATTCCTATTGAGGACCCCCCCCAAAAAAAAAGAAAACAGCATATGTGCTTATATAGTAGATTAGCATTATAAATGATTGAACTCGATCTCACTTTTAGACCGCTGCACCCTTTTCCCAGGATATATTAGCCATTTTGAATCTTTCAATTTGAGACCAGGCCCCCGCCTTAGACAAATTTCGACCGTTGGTTGGTTGCTTGTATTTTACGTCATTTCAACCCATTGGGTCATTTTATGCCTAGGACGTTTTCTTTCTTCATTTTTGATGGGTACTCAATTTCTTTTTAAAACTCACTTTTTTAAACACATTTTTTAAACTCATTTTCTTCTATCTAACCTATAGATGGTACCCTAACAGGTACTACCACTCCAGATTTCGATCGATTTCACGGCTTAATGGGGAATGTAAAAACTCTTTGGATGATCTTGGCAGAAGAATGACACAATTCCTTCTGAGAAATGTTTATTCGGATTTATCTGTCAAGAAAGCTGAATTTCACAGATTCCCAGGTTTTATTGAACAGCAAGCTTTTATTTGTGAAGAACTTAGAGATTGCTAAAGGCAAGAACTCAACCTTTTGTTATGCTATCTTATTCGACCTTGAAAATGCCTAAAGGTCATTGAGTAATGCTTCTGTGCATACAGCTGACGAAAAATCATGAATCTTAAATCTTATCGTTCTGGAAGAGAATAAAAACTGCTAAAGGCCATACGTCAATGGTATTTTATTCAGAATACTCAAACCCTGACAATACTTAGAGCTTAGCGAGAATTTCTTTGGATTGCAACAGATGTTAGAAGACTTGTAACTAACAGGAATATGCGCCCGCCGGGCCTAACGATTTAAGTTTTGATGTAATGAAATATATTAAATTAGAAAGACTAACTAAACTAAATAAGAACGAATGTAAACATATCACATTTATTTCAATTATATTTTAATTGGTTTCTATATAAAATCATTCACTGGATTGGTTTTAATACATTGAAGAATAAAACAATAATACCAAATAAATATTTATTAAACCTGGTTTTGTTAAAAGCAGTATGCAAATCAACTACACCATATATTATTTAAACCTTTATTCGTAATGATATATAAGACATATTGCAGGATTTTAAACGCACTAATAAAATGAGCTGTTTTGAGACAAATATAATTTAGGATTTCATAGAGACCTCATTATTAAATAAGTTTTATTCTCTGTATTAATGATTTTGACTATACATTATATACTCATTAACAAACTTACGCAATCCCTTAGGATACTGTGACGTAAGCAGTGACATAATTTTGGTTAGAAAAAGATAGACACCAAATCTCCATTATAATAAGATTTTGAATTTGGAGGCGCGTTGTGTAATGGTTAGAGTAATAGGAAATGGACTCGTCGACCTGAGCTCAAATTCTGGACGAAGCTGTTTGAATATCACATAGCGCTAATACCCATGGTAAAGGTATGCCTTTAACTACTCTCCAGCTATGGGTAAATAGTAGGGTAGACTTTTCTAAACTTGGCTAGGAAAGCAGTCTAAAAGAAGAAAAACTCTGAATCCAAGCCTGTTAAACTCTGCTTAAGAAATTGTCTTTGTGTTGTCATCCTGCTCGTGTGGAGGGGCAAGGTAATATATATAAGAATTTTGAATAGATAGTATCCCCGGAATGGATATCAGAGTTATGTTGGGTTGCGTACTATTTCTTTTTTTTCTAATCGGCCATGAGAATGTAGGAAAGGCATTGACTGCTATAAACAGATAATCAATCATATGGAAATCTGATCTCTCCGATAAGAAAGATAAAGCGATAATTCTTCCAAGCTGTAGCTGTGTCAGTGCTACTGTAAGACTGCACCACTTAGACCACTATGAGACGCTTAGGGACCAGAGTCGTTGACCAGTGTTCAAATCTTGGACAAAGCTGTTTGTGTTTCCCTTTGAGCTATTGCCTTTTGGTAAGCCTAAATCCATGCCTTATCTCACCAACTATGGGTAAGTAGTAGAGGAGACTGAGTTATTCAGTCTTTATAAAGCAATTAGTGTATGAGAAGGAACACTTAATATCGACCTTGTGTCACATCCTGCTCAGATGGAGGAGTTGAGAAAATACATCTGAGTGTGCTGATCCCATAATGTTTGCTAGTGGTAATATATACATATATATATATATATGAGTTAAGAGTAAAGAAATGAATCCGACGCTATATTTATAGATAAAAGGGTATGAAAACACACAATGTTGTTAAAATGAATATATTTTTATATCATTTTCATTGCTAATATTGACAGTATTTCGATTTATAAAAAATCATCATCAGAGCATAATGATAATTAGGTCCGTTTTTAGATGTAAATGTTTTTAATCTGGACTCATCGAGAGAGAAGCTGAAAATAATTTAAATTCAACCCGTAAACATTGTTTTTCCAAAAAAGCGTGTAAGCCATGCGATCGCTTCGTCTTTGTTCATTCGCTGCGTGTTTCGCTAACGTCATATATATTTCGCTACATTGTATTTCTTCAGTATTTCTTGTAAATTAAAAAAAACATTTACATCTAAAAACGGACCTAATTATTATTATGCTCTGATGATGATTTTTTTATAAATCGAAATATTGTCAATATTAGCAATGAAAATGATATAAAAATATATTCATTTTAACAACATTGTGTGTTTTCATACCCTTTTATCTATCTATCTATCTATCTATCTATCTATCTATCTATATATATATATATATATATATATATTTATACATATATATATATTTATACATATATATATATATATTTGTGTGTGTGTGTGTGTGTGTGTGTGTGTAAAAGTGTGAAATGTGTGAAAGAGGTCCAAAGACCATATGAGGACAACTCTGAAGAAATGCGCCATTACACCTTCAAGCCTCGAAGATCTGGTCCCCAACAGACAGGGTTGGCGAGACACGTGTCGCACAGGAGCCGAGCGACTCAATATCGAGGGCTGCATAGCGGCGACGTCTTCGTCATCATACACCCCAGAATGTAGATGGAAATTCCCCTTGCAATGTGTGTGACCGCATCTGCAAGACCAGAATTGGACTAATTTGCCACCAGAGGGTCCACAACTCATGAACAATATGGAGTGACGTCATCATTGTCTGCGATGGACTGCTAAAAGGAAAAGGTTTAACTATGGGTTAAATTTAATGGTGTTTGTGCTCCAAAAACAGAGTTGAGCCAAATGTCGTGACCAGATAAAACTGATACTGTATTCTCAAAAGTGGTTGTATTGGATATACACAAGATACATGATAAAATAGGCTACTGAGAAGAGGGATAGTTTGGATGTACACGTAAATTCTATGTTACAATCATCGCGGCAGAGTCGTGTAAACTTTTTCTCTAAGAGCTTTGCTAGAGTCCAAGTGGTGCAGCCATACAGTAGTTAATTTTATCTTATCAGAGAGATCAGATTTCCATATGATGGATAACTCTGACCTGCAATGTTTTCAAGATCGAATATATAATAATTGATTTTAAGGCATTTTCTTACGCATAATCCAAAAATCATACTCATCTTTTCAAATCAGATCAATTTTTTAAGAAATAAGCTCTTACTTGAAATGTATAAAACAGTCTTATAACTCTATTTATTTGTGACAAGTGGAGTACACAGACTTTTGAATGTGTTATTATTATGTACAACTTGTTGTGAAGTATCCAAGCACATCTTAAAAACTAGACCTGACCAAACACAATGGTATTTTTGAATTTAGAATAAAATGGCGATCATATATCACTTGGTAAACCTTTGACCTTTGGAAAATTATTTTTTAAGGCAGGCCGATGTAATCTGTCTACAGCAGACACAAAAGCATTTAGTAAAGAACACGGACAATGAATTTTGATAGTAGCACTTTTTTTTGTATTGTTCCTGATCTTCCGTTTGCTAGAGACAAACTTGTATTCATGATTAAGACTTATTTTCGCACAAATAAATGTGCGAAAGAAAAAATGAACGCTATATTTTCCCTTGTGTGCACTTTCCAACAAGTCAACAAAACTGTGGTTGGTTGAAAAATGTCCTTATTTAAATAATTTCATTATTCTTATTAGTATATAATAGTAAACAGTATTTTTTTTTTTTGGTTTTGTTCTACTTTTTGTCAGAAATATTTAATCTTCGGTTCCTGTTTTCAAACAGTTTGTAAACCAAATAGCTGATAGCAATCACGGAGGAATGTAGCTCACTGCTAATTCGTAGTGAGATGATAAACATGTAGTTCAGAATAAGTAGCGTCACGCCTAGTTTCGCACGGACAGTACGATTTTTTTTCGAAAATCTCTCATTTACCCAGTAGATCTTGTTTCATAATCCTTTACACGCGTTACTTCTTATGACCTTACGAGTAAGGAGAAATATGAAACAGCGATCCAGGCTAGAAGAGCATTGTTTAGGGGTTTGATTCGGACTGGGTGACTCACCTTTCTAACATTGTGCATAGACAAAGCTTAGTGCATTAAACATATATAAATATAACAAGTGCATCCTACTCTCATTCGAACCTACGATCTGGAAATAAATAGGCACGCGGTATTTCTCATAAACCAGAGCTTCTCGCCTTGAATAGTATGGAGCAATTATCTAAGACATGAAGAGGGCTGAGGTAATAAACGGATGCGAGTGTGTCAACTGAAGAGTGATATTTGGTTCTTAGGCAGAAATGCTGGTTCATGCATCATAAATGAGATTTTAATGATATGGACAACATTAAACAAACCCAACCATTAAAGGATAAGACCTCATACCCAACCAGCTGCCGAATTGGCTCCTGGACATAAACGACACCCTCTTTCTAAGGTGGTGATAACAACTGAAACCAGAGCTTATTCAGAAATCACCCAAAATATAAATTTAAAAAATTCCCATGAATTCTGTTACCATTCCGATAGTATTGGTGGTCTGATGAAATTCATATGTATATACATATACATATGGGGAAAAATTAAAGAAAAAGTGAATAACAAAATACAAACAATTACATTCAATTAATATTTCGCCTTTGTGGATTTAAGAAGTTTCATCAGAAGGGTAGAAATAGATCTATGACTGCTAATAAGATCAATATTTAAGTTTTTTTGTTTACCAAATATAGTGCTCCGCACAAAATTATTGAACATTGAGCTCTCAGTTTTAACCAGATCAACTTTAACATTCCGCAGTTAAAAAGGTCCACCTTAGAATCATCTTAACACCAACTAAACTGGTGATGTACACATTATATATATATATATATATATATATATATATATATATATATATATATATATATAATATATATAAGTAAGTAAAGTCGACGGGCGGCCTAATGTCGGTATCAGCCAGTCAGCGAGGT
Source organism: Doryteuthis pealeii (assembly GCA_023376005.1). Taxonomy (NCBI): domain Eukaryota; kingdom Metazoa; phylum Mollusca; class Cephalopoda; order Myopsida; family Loliginidae; genus Doryteuthis; species Doryteuthis pealeii. Next base: position 55,397,603 of record CM042139.1, read on the forward strand.
AGTCTATCCCCTTTTTCAATAGCGCTAGACCAAGGAGATTGTTTTTAGCATCTGAGGTGGAGCGCCACACCTACCATCATCCCCTTACTTTACCGCACAGATCCCTGTGCTACTCATACGCTGAAAGTTTGGTATTTACGTGTCGACTTATAACTAAAAAACTAGATGTTTTTAAATTCGAAATCGTGCATACACCTTGACATCCTTATAACTAAGAAACATACCAAATTTGGTTATTGATTTTTACTGATTAAAGGATATAATTAATCAATTAAACAAAAATCAAACGATTTGCGATAATCGTGGGATGGCTGCTGCTGCTAATATAAAAATATTCGCTGGCTGCTGCCTATATCAGCCGTGATTTAAAGTGGTGCCGCTGCTGGTAATTTGAAGTTGACAAATTTGTGCCCTAATAATTTCAGCTTGGAATTTCTCGCGTATCACCGGTCTAATAGAAATATTTATTTGGTTAGTAATAAAATAAAATAATCTTTCCCCATATGTAATATGTATTTTATCGATTGAATTATTTTTTACAGCGAAGTAAATAACAATAATAATTGAAAACATTTATTTTAACGATTAATAATAACTCAACTTTGTTTTTATTATCAATACTTTCATTTTATAATAAAATATATCCATTTTTAATCAGGATTTAATTTTAATTGTCATACGAGCAATTGGAAGTATTTAGTTCTTAGCATTTTATTATTACATTTTAATACGTTAAAAAAAAAGAAGGAATTAAACGGATATTTTTCATTTCTACCATATGAAATCAACAGGCAAGGAAGCTAGCTTAAAAAAATAAAATAGTTTCAAAAATGTAAACAACTAAAAGAAATAATTTTAAAGATAAACGAATATTAAAATACACTCATTTTTAGCTTTGTTTATCGTTAAATCTTTAATAAAGTTTAGGAATGCATTTTTAAAAATACTATCTTAAATTTAAACAAAAAGAAGAAAAAAAATCCTAAAATAAACAAACATTCTACTATACAAATTCTCGGCGATTTTTTAAAAATTTGATAAAACATTTTCCTAATATTTTCTCTTTTACTCCTGTTTTCTCCTCACTGACTTTCTGGTGTTCCTAATTTTTTTTAGTCCGGTCATGGACCGGGTACTTTTGCTAGTATATATATATATATATATATATATATATATTATATATATATACTTTGGTGCGGTACAAAGTTTCTTGGTACAAGGTGATTCTATGTGGGTCCTAATTCTCTACCAGTATTTTTGTTGTAGAGTTCAGGTTCCGTATGAGAGCTCAATGTTTAATTATTGTAAACAGAGCAAAGTTATTTGGGAAAAAAAGGCCTTAAATACCATGGGTATCGTGATTATGGACCATTTTCACTCGCGAGTATGCTCACGAGCTTCTTGACCACTGATATATTCTATTTATAGTTCATATATATATATATATTTATATTTAAAATATATCAGTGGTCTGAAGAAGCTCGTGAGCATATTCGCGAGTGAAAATGGTCCATAACCACGATACCCATGGTATTTAAGGCCTTTTATTCCCAAATATATATATATATATATATATATATATATATATATATATATATATATATATATATAAGAAATAAAAATTTATAAAAACAAATTGCACATATTTATAATTCATAAGAACAACTTAAAAATGTGTTCAGTGCCATGAGAGCAAAGCGGATTAATATCCAATCAACGACGAAATTATTTGTACACCCAGGAATATTGAATATTTTGCAATTTTCGAAATCATAATTGTCAATAGCATGGCATCTCATCTTTACAACTTTCTGTAATCGTTTTCTAAAGAATTGATGAGATCTGAACAAGGGTTTTCTGGAATTTTCTTCCATTCTTCAATAGTTACACGTTCTAATTCCTGGAAGTCTTCTGATGAACGACGATTTCTTCGAACTTTCAATTCTTGCCATAGATTTTCAATAGGATTCAAGTCAGGACTCATTGAAGGCTATGGCAGAACTTTAATCTTCTTTTTCTGCAGCAATTCAGTCCCTAATTTAGATGTATGTTTGGGATCATTATCTTGCTGAAAAGTAAATCACTGACCTAGATCAACATTTTGGGCTGATAGTTGTAGATTTTCATCCAGAATGTTTATTGATTGTCCAATCCACTTTGAGCTAAACCAACCCCAAAACATCATAGAGCCGCCTGTATGTTTTAATGTTAGTACTGTTTTCTTCAGGAGAAAAAACATCACCTTTCTTGTACCAAATATTCTGTCCATCATTAGGTCTAAAAAAAAACTCAATTTTTGTTTCATCACTGAATAGTAATTGTTGCCAAAAGCAATTTTCTTTGTCGAATAAAATTTTGGCAAAATTAAATCGAGCAACAATGGGACATGATTTGTGAAGAGGGTTTCGTCTTCCATACAACCCATTTTTATTCAAAGTTACATTGTGCGAATACGTACGCCGATGCCCATCGTAACCAAACTTTTGCCGATGGCTTTTAAAACAACTCTTTATATTAACCTCGAGACACAGTTTTCGTGCAGCCCTTGGTGACAATTTGTATTTTCTTCCACCCCAAGGCAAATACTTTGTCGTGCCAAACTGTTTAAACTTCTTCATAACGGACTGTACCGTAGATCTATGTTTAGGTAATCGGTTTGAAATAGGGACGTAATTATTTCCCGACTTATAGAAGTTAACAATTTTCTGTCTCAAGTCAACGCTAAGCTCCTTTGTCTTCCCCATCATGTTGTTAACGTAAGAATAACAATGATGACAATTTATGTAGCACGTGATATTCTTTGCTGGAATCATCACAAATATTCTACTGAATAAAATAGTCTAGAGGGCTTTACCAATAAAACAATTATGTAAATTACTTATACTTACATGAAACAATAAATTCAAAACGATATTTTTTACTGTACGAATAATTTAGTATTTTCCTATTTTGCATGATTTACATGATTTAAACAAAAGGCACGTCTCTTGTTTAACAATTTTACTTATGATCTTTTCAAGCCTTCTGGCCAACTTTCTAATATTTGGACTAATCTACAGATTCCATCCAAATGTTAAAAAGTTGGCCAGAAAGCTTGAAAAGATCATAAATAAATTGATAAACTGGTGACGTGCCTTTTGTATAATTCTACATGTATATATATATATATATATATATATATATATATATATATATATATATATATATTCTTATCAGATCACTTATCTTATAATTCGAATTCCTATTGTGCATGATTTACCCGTTAAATTTGTTGTATTTTACTTATTGTTCTGAAAATTAGGTTATATATTCCTTTCTGTGCGCTTATTAATATATTAAAAACTTGATATATTAAAACGTAAAAACTACGGGCATTAAATTCTGAGAAATGTATAAAAATACTCAAAATTGGTGGATGTCCAAATAATTTCGTCGTTGACTGTAAGTGCACTTCGTGTGGTGAATCGTGTAATGAACAAAGCTAAGAAACAATCAGAAGACAATTTTATTCTAACTAGATCTTTGTTTTTTTTTTCACGATGGAGATATTTTTAGTAAATAATATATATATATATATCCTCACACCTTGATTTCAACGAGCACTGATCAGTATCACTCATGAAAGTGATATGTTATCTTTTTTAAATTTCTGAGTAACTCTAATACATTTGGAGTTTAAATTTGAGATGCTATTTATCATAGGATCTAAAGAAAGTTACACACACACACACACACACACACACACACACACACACACACACACACACACAACACACACACACATACATATATATAATATCACATACATATGCATATTTATATGTGCATATATAAGCACACACACACACACACACACACACATATATATATATATATATATGTATATATATATATATATATAACATACAGTATACAACACAGAAAATATCAGGGTACGAACATTTGAATTCTGTTTAGATTTCATGTGATATGCACAATCATCAGACGGAAAAGTGAGACAAGTTTCCAATCAATCATAATTATTATAGTGGTGCAATGTCACGTGTTAAGATGTAATATATGTATAATATACATACATACATACATACATACATATATATATATATATATATATATATATATATATATATATATATATATATATATACAGAGTCCCTGCCTGTCAGCTTGACTGAATCAGGGTTCGACTCACACACAAAGCGGTCTTCCTGTCTATAGCTCTGCTGTTGAGGCCTAATAGGCCGAAATGTACATGCAGAGATTGATCTTTCTCGATTTGTTTAGCCATACATTTGAATAGGTATGCCCGCCTAATTCATTAATTATTAATCAATTAATTTTCAAAATTAGGTACGACTTAAATTAAGCACATATTCTCCCAAAAATTGTCGGCTAAAAAAAGCCATATCAAAACACATTGTTTGTTTGTTTACTTCTCATATATATATATATATATATATATATATATATATATATATATATATATATATATATATATATATACAAAACAATAGCATATCACATTCATCTGTGATAATGATCAGCGGGGGGAAAATTTTGGAACGAAATTTTTATAAGATTGAACCACAGACTTATGCGAAAACAAGAAAAATCAATGAGAATGTTTTTGAAATATCAAAAGTCAGTGTATATTATTTTAATTATTGTTTTTTTAAATCGAAAGTGTGTGTCACTCTGAGAAATATATACATACATACACACACACAGACACACGTACATATATATATGTGTGTGTGTGTATAAACAAATATTTATATATATATATATATATAAACGAATAAATGTATATATATAAATAGATATTTATATATATTCTTTTATATAAACAAATATTCATATTTATTTATATATATATAGACAAATACGTATATATATATATATATATATATATATATATATATAAACAAATATTTATATATATATTTATATATATATATATAGGTGTATATAAAAAAATACTTATTAATTAGGATTTTTAACGAACTAATAACATGGGCTGTTTTGAGGCAAATCTAACTGAAATTCTCATATGGTCATCGTTAATAGATTAGATTAATTCTATGTAATAATGATTTTTACTGTAGATTGAATACTCATTGATAAACCTACGTAATTTCAGTGGGTATTCTGACAGAAGCAGTGACGTAGTCTCGATTAAAGATATACAGACACCGAATCTCAATAATAATCATAATAATAATAATAATAATATATGTTTATTTGGGCAGCATTTTTTCATTTATACATGTAGGATTAAACAAAACAAACTTCTCTTGTTTAACGACTTTATTAACAATCTTTTCGAGCTTTCTAGCCAACTTTTTAAAGTTTTATTTGGGATAAAAACTTCGGTGGACTAATCCACGGATTCCATTCAAATGTAAAAAAGTTGGCCAGAAACTCGAAAAGATTGTTAATAAAATTGTTAAACAGGAGTGCCTTTTGTTCAATTCACACACACACACACATACACACACACACACACATACACACACACACACACACACACACACACACACACACACATATATATATATATATATATATATATATATATATATATATATATAATAGTTTCTTTATAAAACCAGGTTACAGGCCAAGCAAGACGGAAGAAATTTCGAGTAATTACTTTTGAGGATGTCACTGCTTTTGTGTCTGAGTATATGGAAAAGAGAAAAAAGCTACAGACAGACAGACAGACAGACAAATAAGCAGACACAGAAACAAAGAGATTAGTGAATAGTGAAGATGAGGAAATAAAGAAAAGAACATGTTCAGTTGAATGCAAAAAAGAGAGACGTCATATCAAAGAGAGATAGAGAGAGAAAGATCAAATCGTGAGTGTGTCAAAAACAGAGAAGTTTCCATTTTGAAGCATCGTTAATGGATGAATAAAATATAAAATAAAAAATAGAATGAAAAAAAAAACCCCAAAAAACAAAAGACAATATTACGATGTAATCATTCATCTTCAAATCTTTGCGTCGACTTTTAGAGAAAATTTTGAAAATTAAGAAAGAAATAATAAAACCACTGTGTCTCCCGTTTTAAAATGCTTAAAATACTTGCAACAAAAATGATAGATAATATTTTCATTTTCTTTTCCTTTACTTTTCTAGAAATTTAATGCAGGATTAAGCAAGAGACAAGTGAGGTGACGGTCGAAGAATCTATAAGTTTATCTATCTGTATATCGATATATAACAATTGATACTAAATATTGGAAGATTTAGAAGGATAGGCTGAAATTGAACGTGCAAAAAAAACAAACAAGTCGGAAGCGTAGGTGAATCATGGCCAGAGGATTTAGGCTAGTGTAATATCATAATGTCGTCGGGGTGGCCTAAAGTCAATATCAGCCAAACAACGAGGGAGTCTATCCCCCTTTTCACTAGCGCTAGACCAAGGAGATTGTTTTGGCGTCTGAGGAGGGGCGCCACACCTACCGTCAAATCCTCACTTTACCGCACAGATCCCTGTGGTAATAATACGCTGAGTTAGCGAGGGCCGGTATCGAACCCGGAACCTTGTAGTTCATATATATATATATATATATATATATATATATATATATATATATATATATATTATTTCTTTATGTTGGTGGGATCAAGAACGGTAGGGCCAAAAAATAGAGTAAAGAATAACATTTATGTTGGTATACAAAAAGCAGGAAGGAATTAGTTGATGAGGAGGGCCTCGTGTACAGCTAGGTGTAACTCGTTAGTTGAGGATGACAAGATGGTGAACATTGAGTGCTTATATTCTGCAGCACAGCTATGGGTAAATAGTAGGGCAGACTGGGCTCTTTAACCTTGGTTAGGTAACCGGTCTAGGAGAAGGAAAACTCTGAATTCAAACCTGTTGAACTCCGCTTAAGAAATTGACCTTGTGTCGCATCCTGCTCGTGCGGAGGGGTTGGTAAATATATATATGCTGCAGCACAATCAGGATTATCCAAAAGGTGTCGCCCAATGGTGGAAGGGGAATTTGGATTGCTTGGTGGAGAAGAGCGGTCAAAGTTATTGTTGCTGATAACAGATGGAATATGCTGGTTTATTCTAACCTCAATCTTTGAGTAGTGCGCCCAATGTAGCAAATATCGCATTTGCATTTAGATTTATAAATGAGACCACTTTTTTTGGTGAGGGGTCGCACTATCTTTAAGATTGGTGTGTGTGTGGGGGGGGGAAAGAGCATATTGGATTTGAGAACAACTCGCAACTTAACCGAATTGAAGTAGAGATGTGTTGTCAATCCACAGTAATTTTAGATACAAAGGACACTTCTCAGGCCCAAGTCTAGGATTGGTGGCAAACTGAATGCACTTGTATTTAATTGTACTGGTGATTAGGTCCTCAGGATATCCATTTATCAATAAAGTGGTCTTAATGTAGTCGAGCCCGGTCGTGACTTTAAGCTTGGAACAGATCATCAAGGCACAGTGAACTAGTGTTTTAATTAGATTGATGTTGCGTCGTAGGGGGCAAAATGAACCCCCAGTGCGTATATGAACCCATACATGTGGGTTTACGATAAACCGAGGTCTGTATGCCGGAGTGGGTGCGCTCAACTAGGACATCAAGAAACGGAAGACTGTTGTTGTTCTCAAATTCACATGTGAAAGTCAACGCTGGATGGAGTTGGTTGAATTTCACATGTGAATTTGAGAATAACAACAACAACAATGTCCTAGTTAAAGGCATGGAAGAATATGTTGAAACATATGGTGAAGAATAAAAAACAAGGCACAAATTAAAACCAATTTTACGATTGAAAAAGAAAAAGAAACACAAAATCCAAACTGTGATCCCCTAACAAGCAAGAGAAATGTACAAAATCCTCAATAAATATGTCAGCAAAGGGCAATAAAACCCCAACAATGCAATCCACCACCATCACTAAGTAGAGAGCAGATAACTGAACACCCCACCTAATTAATATATATCCGTGTATATCCGTGTAAACTTCGTACTGGTGTATATACGGGTATTCCGTGTAAACTTCGTGCTGCACATAGCAACCGACCAATCAAAATTCAGTCTCCTACTCTCCCTCCCCTCAATGAAGAACGAAACCACAGCGTATATAATTCAAACGCTAAAGCAAATGAGCCATTTGGTCTGAAGATCGCATAGGCGAGAAAACCAGGCGTCTTCTGACTCCATTTCCGCGCTACCTTAACTAATATATATATATATATATATATATATATATATATATATATATATAATATATATATATATATATGTGTGTGTGTGTGTGTGTGTGAGTGTGTGTGTGTGTGTTAACGTGAAAAACATTTACATCACTTTAGGATGCTGCATATTTTGCTTAACCTGGGTATATGAACTTATACAATTCTTATTTTGCAACATATTTTTCGCTTATTGATCTACATAATCTGTTTATGTGATTATTTAACTTTTGTAATCCAGCTCTATTTCATAAACGTTAAATCTTGAGGAAAACATAGAAAGTAGACAGGAGACAGATATGTGAAAGAGATGAAAGAAAGAAAAAGATGTACAGTGGCCTACGAAAAGGTTTTTAGCCAGGAGAAATAAACTACATCCAATTTCAAAGTTTAATTACGTAATACCAACTCAAGATAAATAAACAAAAATTGGAACTAGTATTAGGTAGGTCCTCCATTTGCTAGTTTCAGTACTTGTATTCGATTTTTTATGGATTTGATCAAGTTATCAACAATCGTCTGATCTATATTATGACCCTCATTTAGCAATGTTTCTTTAAGGGTTGCCACTGATTTTGGTTGCACGCTCTCGGAGTTTTCGATCAAGGTTCTCCCAAACGTGCTCTATTAGATTCATGTCAGTACTTTGGGTTACCCATAGCAGTAACTTGATTCTTTGCGATTCGTTCCAGGACTTTGCTACTTTGTTCATCTGACATGATGCTCCATCTTCTTGAAAAAGGTAGACATTATTGTCAATCTAATTGGTTTCAAATAGAGGAAGTAGTCTTTTCTCTAGTATTTGACAGTATTTTGTACCATTCAACGGCTCGTCAACAAGAATAAGTTCAGATTTCCCTCCAAACCAGACGGTTCCCCACACCATTACTCCAATCTCTCCATGTGTCACGATTGAAATTCAAAACTGTTGTAATCAAGTGTGGCTAAAAAACATATCATAGCCCACTTTATATCAGTATGCATCTCCAATTCTGTGTGTATAAATGCGTACATGCTCTCCACACTGATCCACTGTGTCGGCGCAGCGTAGAATACGTCGTCTTCATCCCCTGGTGGAGTATCCGTGAGGGATGGGGCGTTAAAATACACCGACTTCACCTCTGCAGAGGGGTAAGATCCTTTAATGGGGCCACCTGATGGCCCTGGGTAGTGACTCTTGATGCTTAAGAATGGTAGCGGATCAGTCCATAGCATGAAACACTCCACTTTAGCCCTTACGTAGGCTAGACGTCGATCGGAGAGTTGCATCAAGTCCTAGCATCTATATGATTGTCCCAACCCTATTGCTCTTACGGCAAGCCCCAACCCTCTTATCATATATGTTAGGGTCCAATGTATGGGCTAAATAGAAAAAAAAAGAGTTTAAAAAACTTGAGTTTAAAAAAATTGAGTACCCATCAAGACTGAATAAAAAAAAACGTATTCGGCATAAAATAATTCTACTAGGGTTGACATGCCGTACAATCCAACCAACCAGGGTTTGAACTCTGGTCTTCGATTCTATTTCTTACGACTATAACCGTTACGTGAAGAGCACGTAGTGTAGGGTAACAATAACATATTATCGAATTCTGTACATTAAATTGACAGCAAAATGAATTTATTATCGAGCTCGACTAGACAGCGACTAAACCGATTATGGTCGCTGAAAAAATTACCCCGAGGAAATGTTTTGAAAATGTTTTAACTAAGAAAGTATGGATGAACGGATAATTAATCTTTACATGGAAGATTTTGCATATATTCTACATTACATATTTAGCTTTTAATCTACGTGGAAGTTTAAGAGGTTCAGCAACCAAATCTACTGACGACAAAAGATGAAAAATATGGCCGAGAAAATTAATCTGATTTGTCTTTTGATGTAAAGTGCAGATTCTTTTCGATTTTATTTTGGCTGTGGCTTTCACGAATTATTAAGAGTATCAGACGAAATGTCTTTACATTTAATATGATATAATATTAATCAGTACCTACTCTCTCTATCTTAAATATATATATATATATATATATATATATATATATATATATACATATGTATATTTTATTTTTGATCTTTTCGAGTTTTCTGGCCAACTTTTTAATATTTGGGTGGAATTCGTAGATAAGTCCACCAAAGTTCAGGTCCCGAGTACTTTCGAACTTTGAAAAAAAAAACCCCAAAAAACAGGATCCTATCACCCCTGATGATGGTACTTCGAAATGCCGAAAGTACTCGGGACCTGAACTTTGGTGGACTTATCCACGAATTGCACCCAAATATTAAAAAGTTGGCCAGAAAACTCGAAAAGATAAATAATAATAATAATAATAATAATATATATATATATATATATATGTGTGTGTGTGTGTGTGTGTGTGTGTGTGTGTGTGTATATGTATATATACATATATTGCATATTAGTATATATGTATATATATGAATATATGTATAGCATATATATATTTATATACAATCATAATATATATATATATATTATATATATATATATATATTGCATATTAGTATATATATATATATATATATATATATATATATATATATGAATATATGTATAGCATATATATTTATATAAAATCATCATATATATATATATACATATATATGTATATATATATATATATGTGTGTGTGTGTGTGTGTGTGTGTGTGTATAAATTTGAACACTAACATACTTTATTAATGATCAGTAATTAAACGAATTAAAAAAGGAGGCGAAAGACGATAGAAACTTAAGGGCCCTTTCGACCGGTGCTTTTTCAAAAGTTAACAACCGGTTAAGTCAAAATGTATATATTGGGTAAAAGGGGGATATATTATGTAAATGTTGGAGCAACAAGCAGGGAAAAAAATTACCTTCACGTCACTCCACCTTCAGCAACCACATCCCCATCAAAAAATACCAGGGAGTGTTTCAAATATCGTTGTCTACACATGGTCGGGCAGTAAAAAAAAATTGTGACTGGCTCGAGGACATGAAGATGTTGATTTGTCCTGGCTTTGTATAGAACGGGAAATTGATGATCAATATAGTTGATTTTGCAGCTATTTATACTGCACAGGTGATCACCAACGGCAGAGTCTTGCGCCTGTGAGAGCCCAGATGTTGTTTGAGAAATACTTCTTATTCCCTTCGGGACATGTTGATTTATTCTTACACTCAACCTCTGCGTCGTACTCCTAGTATAACTGGCATCACACCAGCAATGATACTTATAAATTAATAAACTTTGTTCAAAGATTGGCAGAACATCCTTTTGAGTTGAGTGAAATGCAGATCTAATGGTGAAGATCGTTCTAACCTTAACTGCATTGAAACAGCGTATCACCAATGGGATCTTATTAGCCAACGTCTGACCAACAAGTCCTCTCCACGGGAATCGTAAATACACAAGGCATTTAGATGGACCAAACTCTTTATTACAATTGAATTTAGATATGGTTTTATTGATCACATCCATTGTCAAATCCCCCGGATACCCATTGTTAGCAGAGATGTTCGTAATTTTTCTAAGGGTGTAAAGCCTTGTATATTAGGGTAGGTCTCTTTTTAACTTTTCTTAGAGAGTCAAATTCTCTCAAACAGCAAAGGTTGTGTATTGGCATGATAAATACTGATATCAAAAAACTATATCTCTTACTTGTACCATTGTTTGAGGAAACAACATCAAAGTTCGTCTAGTAAAATACACCAAAATTCCTCGTTTTCCAACATTTAGCCAAGAAATTAGAAAATTTAGGAATTTCAATATTTAAAACAGAAAAGACTGTCATTTAAAACGAAACGAATAAAATATTATAACTAGAATTAAAATTGAAAATATGCCCCCCATCACCACCAACATCGACAACATGCTGCTTTTTACCTGATAATTAAGCTGTAACAGGGATAACATTTTAAAAGACTCAAATTTCCCCAAACGAAGTCAAAATTTGGAAGAAAAATATTTTGTGAGGTAATTGTTTATGTTAATATGCAACTTTCGCCACACGGGAGTTGTTACAGTTTTAAAGTCGACCTACCCTATTGTACATAGTTATCAGTTAACTTGTTCTGATGTCCATATTTCTGAGTTCCTCTATTGTCTATTTTTAGAATAGTAGTTTCTAAATAATTACGTAATTAATGTCATAGGTCATAACATTAATGTTATTATAATAATCAAAAGAACAGATTAACCAACAATCAACGATAATGGACACAAAACCTTCAGTGATATTGACTTTGTGAAACATCTGCCTAAGTGACATTTTATTGTGTTTAATTCGCTCGCGTAATTGTTTCAAACTGTGCGGCATTTGATCTGGACAAATTATCCGGCAAAATAATTCACTGGAGTCTCTTCAAAATCATTATGCCAAAAATCAAGTAGAGTCAATTTAATGAGATTTTATAATTCCTCTCATATTTTAAAATTTGTAAAAACAAAACAAGAAGACAAAATAAAGCAACACTCACCTGATCAAGCCAAACGTTTGTGACTAAAACTTGATTTTTTTCATCCTGTAAAATAAAACAAAAAACAAATAAATAAGAAAGAAAAAAGGAAAAATATTGAGATCAATAAACTAAGAAACTAAAAAAAAACAAAAGATGTCAAATGGATTAATGAACAAATTGTGTTAATTATACGCTGATTTAATTGATAATATTAAAAACGATGGTTAAATTATAAACGATTAATCTGTAACGATTTTATTTTGGGACGAGATGTCGTTAGCGAAATCTGCGCATGCGCATGCAGATTCGATCATGCCAGCAACGTTTCTCGATTAAAGATGTTGAAACCTGTTAGTGAATATTCTGGTTTTAAAGTATATTTCAATATTCTAATTAGGATACAATGCGATAAAATGATTTTATTCGTGCTGATATATTTCTGTGGTACTTTCCTGCTTAAACATGTGCGCACACACGCGCGCACACGCGCACACACACACACACACACAGACACACACACACACACACACACACACACACACATATATATATATATATATATATATATATATATATATAGTAAATAGTAAAAAATCAAAGCACTTTTATATTCATTAATAAACCTGACTTTTTCGGTTAAAAAAGATCTAAAGTAAAAAGCAAGCAAAAAAACAAATCGCAAACGAAAATATAAAAGGAAAAAAAACAACAGCAAAAACAACCAAAAACTTAAAGAAAAAAAACAAACAAATAGAAATAATTCAGACAACACACCTTACAATAAACCAACCCCCCACCACTAAGTGAATACCAGTTAACAAAACAATCTGCCTAAGTAAATAAAATAAATGTATAACCCGGTTAACTTCGTGCGACATATAACAACTGAAAAACATATCCACCACCATCACCAGTAGATAAAAGAGCAGATAATAAAACTCTTTGCTTGAATAAACAACTCTATCCGGGTAAACTTCGAGCTGCACATGAAAATTGACCAATCAAAAACTGGATAAGTTTCGTGCTGCTCATAACAGTAGACCAATCAAAATCCCAAAAAGCTCCCCCACCATCAGTAAAGGACCAAACCACAGGGTATTTAGATAAACCGCTAAACAAATTTCCCCATTTTGCCTGAAGATTGCATATATATATATATATATATATATATCACAAAAGAGCTGCAATACGGACACTTGCCTCCTATCACACAAGACTGAACACTGCTGAGGAATTAAGGACGAGCTCATAATTGACGTTCTCCCGTGAGAACATAAACATGGACACACCTGTTTAGTGCAGCCACCAAAAACTTATATCGATCAGCCTTGTGTAGATTCTGAAGTTTGTGCAGAGGACCTTCCAGGATCGATGGATAGAATGCAGTACTCACATTTTTAAAAGCCTATAACACTTTTCCTAACAATTCTCCTCCTTCCAGCCTCCACACCCCTTAATATAATTTCTACGAGTTCCCCTCCTAGTTACTCTCACTACTACTAACTTGAAAAAACAAAAACAAAAAAAAAACTGGAACACAAACACATCCCACCTGATGATAGCACTTCGAAGTGCCGAAAGTACTTGGGGAAAAAAAAAACTTCGGTAGACTAATCCACTGATTCCATACAAATATAAAAAAGTTGGCTTGAAAGCTCGAAAATATCGCTAAAAAAATTGTTAAACGGGAAACGTGCCTTTTGCTTAATTCTACATATATGAATGAAATACACACACACACACACACACACACACACACACACACACACACAACACACACACATATATAGATTTATATACATGTATATATACGTATATACATATATATATGCATATACATATACATATATATATATGCATATATATATACATATATAGACATATACATATATAGATATATAGATATATATATATATATATACATATATACATATATATAATACATATATATAAAAACTATATATACATACATATATACATATACGCATATATATATATATATATATACATATATATATATAACGCA
>CM042139.1:55414811-55417311 GCA_023376005.1 Doryteuthis pealeii
TTTCAGGAGAGTAAGGAGGTTGTTTTGCTAATTCAGGAGAGTAATGAGGTTGTTTGCTAATTCAGGAGTGTAAGGAGGTTGTTTTGCTAATTCAGGAGTGTAAGGAGGTTGTTTTGCTAATTCAGGAGTGTAAGGAGGTTGTTTTGTAATTCAGGAGAGTAAGGAGGTTGTTTTGTAATTCAGGAGAGTAAGGAGGTTGTTTTGCTAATTCAGGAGAGTAAGGAGTTGTTTTGTTAATTCAGGAGAGTAAGGAGTTTTGCTAATTCAGGAGAGTAAGGAGGTTGTTTTGCTAATTCAGGAGTGTAAGGGGGTTGTTTTGCTAATTCAGGAGTGTAAGGGGGGTTGTTTGTTAATTCAGGAGTGTAAGGGGGTTGTTTTGTTAATTCAGGAGAGTAAGGAGGTTGTTTTGCTAATTCAGGAGTGTAAGGGGGTTGATTTGCTAATTCAGGAGTGTAAGGGGGTTGTTTGTTAATTCAGGAGAGTAAGGAGGTTGTTTTGCTAATTCAGGAGAGTAAGGAGGTTGTTTTGCTAATTCAGGAGTGTAAAGGGGTTGTTTTGCTAATTCAGGAGTGTAAGGAGGTTGATTTGCTAATTCAGGAGTGTAAGGGGGTTGTTTTGTTAATTCAGGAGAGTAAGGAGGTTGTTTTGCTAATTCAGGAGAGTAAGGAGGTTGTTTTGCTAATTCAGGAGAGTAAGGAGCTTGTTTTGCTATTCAGGAGAGTAAGGAGGTTGTTTGCTAATTCAGGAGTGTAAGGAGGTTGATTTGCTAATTCAGGAGAGTAAGGAGGTTGTTTTGTTAATTCAGGAGAGTAAGGAGGTTGATTTGCTAATTCAGGAGTGTAAGGAGGTTGATTTGCTAATTCAGCAGAATAAGGAGGTTGTTTTGTTAATTCAGGAGAGTAAGGAAGTTGTTTTGCTAATTCAGGAGAGTAAGGAGGTTGTTTTGCTATTTCAGCAGAATAAGGAAGTGGTTTTGTTAATTCAGGAGAGTAAAGAGGTTGATTTGTTAATTTAGAAAAGTAAGGAGGTTGTTTTGCTAATTCAGGAGAGTAAGGAGGTTGTTTTGCTATTTCAGGAGAGTAAGGAGGTTGTTTTGCTAATTCAGGAGAGTAAGGAGGTTGATTTGCTAATTCAGGAGAGTAAGAAGGTTGTTTTGTTAATTCAGGAGAGTAAGGAAGTTGTTTTGCTAATTCAGGAGAGTAATGAGGTTGTTTTGCTAATTCAGGAGAGTAAGGAGGTTGTTTTGCTATTTCAGGAGAGTAAGGAGGTTGTTTTGCTAATTCAGGAGTGTAAGGGGGTTGTTTTGTTAATTCAGGAGAGTAAGGAGGTTTTTGCTAATTCAGGAGAGTAAGGAGGTTGTTTTTGCTAATTCAGGAGAGTAAGGAGGTTGTTTGCTATTTCAGGAGAGTAAGGAGGTTGATTTGCTAATTCAGGAGAGTAAGGAAGTTGTTTTGCTAATTCAGCAGAATAAGGAAGTGGTTTTGTTAATTCAGGAGAGTAAAGAGGTTGATTTGTTAATTTAGAAATGTAAGGAGGTTGTTGCACTTTTATAATCAGATGCTGCCGGCCAACTCTATCGATACTGTCAATAAAGAAAATCTATCTAGAAATAGCACAGACGAGTCTAGAATTGGTTTAGAGATTTACTGGGCCGTCTAGACGTCTAGTCATTATAACTTTATCATATAAGTTGCTCAGCTGTGCACACGTCTTGGGCTCAACTTTATTTAATTAAATAGTATATGTCAGTTCTATTCGAACACATTATGTACATATTTCTGTGTGTGTTTGTGTGTGTATGTGCGTGTGTGTTTGTGCAATTCAATCATGATGATTTTAGCCTGATTTGTATGGATGGATGAATATAATTTATGTGACTTACACATCTAATGTCAGTGCACTTTGGCTTTCTCTAGATTTCAATTCTCCCTTTCGCACTTATATAAATATTTCCGTTATTCCCCTCAAAGTCATAAACTCTTCATTTATAATAGCAATTTGCATTATTGAATTATTGATCGATAAAAAGTGCATTGAATATTTAGAGCACTTTATATATATATATATATATATATATATATATATATATATATATATATATAAATTAACGTGTCACAATATCGAAAAAATCGAAGCGGACTATAAAAAGGTTGACGTTTACTTGTGACTGTGTCGTGCTAATAAACGGACTCTCTCTCTCTTTCCCTTTCTCTCTCTGTCTGTCGTTCTTTATTCCCCTCCTCTCTCTCTCTCTCTCTGTTTATATATAAATGTATATTGATTTGACACATTATTGTGGCTTTTAGACGATACTTTTCAATTTATGATTGAAAGTCTAATCTGTAAAACTTATATATATATATTATATATATATATATATATATGTATGTATATATATATATATATATATATATATATATATATGAAATTTATTTCATTATTTAATTTTCTTTATTGAATTTCCGGTTATTTCGAATTTGTCAATAATGGAGTTGCTAAT
>CM042139.1:55422311-55427311 GCA_023376005.1 Doryteuthis pealeii
TTAGAGAATGAATCGAAACCATCCAGACAGAGGTTTTGCTAACATGGACTAGAATACTTAGACGAGTCCTGGAGACCTGAGGAGACTCGGTGTCACTTAGCCCCCAGTGAAAAACTCCCAACTTGACCTGATTTGGAAAAAAACAGAATCTGTTCTTGAGAATGAAACTCATAAAATACTCTGGGACTTTGAGATAAAGACGGATCGCCTTATCCCAGCCAGATGACCAGACATAGTATTAATTAACAAGAAAAAGAGAAATCAGAAGAAGAATTGAGACCATCCAGACAAAAGCATAGTTGAAATCAGCAAGAATACTCAAGAGTGTTCTGGAGACCCGAGGAGACTTGTTGTCACTCAGATTCTAGTGATAGACCATCAGTTTATGCTGGTGTGAAACACAGAAAGTGTAAAATAATAATAATAACAACAACAACAACAACAATAATAATAATAATAATAATAATAATAATAATAATAATAATAATAATTGAAAGTATTTCTACTCACCATATCAAATATCTGTGTGAGCGTCAGCCCCATTTTAACTACAACAGCCTTAGAGGCGTTCTTCACTGGACGGACTGAACGCTCATATCCCCGAAGGAGATATGTCATAAGCCGTTGTTCTTCTGTCATTTCGAGAGCCTTGAATGGAATGTCATTGTAATAATCATCTGGTAAACTGCCTGGCAGCTTCACATTCACCTCTCCGTGTTGATATTTTAAAACTGAAATGTAGAAACAAAACAATTGATATATTTTAGTTTAAAACATTTTAAACTGTGACTAAATTAATCAATTAACAACATTGGAAATCTGGAAAATGTTTATTACTTTTTATGCAGGAATCTATATATTAATAATAGAGATTCGGTCTCTATTTGTCAGTAACCGAAACTACGTCATTGCTTACGTCACAATACCTAAAATCGTCAATACATAGAATAAAGAACAAAATTCAACATTTGAATCCATTCCGTTGTAATATTGACAATTTAAATAAATTAACTATATATCATTTAAATAAATAAATTATATAAACTATGAAATTGATTAAAACATATATTATTACTTTAAATGGAAAAAATATTTGCGAAACTTGTAATCTAATTTAAAGATTATTTTTACTCGCGCCCTTTTTTCAGTAACAAGAAGTTAACAAAAAAGTTTACAAATAAATAAATACCTACTATTTTGTGTAAAATTTATATGTAAAATATTCAAAATAATTATTTAATTAATAATTAATAGATACACGCAACATTTTATTTGAAGGGGACAGGACTAAGTTTCCATTTCAAATGGGTATATTTTTTTACTCCTTCAATAAATTTGATGATTTTACTTATTTATGATACAAACCCTCTGGAAATGTATATGTGCGTGTGAATATAAGCGCATATGCGGTGATATACATGTGTGGGCGGAGTGAGAAAGGAGGAGAAGGAAAAAGTGAATAACAAACAAACGGGGAACAAATTGAGAAGCAAAGAAAAAAAAAGGCACCCCTCAGCGGAGGAATACAAAAATTTCGCCCACTCAAGTACACACATATATAAATAAATTGACATTCCCTATTTTTCATAACGGGCGCGTTGTCTTGATGATAAGTGGTTAACATGCTGCTTTGAAAACAATGGTAACAATCGCACCTTAAATATATTGTACACTATAATAAATAAATAAATACAGCTGTTACACCCATAATCGAGCACTTTATTTTCAATTCTCCAATACTAGAAAAAACTACCTATATCGATATATATATATATATATATATATATATATATATATATATATATATATATATGAGATGCAGAACCTTATGGATTGTTTCTCCGAAGCATGTACAGCATGTGGATTAACTATATATGTAAAAAAAAGACTGTTGTCATGTAACACGCCTGGATCCCACTATCATATGGTGAACGCCTCAAAGTTGTACATCATTTTGTCTATCTTGGGAGCACATTATCACAGGACAACTCTTTAGATAGAGAAATTTCCCTTAGGTTGCAGAAAGCAATGAGATCATTTGGTTTGCTTGAGAAGAGGGTTTGGAGCCAACGTAGCATTAAGATATCCACCAAGCTGAGTGTATACAGAGTCTGTGTGCTCACTGCCCTTTTGTACGCCAGTGAGATCTGGGTTGTTTACAAACGACATCTCAGGACACTCGAGAGATTCCATCAGAATTGCCTTCGCAGGATTTTAGGGATAGAATGGTTGTCATTTACACCAGACACCACAATACTTGAAAGATGTCACCTGCCTAGTATTGAGAGTTTAATCTTTAGATCAGATCTTCGCTGGTCTGGTCATCTAGTTCGCATGAATGATTGCCGAATCACAAAACAACTATTTGACAGGGAAATCTCTCTGAAGAACACCGCTATTGTTGTGGAGGACTGGGAGAAACTAGCTCGTAATAGACCTGGCTGGAGAGCTAACATCTACCTGTCTGTGGAAGAATTTAAGTCCAACCGAATTAAACATCAAAAATTGAAGCGGGCTTTTAGAAAGGGCAATTTTCAGCCCAGCAACATTCAAAATGTAGAAGTTCCAACATGTAGTTTATGTGGAAGAGTATGTCTCTCCAGGGCTGGCCTTGTGAGTCATCTGAGAAAACACAAGGATAGAATGTCAAATGCTACTGGCACCTAACTATGATAAAAAAAAGAAACAGGAAATGGTATTACTCGAACACGAGTTGACAGCCATCATATATATATATATATATATATATATATATATATATATATACAGTCTCCTGTCTATAATTCCGCTTATGAGGCATAATATGCCGAAATGTACATACATAGATCGAATTTTTCTCGATTCGTTGACGCCTTTACATTTGAACAGATATTTTCGCCTAATTCATTAATTATCAACTAATTAATTTCAATTAGGTATGACTTCAATTAAGCACTTATTCTCCCAATATATATATATATATATATATATATATATACTAACATAAATATATATATATATACTAATACACACACACACACTCACACACACACACGTACACACACACACCTATATATATATATATAAATATATATATATATATATATATATATATATATATATATGTTAGTATGTACATATGTCTGTATGTTAAAACCTATGTATTTATCTATATCAACTCCGATCTATGTTTTATTTTTATTGGAAGACTCTTACGAAGTGATGAAAAAAAAAAGAAATCCAAACTATGAATAAGACTTTGTAACGCCGACTTAAAAGGTTTGTAGCTGGGAGGAAATAATCCCGAAAGAGTTTGATTGAAAATACACATGTTTTCGGATGGAAGATGTTGAATTGCAATTTGAGTAGGGGGAAGAATCACCGGAAACATATGCTGTTCGCAATA
The DNA here is from genome assembly GCA_023376005.1 of Doryteuthis pealeii. Classification (NCBI taxonomy): domain Eukaryota; kingdom Metazoa; phylum Mollusca; class Cephalopoda; order Myopsida; family Loliginidae; genus Doryteuthis; species Doryteuthis pealeii. The sequence continues at coordinate 55,425,697 of CM042139.1, forward strand.
GACAGGAAAACAAACGCTTACTAAAAACTATTGAACATGGAGAACCAATAAATGCAACTACTTCGAAAATCTCCCATAAAAGTAGCGATTTAAGAAGGACAAACATGCGAGCTTCTGATTGGAGCATTTTTCATCCTTTACACTTACGAGATTTCGTATGTCACTGGCTTACCCGTATAACAAATGCTATAATCGAAAAGGACATTAGAACGTTGGGGACATTAAACGGTTTGACTATATGTAAAAAAAAAATCCAGACATCTATTCGTGAGAACTCTCCTCACTCATTGAGGCCGATTGTCGCATCGGGGAGTAGGATGCTTCTCTTTTATTGATCAAAATACAGGGAACGCGAGTTCGAGTCTTAATTAAGTTTTAGCGTTTATTTCCGACCAGTGCTAGTCTTGGTTAATATAGAATGATGATTCTAATGGGTGCAATCAAAAAGTAACCAAAAAAAATGAGGATGAAAGAAGTTAATAGTAATAATGGCCGCCAATACTTAATTTAAAGTAAACATAAATATAGTTGATGATATTTAATCTAAAGTAAACATTAATAATGATTGATATTTCTTAATCTGAAAGGACACATAAATAATGATTGACAATACTAAATCAGAGTATATACTAACACACACAAACACACACACACACACACACACACACACACACACACACATATATATATATATATTGGTTAGGAGGTTAATTTAGAAGGCCATCACAATGCAGTTTGGAATAAATAAAAAATAATAATACGGTAACAATGGTGGTGTGTGTTGACCTGTATTTTTTTAATTATTTCTTGAATTTTCGAGGTAATACCTCTTTATCAAAAGAATTGAACTGAAGCAGTACAGCTATGGCATTTCTTCCTAAATGAATTTTTTTTCTTTTTGAAAATGACGTTATTTTTGAAATAACTGTATTCCCGTGTGAGCGTGAATGCGTTTATTTTTATTTTTATTTTTTTTGTACGTGTGCGTATGTTGTGAGGCGCGTGACATTGAAAATGCGTGTTGGCTGTGACGTTAAGACTGTATCCTAGCGCGGGATTTTGTACGTGGGTATGTGCGAATGAAAAAGTGTATTTGTGTTTTGTGACGTTTCCTGTTGCATTTTACATCAATTTAATCATTTAATATTATTAATATTATTATTATTATTAATATTATCATATTTATTTGCTTATTTACTTATTTATATCTAATTCAATTTATCTTTTTATATTTTATAATATTTTTAAATATATATATATATATATATATATATATATATATATATATATATATAATATATTATATATATATTAATTTATTTATTTAATTTTTTTTTTTTTTTTTTTTTTTTTTTTCCTTAACAACTAGTGTGCAATGGCTTGTGTGTTTGTATGTGTGGGCGAGATGTTGGGCTATAGATTTGAGTGCGTGTTTCGTATTAGTCTTCTCGTTGTAGATTTGTTTCATTAGTAATTCTCCATTGTGCATGTGGTATGTGTTTTTGTGTGTGTGTGTGCATATACTGTTATATGTGTGCGTATATATATTATATATATATATATATATATATATATATATATTATATATATATATATATATATCTTTTTATAAAGA
>CM042139.1:55432311-55434811 GCA_023376005.1 Doryteuthis pealeii
CCTCTCTCTATCTTTACCCTCCTCTTTCTTTTTTTCTTATATTCTTTCTGTGTAGCATATCCTCTTTCTTCCCTTTCTTTCTTTCTTTCTCATAAAAACGGTATGATTCATTATATAACTGGGGTGACGACATAAGAAATCGGCGGATATACAATACAATATAATCAATATTTACATTTTTACATTTAATCTTAGACAATTTGGACGGTCTCATTTTTAACCAGAGGGTGTTACAAGATGATAACGGTCGGAAGATTACGGAACAAGTGTATTAATATATAGATATTGCATGTCATTCCCAAAAGATTAAAGGTATATTGTTTCATTTCAATCATCCAATCGTCGTTGTTGCAATGACCTGACATTTGAATTTCGATATTTATGTAACACCCACAATCTTGCCAATCCAATACGCCTCCAAAATGTCAATTCTCGATTTGTAACGCTTTACAATATTTATATTAAAATCTTATCATTATATTGAGGCATATCACTTCTTTAAAATGATCTTCATGAATATTATCCTATAAAATGTATTGGTCATAAATAATAAGACGCAATAGAAGTCATCAATGACGCCGGTTTAGCTTAATTGGTAGAGCAACCCAGAAAGAATCGCATGGTTCCGGGATCGATACCGGTCCACAGTACGGAACATACAAAACACCCTATCAAACATTTCCTCGTGGAGTGTGGAGTTTTCGCTCAAATCGGAAATATTCCAACGCAAATAATATGAAGGTTCTGTTTGACAATACTAACATGGATGACATTTTATCCTTCTTAAGAGAAATAAAAATATATAAAAAATTATGAATTAGATTTTAAAATACATCCACGAAATGCATCTACAAAAATTGCACTAGTAAAAGAAACTTGAAGACCAACTTTTATCTAACACTCTAACAGTTTCCGGCATTAAATAACCCATAGGGTTTTCATACCCTTAAACTAACCAAACCAAACTAAATGAAGTCAATGAAAATTAATTATACCGGTTTGAAGATATTAAGAACTTGAAACAAATTTTTATCAATATGATTTTTTTTGGCATTAAATGACCCCAAAAGGGTTGATATGCCGTAAACAAACAAACCAAACGTATATCGTGATGTATCACTTTAAAAAAATGATCTATATGAATATTATCCTATAAAATGTATTGGTCATAAATATCAAGACACAACAGAAGTCATCAATAAAACCTGTTTAGCTCAGTCGGTAGAACAACCCAATAAGAATCGCAAGGTTCCGGGATCGGTATTGGTCCCCGTGAATTTAGTGCATGAGTAACACAGCTTGTGTAATTTTATCTGGACATTAAGGTAGGGAGCTGACAGTAAGTAGCGCTCCAACTTACCAAAAACAATCTCATTGGCAAAAAGGGGATATACTCCCTCGCTATCCAGCTGATACTGACAATTGACCTCTCCATGAACAGCATGACTATAAGTAATGTCACGTTAACAAAACCGATTCCCCTACTTCTCTCTCGCTACCCGTCCCTCTCATCGTTGTTTCATAGCCGTTGGTTTCATAGAGTAGACTTGCTCCTTCAACCAACCCCAAAGAAAAAAGTAGCAGGTTGTTAAATCAGGGCTTCTGACTGGCCACTCATGCAGACCACATATATCCCTCCACCTCCCAGGAAAATGATGATTCAACCAATCACAAACAACAATAGCAAAATGTGAAGGAGAACCATCTCGCACAACACAGATTTAATTGCCATATATTAAGGAACATTAAAGAATTGAGAAAATGTAACTACATTTAAAAATTATTTTACATAGTTTAAAATACGTAGTTACTTTTCAATCACCTTATATATAAAGTAAGGTGGTGTTTTGTATAAGAATAGATTTTTCAAAAAGGCATAAGACCTGAAGACAATTTACAAAATAACAAAGAATTGGGATAAAAATACAGTTCTCTTTTTTTTTGTTTTTTTTTAAAGATAGCTGTATGTTGAACTTTTGTCAATATTTATTTATATTATTCTATATGTTCCTGTCGCTCATTTTATCCGTTCTAATGTCTCATTATAGCAGTGAATAAAAAAACAACAACATAAGAGAACATAGCAAAATATAGAATACACATTCAAACAGACTGCGATAATTGATTTAAAAAAGCATCGACAAGAATAACCACGTACTCGTTATAAGAGACACCACTTTGAACTACTTGTGCTACAAACTGACATGGCAACAAAAGAACACTCTTGAGAGGATCATATTAGAAACTCTATCCTCGTTCAGAAATATAAAAAAAAACTTCTTACTCCTAAATAACTTTATTTGATTGAATTCTCAAAAGAAAACGAATGTTGAAATACCGGCAGTGGATTGGTTTGGTTATTTTTACTGCATGTAAACTCTTGTTGGTGTATTTGATGCTGAAGTCATTTTTTCACAAGTGATTATTTGCACTTGCGAAAGATATGAACCCATCTTTTTCCTCTTCAGGTATGGGTAAATAGAATCCAGTCTATTCTACT
>CM042139.1:55439811-55449811 GCA_023376005.1 Doryteuthis pealeii
TCGCTGTGTCGATTTTTTACGTCAACAATCATTACACCTGGGGTGCCTCCCATATTTTTCAGTATATTTCTTGTGAAGTTAGGTGGTGCTGCAGTTCTACAATACCTATAGGCGGTTGGAGAGGCCTCCTTCGATCAATTGACTGGTCACGTCAAGCCCTAGCACCTATATAATTGTCACAACTCTATTGCGTTTATGGCAAGCCCAAACCCCTATCGTAAATGTGCTAGAAGGAAGTTGAGGGTCTTATTATGCTGGGCATGACGTTAAACTCTATAAGATGGTAAAGTTCCAATTCTGGAGCTCTGGGAAATGTGGAATACCCCTTCATCACCATTACTCCCAGGTCCACTCTGACTGAAAGTGTTAGGGTTCCATCCATGGGTTAAATATAACAAAATGAGTTTTAAAAATATGTAAAAAAGTAAATTAAATACACATCAAGAATGAATAAAACAAAACATCTTCAGCATAAAATAACCCAAAGGTTGACATGCCGTAAAAACCCAACCAACCAACCAGCCAACCAACCAGCCAACCAACCAACCAACCAAAAATACCTATAGACGATCCGCCACATAAGGACTGTAAAATAACGATTTGAGATCTAAGTTTTGATTTCTTTCTAACCCGGCGTAGATGGTCAATTCAGCTAGTGTATAACAATACCATAAAAGGAAATGAATAGTTCATGAAACTCGTTTATAAGCACACCAATATTATCGATTTCCTGTGTAAAGCAAGATCAATGCGCGTAAAACGTGGAAGGTCTTCAGTAGAGTCAATGTTTCTTCCTCTGATGGTTAAACATTATGTCTTCCTCACTTCACCTCCATAAATTTCACTGTTACTTCATTCGGACAAAGTATGGAATGACAGCAAAGTTTATTCACTTAACCAGTTATGTCAAAGCTTTTTAGTTGCTCTGTCAAAATCAATCAACGCTTATGTTTATGTGAGTCGAAAATTTGTTTTGTTCATTCTCCCATACATTTCAACAAGTTACTTTCATCTCCAGTATCTTACTAAAATTATCATTACTAGTAGGACCTGTGGATATACCACAGTATGATAATTTAATTATTACAACGTTGAATATGTTTACCTAAGAGCTATTGCGAAATGGTCCAATATGTAAAAAGTATAATAATCTTGATTTAACTCTCTCTCTCACTCTTTTTTTCGTTCTTTCCTACTTTTCCTGATGTTCGATTTAAACAAATTAGATTTATCGCTTCCGCGCGCTCACCCCTCTCTATATCTCTTTTTTCTAATTATATTTTTTCTGTGTAGCACGTTCTTTTTCTTCCCTTTCTTTCTTTATTATAAAAACAGAATAGTCCATTATCTAGCTGATGTAACAATACTCATAAGAAATAATAATTCAGTGGATAAGCAATACCAGATAATCAGGATTTACATGTTTGTATTTCATCTTGGACGATTTGGACGGCATCTTTTTTTTACTAGGGAGTGTTGCAAGGTTATAGCGGGTATTAATACGTACATGGTCTCATATATATTCATGTATCTCAGTCGGTTTATATCAATCTATTGATCAGAGTCTATGCATCTATATCTATACATCTATAATATTTTCTTATTATTTTCTGGGGTCTTCATGGGTCATTTAATGCCGACTAAAGTCATTTTGATAAACAAAGAACTCAGATTGCTTACAGTACCTGTTATTGCTTAAGTAGTCACCCAGTTAAGTATTGAACAGGCTCATCACTGTTTAACTTCAGTGATCTAGCGGGAACCGAAGTTAAACAGTAATGAGTTTGTTCTTATTGGGTGGGTCTTACTAGTTAAAAGAAAAAAAGAAAGAAACATAATTTTTTAAAGTAGAGAAACAATAAATTAAAAACAAAAATGTAGAAAGAAAGAAAGAAACAAACAAACACAAAAATGACAAAAGTATTTGAGATAATTTTTTTAAGGGAAAGATCTTTCTTAAATACTTATGTCCCGAGAAATCGTAGTAACCGAGTTCAAACATCAGTCTCGAATTTACTTTCACTTTGGACTAGTAATAGTTGGCTGATGTAGTAATAGAACTACATTACTATACAAGTCACAATTCCTTTAGTTATTTATATCATATCTCCATGATTTTATTTTTATTTAAACCTCAATTATTAATAAAATTGTTTTACATTACTTACACTGTTGACCATATCTACATACTAATAACATGCAATTGTATTTATATATACAACAAAATAGAGGTTTACAGTATAAATGGGAAGGCTAATTTGCATATTGATCTTAAAAAATTGATTTTAATAAATATATGCTTAGTATTGTTGATTTCTAATTGTTTGGTTTTATCTTATTGAATATGAGCAAAAATCTCTTCAATAAATCTTAAAAGAAATCCCTTAACAAGAAGAAATAACTGTAATATTATTCTTTACTTCCTATTTTAACTAAACAGTTTAATTAGGAAAATTTACCAATGAAAGACGGGAGTAATGGAAAATGATGGAAGAGTTAGTTTCAAAGTTGTTCTATTTTTCAATCATACCCTCTCTGTTCAAAATCTTTTTATCTACATTCTTATTCAGTTTCATTGGCCTTTCTAATTTAATATCATATTTTATTATAAAATTTAACTAAAATACTTGCACCCGGAGGGTGCATATATTTGCTAGTATATATAATATATATATATGTCTATATTTCTAAGATGAGACGTTTTATTGATATTCTCTACATATTGCGAACTGCAATACTTATCTGGATACATAGCTGACAGGATCAAATTTCCTAACTGACAACAACCTGGAGATTGTGAGTTCAATCCCTGATCCTGTTTTTGGTACTAATGCAGAATAGCGCATAAGAGATAATATCATTAGATTACGTATAAACAGGATTATATTTTACGGAAACATCCGAAACCTTTGAAACACAAGGGGTAATGTTAGGGTAAGGGTTAGGGTTAGTGTTAGGGCTAGGGTTAGTGTTAGGGTTAGTGTTAGGGTCAAGGTTAATCTGCTTTGGTAGTTTCCGTAATCTAATGCTATTTATAAGTAAAATGCGATTCTAATGATATTATCTCTTGCGAGCTATTCTGCATTTATACCCTGATTTTAATAGCTATGAAAAAAGTTTTAAAAAGTCTGATGTGAGATACCCACAAGGTTTTGATGGTGGAATGAGAATAGTCTACCCTCGTAATCCAAATAAAGGATGTATGTAGTAACTCAACACCACTACACGAGCAGGATGCGGCTTACGTTTCTTTGTAAACGGGGTTTAACGGGATTGAATTTAGAGATGTCGTTCTCCTAGACCGGTGGGCATACTAAAGATTAAGAGTACAGTATGTCTTACTATATATCAATAGCTGAAGGGAGAACAGTTGCATTCATACTTTTCCCAAGGGTATTAACGCTATGAGAAATGCACACACACACACACACACACACACATATATATATATATATATATATGTAGAGAGAGAGAGAGAGAGAGAGAGAGAGAGAGAGAGAGAGAGAGAGAGAGAGAGAGAGAGAGACAGAGAGAGAGAGAGAGAGAGACAGACAGACAGACAGACAGACAGACAGACAGAGACAGAGAAAGAGCAGTAATATATTGAGATTTAATATATTGAGCACTTTTAGATTATCTACTGATGCCACTGCAATGGAAACGTTAAAGCGGCAATTGGATTATATATATATATATGTCAACCTAGACCAAGATAGCGAAACATACAAACCATACCAAAAACCAAACGAAAAATTAAAATACATAAAAACAGGATCATGCCACCCACCCATAGTATTCAAAAACCTAGTCCACAACATTAGCCGCAGAATCTCAAATCTATCAGCCAATAAATAAATATTTAATAAAGCAGCCCCATACTAAAATAAAGCATTAAAGCGGATTTAAGGACAAAATAAAATACATAGATAGCGAACACTCCATACCAACCACAAACAGAAACAGGAAAAGGAAAATAATCTGGTTCACACCACCATATGCACTCAACGTCAGGACAAATATAGGCAAGAAATTCTTAAAACTAGTAAAAAAACATTTCCCACCTAAACACAGATACCACAAAATGTTTAACAAAAACACAGTCAAAACAAGCTACTCTTGCGGACAACCGATGAAGATAAAATTTACAGCAAAACATCAAGCACAGGGAAAACCCAACATGTACATGCAGAAGTAAGGACGACTGTCCATTACAACAAAGGTGCAACATAGAATCAATAATATACCAGGCAACAATTAAGACAAACAACACAAACCAACCGGTGACCAACGAAAACTACGTAGGGATGGTGCAAGGTAGTTTTAAACAACGCTACTACAACCATTTAACATCAATCAAATACGAAAACAAAAGGAACGTGACAGCGCTATCCAACAAAGTATGGGAATATAAAAAATAGGAAAAACAATTTAACATAGAATGGAAAATACTGGACCAATCGAAACCATACGTAAATGGATAAAAAAAAGCTCATTGTGCACCACTGAAAAATTGCGTATTCTACAAGGATTAAGCTAAGAAAACGATGTCAAGATTTTTTTCGGTGTGGGCATGCTCTAAATATTTCCATTTTATTATTAAAATGGAAATATTTAGAACATGCCCACACCGAAAAAAATTTTTGATATGGAATTGGACTAACCAAAACCTCAGACCGCCATAATTTAGGAATTCACACATATATATAAACGCACACAAAATAAAAAAACAAAATCATCATAAAAACATGAGACTCGGTGAATAAAGAAAGCAAAAGCAAGAACGAATAACGGATCACGTTCACACCAGGCACGAGTTAAAAAACTGTCCAATTTTTTCAAAAAGTCAACGTCTCTGATGACGGATAAACATCTGAAACCATTGGTAAGACGAACTTTGTATTGGTGACTTAAATAAATAAATAAATACAGCTCTTAAAGAAATAATTGAGCACTTTATAATCATTTCTCCAATATTAATAACAAAAAAATAATTAAAATATATATATATATATATATATATATATATATATATATATAATCCAATTGCCGCTTATATATATATATATATATATATATATATATATATTTGCAAATAAGAAATCGATCTATAAAAACAAATCTAATTCTGTTTTTACTGCATATAAATAAATATATTCCAACTTAAGATTTTTTTTTTCAAAAACCGAAACCTTTAAGCTCCCAGTCTGCTACTCTACCACTGATTCTTCCCGTTTTCGCTTGTTGTAAACTGTAAACGATAGTATATAAATGCGCTAAAATTATCGAACGATTGAATAAAAGAGGGGCGCTCTTAAAGGAATTGACATCCGAACTTTTTTATTGGAGTTAATGGTTTAAACTGAAATGCGAAAATATGCCTGTAGGAGTTGCGCTCAGAAATCTTTAAGCATCGATTAAAAATATCAGAATTTGAATCAATCCGTGTGGGCCAAAGGTATTGGATGCGTTAAGTATTTTCGGCAGTTTTCATTTCAAGTCGTCAATAGCCAGCAAAGCTTTTAGTCTCAAGCCCGACCTGCCTGATGCTATCTGCAGCCATTATTTTTGAACAGCCGATGGCGCAAAGAAAACTGTCCATTGATAGGGACCTACTCGTTTTTCTTCTTAGTCGATATGATATTTTTTTACTACTTCTCATCGATCTAGCGGTATTTTTATAGTTAAAAAAAAACTATACAATGTATACATTTATGTAAACATATACGTAGACCCGAGTACGCGGATACATACAGAAATAGGAAGTAATTCCTTGGTATAGATCGATGTAAGGCAAGTTGATTCCACAGACTAATAGGACCGGAGTAAGTTCGATCCTCGCTTGGTGCACTACATTATTTGCGTCGGTCTAATATATATGACGACGAAAATATCGCTTCGCTAGATCATTCGTCAGTATAGTGAGTTCGATTTTCACAGTGTGTCTCACATTTCGTTGCGTTAGCTGGTTGGTTAGATTTTAAGGTACGTCAACCCATTGGGTTATTTTTATGCCGAAAGCGTTTTTGTATTATTTCTTTGTGGTGTATGGCTGTTATGTGTGTAGCTATTTGGCTACAATTTTATATTTTCCGTCTATTAGAAATTAGGTATAACGAGGCATGTTTAGTGATCTGCTGAAATCAACATTTCTGTTGATGATTTGTATATCAAGTGTTTATATGGGTAAATTGGGTAGGTCTATGTGTCTATATCATTGAAGCCAGTTATTTTCAGAAAGTTCAATATGTTTTTATAATCTATTTTTCCAAATAGTTCATTCATGTTATTTACATTGTTGAACTTTCTTCGAGTTCGGCTGGAGTTCGTTCATTGGATCAAGATATGTTTTTATTGTATATTGGTTTTCACATGAGCATTTAGGTGGAGGTTCTTCTTTTAGAATGAAGCAGCGGGTTAATCTTGTGTGGCCAATGTGTAGCAGTGTAAGAGTTGTTTCTTCTCTTCTGCTATTATTAGAATCGATGCGTTAGAGTATGCAAAATTGATTAAATATGAATTGATCGCTGGCTGAGATAGTTGAGTACATTTATTTCATTGGCACCAGGGATTTTAGTTTGATTATATTTAATTTTGTAATACTTTTTCAATGTATACAGCGTATACATCTTATAATAACGGAGAATGTGTGTGTGTATCTGTCTGTAACCGAAACTACGTCACCACCAACGTCACATTTCCCTTAGTTATTTTCGTTATATGCTCAAGGATTATTAAATAATCATTATTCAATATTAATTAGCATCTTATTTATCAACAATGTCCCTATAAAGGTCTAACTGAGATAGATTTGCCTCAAAGCAGCCCATATTAATAATATGTTTAAAATACTGCAATGTGTATCATTAAGAAATAAATTATTACATAGTATATAGTAATAATAATAATTTGCATACCGGTTTTAACAAAACCGTGTTTAATAAATGATTACTTGGGGTTATTGATTTTTGATATTATTGTTTTGTTCTAAAATGTATTAAAAGCAATCCTATGTATAATTTTATATTGAAAGCAATTAAAATAAAGTAAAAATAAATGTAATATTTTTTGTGTTTGTATTTAATTACATTAATCTTTCTAATTCAATATATCTTATTTGACGCTATATAAGACGCACGGGCATATAAGACACACCTCCATTTCAGCAGGTCAGATTCAGGAAAAATAGTTTTTAGTGTATTTAAGCATATATTGTTGAAAACAGTCGAGCTATACATTACATAAGCAGAAACATAGCTGTATAAAAGAAATTTGGCAGTACAGGCAAGCAATAAGCATACACAAGACATCTCAATAGCAGGAAATAATAATAATAATAATCCATGTATTAAGTGAATGTAGCAAACTAGCACAACGGGAATACAAAGCTAGGCACGACTGGGTTGGGAAGGTGATCCACTGGGAATTATGCAAAAAATTAAACTTTGACCATACAACAAAATGGTATATGCATAAACCAGAATCTGTTCTTGAGAATGAAACGCATAACATTCTCTGGGAACTCAAGATAAAGACGGATCACCCTATCCCAGCCAGGAGACCAGACCTAGTATTGATTTAAAAAAAAAAAAAGAAAAGAAAAAAAGAGAACGTGTCAACTGGTGGACTTTGCGGTCCCAGCAGATCAGAGGGTGAAGCTGAGGGAAAATGAAAAGATGGATAAATACCTGGACCTTGCCAGACAATTGAAAAAGCTGTGGAATATGAGAGTGAAAGTGATATCAATTGTAGTTGGTGCACATGGAACGGTACCAATAAACTTGGAAAAAAGACTGGGGGATCTAGAAATCAGAGGAAGAATTGAGACCATCCAGACTACTGCACTACTGCTGCTATCGGCTAGAATACTCAGAAGAGTCCTGGAGACCTGAGGAGACTTGTTGTCACTCAGACTCCAGTGAAATACCGTAAGCTAACGCTTATGTGAAAAACTCAAAAGGAGTGAAAATAATAATAATGATAATAATAAAATTAATAATAATAAAACTTCAAACTTCACCTACGATGTATAAGACGCAGGGCAATTTTTGAGCCAACATTTTGTAAAAAAACGTGCGTCCTATATGCCGTCAAATACGGTATGTGATTATATTAAAACTGAAATACTTGTGCTGGGAGGGCACATTTTTTGGCTAGTTTATGCTAGCATATGCATAGACCAACGCATGCGGATACATACAAAATTAAGAAGTAATCCCTTGGTGTTAATCGATGTAAGGTAGAGCAATACGGCCGCTAGTGTAGTGATTTCGATTCGAATAGTGTTCTTCATACTTGTGTCGTTACAATAGGCCAGTGGTTCTCAAACATTATTCAGTCTGGGCGCACTTACAGTACTACAGATACTTGATAGCGCACTGTATACAAAATAGGACTATATGTTATTAAGTTAACTGTTAAATGTATAAAAAATAACACATTTAACAAAAGCAAATTTAACATACCTCTATGAGGTTTATTCATTCCTATGTTAATGAGAAACATGAGCTTGATGAGACCTTGCGATTTCTTCAATGTTTGGTCTTATGTTTGAGAGACAAACTCTCATTTCCTCATCAATGCATTGAAGAGTTCCTCTCTTTTTATACTTAATTGTTGCGAGGGTTGAAAATCCCAGTTCACATAGATATGAGGTGGAAAATTGCAATAAAATGTCCGGCGCTTTTTTAGATATCGACACATGTTGTTTTTTTAATAGAAATCCAAAAAGCTTCAAGAGACAATTCTTTGTATTTAATCAGTAATCCACGATCTGTTGAAACAGCTGCCAATTCTTCTTTTTCTGTTAGCATTAAACTAGAATCTGCTCGTAAAGAAATTTTATAATATAGTAACTTAGTATACATTTGCTTTTCATATCTGGATAGATTTTTTCAGGAATACAACGGAGCGCACCTGAAAAAGCTCTGGGGCGCATCAGTGCGCCCGGGCGCACTGTTTGAGAACCACTGCAATAGACTATCCTAAACTGAGGATATGGGAACTACAAAATCACTGAGATAGTTGAGTATATTTATTTCCCTGGTTAGTTGTTTTGTTTTACGTAATAACAACCCTTTTCGGGTCATTTAATGCTGAATCAAGTAATATATGTTAAAAAAAAGGACTGAAATCATTTTTATTTATCTGTCTGTACTGATAGCACTACTCCACCAAACCGCCCTCGTTATTTTCAAGCTCTTCAAAGTAGTGAATTATTTTGTGAAAACATTTCTGTGTGTTCACGAAGTAAGTTTATCAAATTTGGTAGCACAACGTAAAGCTCTTTTGACTTCTATCGAAGAGAGTAAAAACAAAGACTTTCTAATTCTTTATCTATCTATATATCTATTTGAAGGGAGCTCCCTTTGATGGAGCGGCTAACGTACTAGACTGCGACATCATAGTAATAAATAAATAGATAAACACACACACACACACACACACACACACACACACACACACACACAATATATATATATATATATATATATATTAATAATCGTATTCTATGGTCTTCACTAAATATCTGATTTTATATATATATATATATATATATATATATATATATATATATATGTATATATATATATATATTGGGTTTTTCAAAAATGTTAAAAATTCTATGGAAGTCCTTTATGATTTTCTAGAAGCAGCTATCCGACGTTGCCTGGGTAGAAGGGGCAAAATTTAGTCTCGCAGATGCATTATTACTGAATTGTGAGTTGGATCATCGCAGGATGCCTCATTAAAATCCCTACGTAAAAAAGAGCTTGCGTTCATTTAGCCTTTTAGGGGGAGGCGGTCAGAAAATAAGTGCACAGACACTCTGCAAAGAAAAATCAGTGTCTTCTATGTGAAACATCAAATGCAAAAAAAAAAAAATCCATGCTGTTATTATTTAGATTTTATTTTTCAATCATCTTCACGAATATAAATCAAATCTTCATTATTTTTGCTCAAAAAGCAAAACCCAGTGATATTTAATGTGTATATGTATTTA
>CM042139.1:55452311-55459811 GCA_023376005.1 Doryteuthis pealeii
TTAATTTTTTCAGGATACAAGATGTGTCAAAAAGTACAAAAAATCTCGATAATTTTTGACACACCTTGCATATAAGTAATATTGAAGATATAGTTTACTATATCTATAAGTATAGAGTGCTCAATGTCATTGATAAACCATGTATAAATAAGTTAGGGTAGCAAAAATATGAAATCAACGGCGATTGGTAACTGATAGTTTCTTTTCTATGGGATTTTCAAACATGTGAATCATTTGAATTCGTATTTTTTCTTACGTACTGTTATGTAGTGCCTGGTGGAAAGCCTTCCCATTATCTCCCACAAAATAACCTAGCCATCCATATATATATATATATATTCATTTTTTTCTAAACTCTGACAGTAAAAAAACAAACTCCCGGCTTTATAGTTTGTAATCACATAATACAAACTTTTGCCTGGAGAAAAAAAGAAAAGACCAAATCATATGCACCTCCTGAAAAAAAATCAGATGGTACTATAAAAATGGCCAAAAGAAAAAATACTGTGAGCGTTGCCTAAGTTAAATATACTAATGTGCTCAATACAAAAAGTAGAGCTAACAAATAATATAGTCAGAATTATCCTGATGGTCCGTTAGCAGAAACCTAGGTAGATATTCTCTGACTATTATATATATATATATATATATATATATATATATATATATATATATATATGATACTTTGTCCAGTTGTTTTTACGATTTCAGGTTTTTCATAATATTTTGCCCCCGCAAACAAGACAACCACACACCCCAAAATGTTTATAAGTAGCCTGCTATGTAAAAAATAAAGTCGGTGGAATTGTCAATTGAATCGATACAATATATAAATTATTAGTATTGGATATAAACTTTTGAAACCATATAACTGTGTGCAAATGATATGTATTAGATAAGAGTACATGATATCATATAATGTTGTGCAAACAAATTATGATCAAATAGGAGAAGTTAATTTAAATCATATAATTGAGTATGGAATATTAGGAACGCTTGAAACCATATAACGGTGTGTAAATTATTTTAGCTGCGCACATATCATTTGAATTCAAAGTTTAAAAAAAATATAGATTTAGTCTTGGTGTTTTTGAATATATTTGATATTGTAAAATTTGATGGTCGTGACATATTTTAATTAATGTATCGGAAAAAGAATGATATTATATTATAGAAATTCTATACCGAGTCACACAATATTCGATATTTCTCTGGGGTTAGAAATTATTAGCAATAGACGTAACATCAATCTCAGCTATAACAGACAAGATAATTACAAAGTCTTATGAATGCGCACTTAGCAAACGGTTATCGTCGTAGGAAATATATTCGGAGTCCCGGGTTCAAATCATGTACGAGGCCGTTTGCATTTCACGTACCGGTAATACTACAGGTGGCCTCACTGGGTTAGGGGATTACCACTCTGTAGAGGCAAGCGTGAGATACTTTAGTTAGATAGTCAGACTCTTGTTAGCCGTTGAAGGATGAAGACGGGTTAGTTATATTCTCTCACACACGCGTGGTTGAGTCATCCCTGTCCAAGAAAAATAAATGAATGTATGAATTCACTAAATAAGTGTTTTGTGTTGTCATTAAAAACAAACGACAGCGCAAGACGTTATAGCCAACCAGAACATCTTAAGAAGAACAAGTTAAGAAGTCAGACCAGCCAGATAGCTAAGGATCGACCAATAGATAGCTACTCAGACCAATCCATGGAGATAGTAAGAAGAAATACGTCGACTATAAGATAGGAGCTGGTCTATGTAGGTCTTTGCTGAACAACCCATACTAGCATGTTCATGTGCTGCCTTCCATAGGAGGACGAATTCATCCTTACTTCTCCAGCAGTGTCCAGCATGTCTTGTCAATCTTACTCGGATGGTTTGTGTGATAGGGGACAGGTGTCGTATAGATGCTTCCTTGTGGAGTGCTGTTTCCACGATTTGTTCAAAATCGCACAGCATTTTTGTGCAGCTCCCATCTAGCATATTCTCCTCTTCAAGATCCAAGTGATGCAGCCATACAGCAGCACTGATACCACCACGGCCTGGAAGAATTGTCGCTTTAACTTGTCGGTGATATCTGATTTCCAGATAACGGGTAATCTGTTTATAGTCGACAATGCCTTCCCTAAAGTGCATGTGCAGATACTAGATGTTGCAGGGAGGACCTACTAGGGACAATAAGTGATAGGGACGGTTGGAGTGAGGTTGTCATAGATATGCGTGCTGCTGGTGCGTCATGATGATGACAAGACAAGATAAGTACAGACTAAGATTAAGATATATAGTTATATGCTTAGCTTAGATGTGGCACAAGGCCAAAAGTATAGGGTGCCAAATGAGAATTGAACTCACTAACAATGGTCTGCGAAACTAGTTTGCTAATCATTACACCACGTGAGGTGCCCAAGATTAAGATGTATATGACCATGGGTATAAACGGGTGTATGCATTTTAAGATGATGTGTAACAGCAAGACATTATGAGACGAGTAAGAGGAACCATTATTAACTGTATCGAAGGACAGTATTTATAACAAGATTATATATCATCCTCGTGTTGGGGCGGGGTAAATATATACAAAGTCATCCGCTTCTTTCTGAGAATGGAAAAAAACATGATGAGGTGGCCTCATTGGGGGTGGGTAGCTCTCTGCAGAGATGCAGCGTATTCTGAACCCCCAACCTACAGTTCTGCTCATAGTGCAAGAGTAAATACGTACATTAACAACAGAAAAAAAAGAAGAAAAGACAACAACACTGGACCATATTTTTACGTGTGATTCCCTACTTAAATTTCACAAAAATGCCTATGTTTTATAGAATGTATGGTATATGGATGAGGAAATGTGGATACTTTACAACAAGATAGAATGCAGGACATTATGAGACAAGTAAGAGGAACCATTGTTAACTGTATCAGAAGATAGTATTTATCCAAAGATGCATCATCCTCGTGTTGGGGCGGCGTAAATAAATACAAAGTCATTCGCATCTTTCTGAGAACGAAAACAAAAATAAAACCTGCATAAATTTCAAATTAAATTGTTAATTGTATCTATCAATTGATTTTTAATTAAGCACAAACTTCACAGTTTTTAATTAACGTACCATACTTATTTATATTTTGGTTTTTGACTTTATCTTTTTTTTTTTCATATCGCAAAGTTTTAACACGATTTAATACTATTTTTTTGTTACTGGTCATTAATCTGCTGTCATTTGATAATAAAACCCCTCAGAGGAAGAAAAAAACTAAATTTAAATCCAATTAATTCATGTGAAATCCTTTTTGTGTTTTAAAGGGAGTTAATTAGCATTTCCCGACAGGATTTATGATTTGGCCTCAACAATATTGATTTTACGCTTCGCCTGGTCACGGAATTCTTTAGAGAAAGAATTCTTCGTTTAATAGAATCAATGCACACAGCCAACATCTTAATGGATTGTTTAGAGTTATATTTCTCTACTAATAGAACACTACATCCCTTATTTAAAGGAAATGGTGTTTGGCATGTTAGGTGATAAAATGATGTTACCATATACTTTATAAATACTAGCAAATATATGCACCCCTTGGATGAAAGTATTTAAGTTTTAATGTAATAAAATTTATTAAATTGGAAAGGCGAAAAAAACTCAATAAGATTGCAGAAAAAATATTTGAAACAGAGGGGGTTTAATCGAAAAATAGAACAACTGAAACTTACTCTTCCACCACCCCTGTCATTCGTTGCTAAATGTTCCCAATTTAACTATTTATCTAAATTAGAAAGTAAAGAATAAAATCTCAGTTATTTCTTCTTGTTAATGCATTTGTTTTAAGATTTATCCCCGAGGGTTTTGTTCATATCCATAAGATAAAACCAAACAATTAGAAATCAATAATACTAAGCACATATTTATTAGAATAAATTTTAATATCAATATGCAAATTAGACTTCCCGTTCACACTGTAAACCGTTATTTTGTTGTATATATAAATACAAATGCATGTTAATATGTAGATATGGTCAACAATATTAATAATGTAAAGCAATTTTATTAATAATTGAGGTTTAAATGAAAATAAAATCATGGAGAATGCGACGTAAATAACAAAGGGAATTGTGAGATGAGTAGTAATATAGTTTCGGTTATAGACAGACAAATGCACAATCTCCATTATAACAAGATAAACAGATCTTCTAATGAACTATTACAAAAGATTGACAGAGCGTGATATATTGTAAGTACTAGCAAAAACAGGCGTACGCATGTTAAGTTTTAATGTAATGAAATATATTAAATTAGAAAGACTAAAGAAATAATTACGTGAGAGCATACAATTTTGTATACATTATTAGTATTAGATAGAAATACATGAAACTATAAAATTTTGTGCAAATCATTTGTAGTATATATATCTACTAAAACCCTCCACTCGAGCAGGATGTGACACAATGTCAATTTCTTAAGCGGAGTTTAACAGGTTTGAATTCAGAGTTTTCCTACTCCTAGACTGGTTGCCTAACGAAGGTTAAAGAGCCCAGTCTGCCCTACTATTTACCCATAGCTGGAGGGAGAATAGATGGATTCATACTTTTCACAAGTGTATTAGTGCTATGTGAAATGTAAACTGCCTCGTCAAGGATTTGAACTCGGGTCGACGAGTCCATTTCCTACGATTCTAACCATTACACCACGCGCCTCCAATTATTGGTAGTATATAGGAATAATTGATATCATATAATCATTTGCAAAAAAAGAAGAAAATAAACGACCCCCCAAAAAAAACCACTGAAAAAACAACGACTTTAAGAATTTGAATATGAACAGGGTCCCTTAATATCTAGGCATAAAATAACCCTAGACGGTGTTATTTTTATGAACTTCTTAGATGAGGCATGATATTGTATATCATCTAAATGTTTCGGACTGTTGACCTCATTTTTATGATTATATATTCAACCTTTCAAAATGTCAATCATCTGGAGGCTGCAGGTTCATTCCTGACTACAGACGAGAATAATACTTAAAATTGCTTATCACTTGTACCCAGTCATTTTTAACGGAATTGAACCATTTACTCAGAGGATTAGATAAAGGGTTCAGTTCGAAGTTCCGCGAAGGCTCCCGTTTACAACATGCTCCTGAGTTTAACAAGAAGTTAATCGCGTTCAACAAGAAACACATGAAAAAGGTCGTAACGTTGAGTATATAACAATAAGGATAACGACAACAGCTTGAAAAATCTAAATCAGACTGGTTTCATCAACTTTAGATAGAAGCCTTACTAAACAAATGCATAAGAATCTAAAAGAACACATATATAAGAATTCTTTTTAACAAGGTTTATAGCCTAATATTAAATTCAGTAAGAATTTTTTATTATTTTGGTTTTTGTCTCTAAAAGACATTATCTCTAATTCATCTCTTTAAAAGACATTATATCTCAGAACGTTTGCGACTTCTAAGAACTTCTAATAACCCTTAATAATTCTTCCATTAACCTTTCATATCGATTTCTTTAAGATGTTGAATATGATATCCTGGCGAAGATTAAATATACAAATATCATCTGTCCATTTGTCTGTTCATTTGTCTGTGTCGTTTTTTTATAGATCTGAATAATTTTGATTTTTCGGACTGTTGTCGTCATCTTTATTGTGGTATGTATAAACACAACGTTTCGGCCGTTGTATCCTCCAGCCTTCCTCAATTGTTCCATGTATATCCGAATATAATAATGATTCAACCTGGGAAATCGTTTTTGATAGATTCACAGTTGATCATTATTTGAATGAGATCTTCAAAAGTTCTTCGACGCCAGTTTGAACAACTGTCAAACTATTAAAAATGGAAGGACACACAAGTCATAACACACAAGTAAGCCAGCATATTTGTGGTCGCTCTTGGACCAAAGTGTCATTCTGTCATATCCATTTTAAATCAATTTGTATTATCTGTTACTTTCTCTTAGCTATATTCTCCTCTTTGGAGGCACGTAGTACAATGGTTAGAGTCGTAAGAAATGGACTCGTCGACCTAGGTTCAATCCCGGATAAGGCTGTTCGCATTTCACATAGTGCTAGTACCCTTGGGAAAGGTAAGCATCCAACTAATCTCCCTCCAGATATGGGTAAATAGTAGGGCAGACTGGGCTCTTTAACCTTGGCTAGGTAACCAGTCTAGGAGAATGATTACTCTGAATTCAAACCTTATTAAACTGCGCTTAAGAAATTGACCTTGTTTCACATCCTGATCGTCTGGAAGAGTTGTTAAATATATATTCCGGGATAAAGAGCCACATCATCTCTACTATTTGTCCATAGCAGGGGGTAGAATTTGATTCATACCTTTCCAGGCATCGGTACATATATATATATATATATATATATATATATATATATATATATATATATATATATACCGATGCCTGGAAAGGTATGAATCAATGAAGCAATGATCATTTCTCCGGAAATTTGATCTCTCAGTGACCGAAAGATACATACATTCCTATGTATTTAATAGTTTAAAAACACCAGTCCCCACATCAGCTGTCAGTGGGCGAGTGGATAAGATATCGGATTACCATGCGGTCAGTCTCAGTTCGACCCTACCCAAGGATAGTTGTGTCTAACCACACTGAAGAGGCATGATATGCCGAAACACGTGTCTGTGGATGACTTATTAATATATATATATATATTTTTTTTTTTTTTCTTCTCTTTGGTGGGACATTTTTGTTGGAGGACGAGACACCACAAAAAATTAAAGCGACCACGATCCTTGGGGATTCCTACCTCAAGTTAACCATCTTCCCGTTGCGCAGAATTGACGGGGCCATGAATTTCCTAACACTGACCAGAAATGTGAAAATCGTACCCTTCAACTAACATGTTTGTATTTGGATTCCACGCATAAAACAGGAAGACGTTGGTCATATTTTGTTGTATGAATATTTTCACCCACATTATGTAACGCTCAACGATAGATTTTCCTCATGCAATAAGAAACTAATCTATTGTGACATTTTCTCTGGATTATGGACTAGCTGTCTGCCATGGAATTCGGTATATAAAATCCGGAATCCTAGGAAGATTTCGACCTTTTGCGCTTGAATACAGGAAGCCATCTTTTATTTGAAAGTCCAATAATCGATTCGAACTATCGAAAAATCAAACAGTCTTTGCAGCCATTGAGCCGACCATTGCATTTTGTATTGAACGGGTGTCTAAAAATGTAAAACTTTTAATAGTCTAAATCATTGATATAAAATATCAATAATTTAATAGTCTAAATTATTGATATAAAATAGTGTTTCGATTTATAGGTGCGATAATGCCAAACACTTTCATAACAGACAATTTTATATAATTTTACATGACATAGACACAACTTATGCTGTTATATAAAATACCAGATATACAAGTGTAAATCAATAATACCATGTGTCTCAGATATATCATTAAACAACATACGATGGAGAGGCTCCAGTTCTGGAACTATGGAGC
>CM042139.1:55464811-55474811 GCA_023376005.1 Doryteuthis pealeii
CAGACTCCATTAGCCATCTGATTGTCACGAGGGCTGAGATGAACTATACCACCCACGCAAAAGGAGAGTGAGGTCGTTGTTCTGTGAACTCCAATAAAAAAAAAGCTGTTTTTTTTATTAACTCTTCTTCGTGGCTGGTGAAACGAGCAAGACATGCTGAGAGCAAACGAATCACCCAAAGTTACGAAAAGAGTCGTTTTTGGGCACGAATGCAAAATAGCGCGCAAGAGATAATCTCATTAGAATCGCATTTTACATATAAATAGCATTAGATTACGGAAACCCCTAAAGTAGCCTAACCCTAACCCTAACACTAACCTTAGCGTCTCAACGGTATCGGGTATTTTCATGAAATGTAATGCGTTGTATACGTAATCTAATGATATTATATCTGTTATTCAGCATTAGTACCCGTTTTTCATTTTTATTTTTTTAGTAGAATAAAGACTAGTATCCGTTATCTGTCACACATACTTCCGCAGCTTCGTAAACTGAACGGAAGTGATAACCAAATAAACAAAAGAACATTCTACATTTGGGGTGAGTTGCATTTTTGTGTTTCCTCTCGCCCACCAGGCGATCAGCCATCTCCGGCATAGCAGCCGTCGGTGACTAACAAATAATTAAAATCTATAAAATCAGGATTGGGTAAATGAAAAGAACACTTTTATTAGCTAGTAATAGTTGTTGGCGGGGTGGCCTATTGTCGGTATCAGCCGGACAACGAGAGAGTCTATTCTCTTTTCGCTAGCGCTAGACCAGGGATATTGTTTTTTGCTGAGGTGGAGCGTCACACCTACCCTCAACTTCCCATTTTACCGCACCGTTTCAGATTACCTAATCTGTACTGCTCGTCCGCTGAGTTGACAGGGACAGATATCGAACCTAGAACCTTGTAATTCCTTGGTGTGTGTTCTACCGACTTGGTTAAACCGAGATTTATTTTAATATTTTCCTTACACGAAGTCAAATTTGTCAAATGTGTCATATTAATGCAAACCTTTTACAAACTCATTAAAATCTCGTTCCATTATGCTTAAAGCACAGCACATGTCATATTTTGGCCGGTGGGAGTGCAAGGTTTTTTAAAAATTATTTTAAACGGAAACAAAGGGGAAAATGAATTAAAATTTTGGCTGCTTTAGTAAAAAGAGTGGTGACACGTTTCATTAAATCTAATTTGAACCAAAATTCTAACACAAGATTACAATTCCACGGAAGAAAGTGGTAAATTCGAAGAATTAGCGGAGATACGAGGTTTTAAGATAATTACCATTGTCACAGCACACAATATAAAATGTGTGGGCATTTATTGTTAACAGCTGTACACAAATTTGCAAAATTGATGCAGAAAAAACATTTGACAATGACAAATTCTAATATCAAATTGAGTCCCCATGATATTTTGCATTTCATCTTGTACGATGTGGACGGTCTCATGTTTAACCAGAGGATGTTGCAAGATGATTATGGTCGTACATTTAAGGAACCCCAGTATTAATATATAGATTATTATAGACTTCTCTGTACGTTCTTTCTTCTAACGGTCACTCTTAATATGTTCCCCAACCTATTTTCTGCTTTCCTCTTTCCTCTTTTTTCTTTCATTACCTTAGTTATTTGAAACGATTTCAGTCGACTTTTATTTCATCATTCTCAGCTCGTTTATTAAAGCCAATTTAAAAAAAATCAATATTTCTTTTTAAATATACAGAGTCCTACGAAAGGTTTTTAGCCAGGAGAAATCAACTATATCCAATTTCAAAGTTTAATTACATAATATCAACTCATCATAAATAGACAAATATTTGAACTAGTATTGGGTAGGTCCTAAATTTGTTAGTTTCAGTGGTTGTATTTGATTATTCATGGATTTGATCATGTTATCAATAATCGTCTGATCCATATTTTGCCATTCCTTTAGCAAAGTTTCTTTAAGGGTTGCCATTGACATGATCTTTGTCGGACACTCTCGAAACTTTTGGTCAAGGTGCTTCTAAATGTGTTCTATCGGATTCATATCAGGACTATGGGCTATCCATGGTTGTGACTTGTGTTACCCATGGTTGTGACTTGTGTTACCCATGGCTGTGACTTGATTCCTTGTGATTCTTTCAAGGCTTGTATCGCATGGCGTTACATCTTCTTGAAAAAGAGTAGACTTTCTTGTCAATCCGATTGGCTTCGAATTGTGGAAGCAATCCTTTCTCTAATATTTGACAGTATTTTGGACCATTCAACCGCTCGTCAACAAGAATCAGCTCAGATTTCCCACCAAACCAAACAGCGTCCCACACCATTACTTCAATCCATCCATTTTTTCACGATTGAATTCAAAACTGTTGTAATCAAGGGTGGCTAAAAACTTATCATAGCCCACTGTATGTTATATCTTTCGTTTAGCCGAGAATCTTTCAGCACAACTTCGTATAAGACGTTGAACTTTGCTCGGCACTCCAGATATTTCCTGATCCCACAAGACTAAAAATATCCGTGGTACATTAAAATTTATTGAAAGGACTAATTGACTGCTAGGTGTTAATCCTAACCGGTAAAAGCTTATTTTAGTCTAGTCTGAAAAACTCGACTTGTAGTTTTAAAAGGAAATGCCTGTCAAGAAATAAAATCAAAGATCCAATTTCAACTTGAAAAAAAAGAAAAAAAGAAAAACCGCATGAAATAAATAGATAAAACATATATGAAAAAATAAAACCAAATTTGTATTCTACAAAAGGTGAATTCTTCAAAAGAAAGTAATAGAAATTCGGTTGATCCAGACACTACCGCGTTAAAGTAATGATATCAATATATAATCAGATAAAAGTAATTCAGGTGAGTGAATAATTTATTCTAACGGCGTATCAACCGATCTAGGTTTATTTTATGCCTAGATGTTAGGAAACCGCATTCATTGTATGTTCATATGTATATGTTATCAAGTATTTCTATCTAATACACGGTTGTATGATTTCAAGTATTCCAAATTATACTAATATTTTATTCACAATTATATGGTGTCAAGCAACTATTTCTAATTAATGATAACCATTTGTTTAAGGGCTTTTTGTGTGTTTGTTTTTCACACACGGTCCCATCGAATAAAAGTAATCTTTAAACATATATCTATTCGACACATAAATGTAATCCTAATAGGAACTACGAATCTATATCTGAGAGTACCTGGGAATATTAGCAATGAGGTTGTACTCTACAATTCCCAGATCTACAGAACTACAGATGTAGTTTAGTGTCATACTCATGTTATCCCTTATGAGGAGCTACCCCACTGCAGATGATATAGTGAGCATATTCTAAGTTATCTGGTGATTTTCTTACTTGAGTCAAAGTGACAGTAAGTCTCCTTACGTATTCTAAGCGTAAAATAACCACAGAGGAGTTGACATGCAGTTAAAATCCATCAGTCAATAAAGAAAGAAAGTGCAATATGTTATATGAATCGGTTACAGTGTTGGATTACTTTTTGGTATAAGCTGTATGAACAACTACCACTTATACTTATAGACTATTCCAAGTATCAGGAGCTGGATTAACAATGAAAAAACTCCAAACATACATTTAACGTCGTTGATAAACTCTCCTAAAATTACTTGCCTGAAGGATTGCCTCACGGGAGGACCAACAGATAGGGATTAAAACTAATACTAGATCTTTCCATTTCAAGGACCAACAGAATCAACAGACAAGGATTAAAATTGATACTACATCTTTCTACTTTAAGAAATACACCGAGCTTTATGCCACAAGTAATATCCAGTGTGAATTTGAACTCAATACAACAGTGGAACTCGAATCGTAACATACCGTGAGAACCCTTTTACTTATCAAAGATACCAAAGGAATACCATTCCCAACCCAAATTGACAGGTGCGACAAGACGGTGAGTTTACAAAACCAGTTCACACGCAGGAAACAACGATTCAAAATAATAAAATATTATTAATTGAATTTTTGTGTTAAAAGCCATTTTTTCGAGGAGTTTTCGCATACTAAGCTGAAACCTTTCACATTTTAATATTCCTTCACTGACTAGAGGTTAAGAAAATTTCACCTCCATTGTGAGAAAAATATCCAACTAGAATAATTCCGATTATAAATCGGAGAGACAAAGAAACACGAGTTACAAAAACAGCATCCTCTTCCCCCTCCCATTCCCCCCTCTCTTTTTTTTTGTCTCTCTCTTTCTCTCGTTTTTGGGAACCCATGAAAATCAGCATATACAAACAAAACAAAAATTGAAATCCTTCTAACAACATAACGATCATATCTAACAAAATATAATTAATATTAATAGTCGTGTTCCTTAATTGTACGGCCGTTATCATCTTGAATCCCCCCTGGTAAAATGGGAGAAAATGTTTAGTTTGTTTAAATACCCTGTGATTTGGTCTTTTACTGAGGAGTAGAGTGGACTTTGATTGGTCAATTGTTATGTGTAGCATGAAGTTTCCCCCTTTATTATAAAGATCGCATAGGTCAGAACATGTTAGTAACCAGCTGTTGACTCCATGCCCACGCTACCATAACTTAAATATAAACGCTCTATCAATGATATTGAACACGGTGTGTTTAGAAATATAGTGGCAATATTATCTACAATATATATTATATCTATATATCTATATATACATTCACACACACACACACACACACACACACACACACACACACACACACACACATATATATATATATATATATATATATATATATGTATATATATGTATATATAATTGGTTGTTATAAGCAGAAAAAGGTTGTTTTTTTATACATGAGTAATATAGTTTTTCTTCATTACTAATACAACGTCATATTGCTCGCCGATACAGTTTCATCAAATATATCAAAATTCTATTCTTTTTTTTTTCGTTTACACAATATAAAGATTATCAAAGAATAATATAGTTTGTGAATGCTTATTAATGGTATTGTATAGTAGTATATATTAAAGAAAATTTTAGAAAGATAAATTGAAAAGACAAAAAGTTCTTATTCAAAAGATACATTTATATTAAAAATATTCCAAGTAGTCAGTATTCAGAAACACAAAGTATGACTAAATACATAAATCATTTCAAAATATTCATGTTTTTTTTAAAATCTTGAAACGATGCGATTTCAAGCAGACCGTTTCTTCAAATATATATGTACAGAGAGACACACGCAGAGAATATATATATATATATATATATATATATATATATATATATGTGTGTGTGTGTGTGTGTGTGTGTGTGTGTGTGTGTGGTGTGTGTGTGTATGTTTTGTCTGTCTATGTGCGTGCTAAAAATGAAGCGACCTACAAAAAAATCTTTTTTTCTGAGTAATCAATATATGGTTAAGATAGAAAACTCGACATTGATTAGTTTCAAACAATTTTTAGGAGAAGACGTCATACTTGATCAAAATTTTTTTTGATACAAAAACGCATTCCTGAATAAAGGTATTTCGACACAGACACAATCAACTAGGATATATATATATATATATATATATATATATATATATATATACAGACATTACACCACACACCACTCATACACAGACACACACACACACACACACACAACACACACACACACACACACACATATATAATATATATATATATATATACACAGCCATACACACACCACCATACACAGGCACACACACACACACACACACACACACACACACACATATATATATATATATATATATATATATATATAATTCAAAATGACAAGCATAGTAATTTGTAAAAAATGTATAATATATATGCATGTATGTGTTCATATATATATATATATATATATATATATATATATATATATATGAAAAATTATATGCATGCAATATTACGTGTATTGCATACGTATAGGTATTAGACACACACACACACACACATACACACATATATATATATATATATATATATATATATGTGTATATAGTACAATGTTTCCAATCACGTGGACATCCATATATTTATGTTAACGTATAAAATCGCTGACTTATGAAAAGTTACATGCTATATACATGAATGTTTGTATATTTATCTATCTGTCTATCTGCATATATAAATACCTTTATGCACACACACACATATACATATATGTATATTTATCTATCTGTCTATCTGCATATATAAGTACCTTTATGCACACACACATATATATATGTATATTTATAGTACGTGTATTTATGTATATATCTATCTATACAAATACACACAATATCTATACATACATACAGATACTGGGTGAATGCCACCAGGTATTCGAGCATCCTAATCGCATGATATCATTTTCTAAGAGAATAATTAGCCATGCCACGAACGGATGTGACTTTTTAAGCCAACAAAATCTCTTCAAGTCAACCGCACAAATCTGGCACACACTACAAACATACATACATCGTTGGCATCTATCCGTCTACTAGATACGATGGCGTAGCGTCTAAAAAACATGAAACAACGTAGCCTGTGCGGGTCGATATGGAAGATGATCTATTGAACTAGCGGCAGGTCCCCCTGGGGTACTTACTACTCATATAAGTCCGTAAATATGGTTGGTGGGACTCATTCTTGGGCGGCAATACGTCTAGACAAGTGAAAGTCTATTCTAAAACCTCCGCTGTCTAATGGCTATACCTCATTCCAATAAAAGGCTCGGGGAGTAAACTCCGAAATCGAATCCGGAACAAAGGTGATGTCCCTAAGGTGGTGCGATGCTGAGCTTCAGCGCTATCAAGAAATTCCCGCGACTCTGTCATTGCCAAATTGCATGGATATTTTGCCTTTCCTTTGGACCACAATGGCAGCGTAGAGAGGAAAGACATAGATACATACATACATATATATAAATATACATACATGGGAAGCGCGTGGTGTAATGGTTAAAGTCATGGGAAATGGACTCGTCGCCCCGAGTTCAAATCCTTCACGTGGTAATTGCATTTCACTTAGCGCTAATACCCTTGGGAAAGGTATGAATCTTACTCTCCCACCAGCTATGGTAAATAGTAGGACAGACTGGGCTCTTTAACCTTGGTTAGGCAATCGGTCTAGGGGAATGTAAACTCTGAATTCAAACCTGTTAAACTCCACTTAAGGAATTGACCTTGTGTCGCGCATCTTGCTCGTGCGGAGGGGTTGGTAAATATATATAAATATACATACATACATGTTTGCTATGACAAGTCATTACACGTAGAATTATGGACAGATATATATTTAGTTAGTGAGCAGATGATGGTAGGTGTGGCGCTCCACCTCAGACGCAAAAACAATATCCTTGATCAAGCGCTAGTGAAAAGGGGATAGACTCCCTCACTGTCTGGCTGATACCGACATTAGGCCACCCAGTCAACTTTACTAATATATATTTAGTACACAGAATATATTTCTTGAGGTGCTCGTAATGTAAATGTTATTGTCGTAGGAAATGAACACGGCTGCCCGAATTCAAATGCAGTTTACATTTCTGACAACGGTAATATCCTTGGGAAAGGCATGAATACAACAATTCTTCCCCTATATGTGGGAAATTGTAGGGTAGACTTGGATTTTTAACCTTGGTATGGCAAACAGTCTAGAGAAGGAAAGCACTGAATTCAAACCTCTTTAACTCCGCTTAAAAATTGACCTTGTGTCACATCCTGCTCGTGTGGAGAAGTCGGGTAAGTATATACCCAGAATATCTGCAACAATCAGTATATATATATATATATATATATATATATATATATATATATTATTCTTTCTTTCTTTTATCCACTTTCCATTCTTACTCAATATTATTGATAAGTATATCTAAGGCATGGTAATATTTTCAAACAATATATATATATATATATATATATATATATATATATTATATATATATATATGTATATATGTATAATAATATATATATATATATATATATATATATATATATATAGAGAGAGAGAGAGAGAGAGCAGACAGATAGATAGATAAAGGAAGATATATTATAAAAATTTATAAGGCTTTACACGCTAAAAGATTTTAGAGTTAATTTGACACAAAAATCCCTGGTCATACATATAATTTACATATGTACGCATTAATTATATTATATATACACATACACATATACACACACACACACACACATATATATATATATATATATATAGTGTGTGTGTGTGTTTATCCCTACATACACGATATGGATTGAAGGTGATTGCCAAAGACATCAATTGCTTATCAACTGCCTCAGGATATCTTGGCTAATACCTGTCATTTCCAGCGTTTTTGAAGTTATCCTTACAAAAAAAAAAAAAAAAAAATGAAAATATATATAAAAATGAAAATAGATAAAAAAAAAGATATTATTCCGTTCTCACTCATTTTGTGAGCTCCTTCATCGTCCAGCTACTTTTGTGCTAAAAGCAAAGTTTCTCTGAAAACTCCCCGGCCATTAGAGAATGGCTTTCGGGATAACATCATTTGCGCTTATTTGATATCATCAATGACGGATCTGTGTTAAGGGCGACATAGAGACTATTTTTGCTTGATTTACTCTGGTCATTCGTTTTGAAAGTAATCATTTTCTATTTTTTGAAGACAAATACTTTTATAAGAGATAGTGAACAATTATTTAGCATCTTACACTCTTTCACAACATTACTTTTCAACTACTTATAAAGGAGCCGCTTTATCTCAGTCGGTAGAGCACCCGCCTGGGAATCACAAGGTTCCTGGTTAGATACCAGTCCCCGGCAACTCAGCGTATGAGTAGTACAGATCTGTGCGGTAAATTGGGGAGCTGACGGTAAGTGTGGTGCTTCACTTCAGAAAATTATCCCTGGTCTAGTGTTAGCGAAAAGGTGATAGACTCCTTCGGCTTATACCGACAATAGTCGACTCCGCCAACATTTTTTACCTATAAAGTAGCCAAATGTGATTCCTTTAAGGGCCGATTTAGCTCAGTCAGTAGAGTATGCACCTAGGAACCACAAGGTTTCGGGTTCAGTACCGGTCCCCGCCAACTCAGCCTATGAGTACCACAGCTTAGGTAAAGTGAGGAGCTGGTGGTAGGTGTGGCGCTTCACCTCGTACACAAAAAGCAATCTACCTGGTCTAGCGCTAGCGCAAAGGTGATAGACACCCTCGCTGTTTGGCTGATACCGACAATAGGCCACTCCACCAACAACTTGATAGTCTGAAGTCTGAAGGAAAATGTTCATTTTAACAATTAAATGTTTGGTTTGGTTTGGTTTCTTTGTTTGATGGCATATCAACCTTCGTGGGTTATTTAATGTCAAATCCATCCTTGAATTGGTACTGTTTAATCCATAGCTTTGGCTATGAGGGGGTTCATACCTCTTCCCACGACCAATACTCAGAAAATGAACGCAATAACGCGAGTGGAATACGAACTCGCTTACTATGATGTGGCAGTCCACAATAGGTAAACGGACATTAAGGTGACCCATAAGAAACACTGGAGATTCAATAAGATTGGATCTGTAGTTTGGTCTGGTTTGTTGTCATGGCATGTCAACCCTTGTTGGGTTATTTCATGACGAAGACGTTTAGTTCTATTTATACTTGATGGGTATTCAAAAAATGTTAAACTCAATTTTTACTATTTAACCAATAGATGGGACCCTAACATGTACTACTACTGCAGGTCAAAGTGGACAAGAAAATAATGACGATAAAGGGGTACTTTACATTCCGCAGAGCTCCAGAATTGGAATTTCACCTTTAGATACGGTTTAACATCATAACCAGAAGACTGAAGCAGTAGTTGTGTGTTCAAACATATAGTTTGTTTTGTTTTGTTTGTTTAATGGCATATGAATCTTTGTGCGTTATTTAATGCTAACGCTCTCCTTGGAGGAGAACAGTAGTGGTACTATCTAACCCATAGGTGGGATGACTCACCTATAAACACACTGCTCCTACTTATAGAACCACTAAGGAAAGTTTTCAAGTGACGTTGACGCCAGTTGATTAATCTCGACCTTT
>CM042139.1:55479811-55484811 GCA_023376005.1 Doryteuthis pealeii
TGCTCGTGCGGAGGGGTTGGTAAATATATATTACTACTGAATAGCGAGGTCGATCACCATACTTGCGACCTTGTGACAGACTCTACCCGTCACGAACGGGTTGGGTAAATACATAGGGCGTCCATTTGTGGTGTAATGGTTAGAAAGCTAGTCTCGCTGATCCATTACACGTGGTGAACAGGTTGGTTAAATATCTATATCTCTATCTCCCCCCACATCTCTGTCTCCGTCCCTCTCTCTGAATGGTTAGAAAGTTAGTCTCGCAGATCCTTTACACATGATGAACAGGTTGGGTAAGTACCAACATCTCTCCCCACCTCTCTGTCTCTGTATCTAAGTACCTCCATCTCTCCCAACCTCTCTGTCCTTGTCTTTGTGTCTTTCTGAATGTTTAGATCCATTACACGCGGCGAACAGGTTGGGTAAGTACCTACATCTCTCTCCACCTCTCTGTCTCTGTCTCCCCCTCTCTCTCTCTCTCTGAATGATAGCTTTTCCCACTCCTTCTTGAAAGCCAACAACTGACCTTTCCTTTGTTGAGAGGAAGATGTGCTGAGATTTGGATCAATACCAAAATCGATTACAAATCGATAATAATTGGCATAAGCATATTAAGCTATCTTCCCATGGATATAATAATTAAATAGAGACGTCTGAACTTAATTATAGCCTTATATCACTTTCCAATTGATTGCTATTGTTCTATCCATTCAAGTCATTTACATAATCTAGAAAATTTCAGAATATATTTCGCCATTATCGTCATAAAGCTGTAATGTGGACACCCAAATTGTGATCCTTTCAAAAGGTTTCCCGCCCTGTCCTCTGGGACTGTAGAATACGCCGACTGCACCTCTGCAGGAAGGAAAGAACGTCCTTCCCAATGGGACCACTTGTTGGTCATAGGTGGTGACCCATAATGCCTGATGATAGGATCGTGTTGGCTGAGTTGTCCGTGACCCGGGTACTAAGTGGTTTCGACGTATGGAGGTGCGTAGTGTAATGGATGGATTCGTAGGAAATAGACTCGTCGACTCGAGTTCAAATCCTGGACGAGGCTGTTTGCATTTCACATAGCACTACTTTGTGAAAAGTATGAATATATATATATTCTCCCTCCGGCTATGGGTAAATAGTAGGGAGACTGGGCTCTTTAACCTTGGTTAGGCAACCGGTCTAGGAGAAGGAAAACTCTGAATTCAAACCTGTTAAACCCCGCTAACAAATGACCTTGTGTCGCATCCTTCTCGTGCGGAGGAGTTGGTAAATATATACTAAGTGTTTTCGTGATATGTAACACTCCACTTCAGCCCTTATTTGGGCTAGACGGACGGTGGGATAAATCGACTGTCCATGCTAAGCCCCTGCACCTATATGATTGTCCCGACTGTATTCTTCTAATTGATTTAATGGCAAACACTCAACCTGTTTTATCATATAGGTGTTAGAATGCAGTGGCCGAGGGTCAACCACTAGTTTATTAATTCTATCAATTTAGTAATGCCCATGAAGTCAATAAAAATTATTTCTACCAGTTTATCAATATTTCCCTACGAACTATTTGCTTAAAAGTCTTATATAAAACTCCAAGCAGACAAGAATTGGTATTAAATGGATTATATGCTATTAAAGACAATAACCAACCAATCAACTAACCAGTCATGGTTTTTCTAGAGTTTTATTCAAGGTCCTAATTTAGTCCCATGATTAAAAAGGTATTTTTAGAATTTTGTAATCATGGTGATATGAGACAAATCGGGTTGATATACAGGTCCCATTCATCTATTTGTGCGTAGAAGCAAATATTACCCAGTTGAACGGCGTCCAAACGCCACAGTATGATTCTTCATTTTAATTCACCCTTTTAGCAAGGTTTAGACTAATCTGACTGCAGAGGGGTAAGTGCCTAAAAAAGACGGGCGTCTTGGATATAGTAGTAAATCCACAGCTGATGATGAGGCTCCAGTTCTGGAGATCTAGGGAGTGTGGAGTATCTCTTTATTGTCATTTCTCTCAGGTCCACTCTGACTTGGAGTAGTAGAACCTCCTATGGTCCCATCTATAAGCTAAATAAACGTTTCTTATTCGATAGGACTGTTTGGGAAAAAAGGAGATAAAGAAAAAGAAAACAACTACACAGAAAATATTTGCCTGAATTTTTGAGATGAGGCTTGATAATTTATGTTATGTAGATTTCTCAGTCTATTGTCCTCAGCTTTATTGTTATATACACAACGTTTCGGCCGATATGCCATCCGGCCTTCTTCAAGTGTTTCTCGTTGAACTCGGGAACATTCTCTTCGAACTCTTCCGCAGAGAAAAATATTTGTTAAACTGTTGGAATGGTAAAATAACAATAGAAAATCAACCACCTTAAAAAGAAAAAAAACATGTTTCCAAGTGTTATTCTTAACATCATGTGCGCACGAGGAGTAACACGCTGCGAATAAAGCAAGAACGCTATACACAATGGATATTCATGTCATTTTCAATGCGATTTGTCTGATGATAAGCATCTAATGCTTTGAAACCAGCAGTAACAAAAGCCATTAAATATATAGTTTATAATAATAATAATAACAACAACAATAATATATATATATATATATATATATATATATATATATATATATATATATGCTCCAAATATTGCTGGTAGAGCTCTGTTGAGGAGACATAAATTGAACTTTCACCGCCTAGCGGAAGGCATTTACTCACCTGTTGTTTACAGACTTGAGTTCTCTGTGATTGTAAAAAACATACGTAAGTATGTATCACTTAATTGTTCGCCTCTGACTGATAGTCACTGACGGCCGTGAGAGACAGACGAAAATTCTGTCGGGTGTTGCTGCCGGCTAGAAGTAGCTGTTAAAAGTCGAGCCGCACTGATGAGACGTAAACGTCGAAACACGTGTCTCTGGATGACTAATATATATATATATATATATATATATATATATATATATATATATCCAGGAAGCGCGTGGTGTAATGGTTAAAGTCATGGGAAATGGACTCGTCACGTCGAGTCCAAATCCTGGATATAGTAATTGCATTTCACTTAGCGCTAATACCCTTGGGAAAGGTATGAATCCTACTCTCCCTCCAGCTATGGATAAATAGCAGGGCAGACTGGGCTCTTTAACCTTGGTTAGGCAACCGGTCTAGGAGAAGGAAAACTCTGAACTCAAACCTGTTGAACTCCGCTTAAGAAATTGACCTTGTGTCGCATCCTGCTCGTGCGGAGCGGTTGGTATATATATATATATATATATATCCTTGGTCTAGCTCTAGTGAAAAGGGTATAGACTCCAACAACCACCCGACAACTTTACTTTTATATATATATATATATATATGAATATTAGTAGATCGACTCACGTAGACCCATGTTTCGTTTGTTCTTAACTAATCGATTCAATTGTATCGTGTGTTAAAAACAAAAGCTTTTAGAGAATAAAAACGTTCTTTTCGGTCGTCTGAACATAAAGTAGAAATCGACGCTCTTTTGGCGATGGTTTTTGATATGGTGTCGCCTATTATTAACCCGGCTCCTTCAGAGAATGACAGCGCGATGTGAGCGGAAACACAAGGCACACATCAAGGCGAAACACACGGGACGCTACGGAAACTGATTCGATTCTGACCAACATTGGTGAACGGTCAGTGAGCATTATGAAAACGGCACATCATCGAGCCGACCGATTGGGAGAGCCAGCGCCGCCCAAGCAGAAAGACGATGCTTTCTTTGGGTAATGAAAGTGGGTTCTGATGGGTTTACGCATCGACAAAGAGGCCTTCCTTTTGGATAAGAGGAAACCAAAGAATGCTTCAGATATTACCCGGTGGCGCAATCAGACGAGCAGAGTGTGTGTATATGTGCAAGTTTGATTTTACAGCAGAGCGACAAAGCCTGGTTCGTTTTTAGTATCAGTCAGGAGAAAATTCACAGAAACGAGATAACGATAGGAGAGTAAATAGTTGCTCTAATGAGACATCATAAAAAGCTGAGCAGATATTAATATAATATATATATATATATATATATATATATATATATATATATAATTAATGGTGATATTATGATTTCACACTCATAACTTAAAGTTTCTTGGTAATCCAATCATCAGATGAGAAGTGGTTGAGATGTCAAAAACCAGTTGTGAAAGGGTTGAGATGTTAAAAATCAAATATTTTTAGCGTTTATATGAAGCGTTTTTCATCTGAACACCGCGTGCATTAACATCAATGCAAGTTTGTTTGATTATAATGTTTTTTAAATACAAATTTAACGTCCTGACATTACATCACGTGAATACAATCCACGTCACATAAACGTTAAACAAGCCACAGTTTAAAAAAACAATTTTTAGCTTTACATTTCCCATCGCGTGAAAAACGCTTCATATAAACGCTAAAAAATTTGATTTTTACCATTTCACGACTGGTTTTTGACATCTCAACCACTTCTCATCTGATGATTGGACTACCAAGAAACTTTAATTTATGAGTGTGAAATCATAATATCACCATTAATTATAAATCTGCTCTGCTTTATTAGCATTGAGCACCTTTCCATGCAAATACTTTTCTCATTTTTTCATTCACTATTCATTATATATATATATATATATATATATATATATATATATATATATATAATATGGGTGGTATTATTTTATTTATACAGTGCTTAATATCATTGGTAGAGCGTTTAGATTTGAGTTAAGGTAGCGTAAACATGGAGTCAACACCAGGTTACTGACAGTTTCTCACTATGTGATCTGAAGCATTCTTTGGTTTCATCTTATTCAAAACGAAGGCCCCTTTGTCGATACGTGAAGATTGCATAGTCGAGAAACTGTCAGTAACCAGGTGTTGATTCCTTGTTCACACTACCTTAACTCAAATATATATATATATATATATATATATATATATATATATATATATATATATATATATTACTACATGTGGATAACAATATAGATGTTCCCCAA
>CM042139.1:55489811-55512311 GCA_023376005.1 Doryteuthis pealeii
TTCTTTCCAATGTGTTTCCTTCTTTCCTTTTACCTTTTTTCGTCATTTTTGATTCTTTCTCTTTTTTCTTTCTTTTGCTCAGTGTCTCTACACCCACACGCTATTTTGTCTGTCTTTTTTCTTCTTTCTCTCTTGAATTTCATTTCACCCCACCCACCTACAGCGTTTCTTTCTTTCCAATAATTTTATCTCCTGGGGATTTTCTTTCCTTCCTTCTTTCTTTCTTTCTTTCTTTCTTTCTATGGCATATTACTAGTTAATATTCCAGATAAAACCTCAGCATTTAAAAAAATATTCTTTGTGAGAAAGCATAATTCAAAGGTCAGAATCACATTTCTTTTTCACATCTAATCTCTGTGCTTATCATTACATTAATGTGAAATGCACAAATAGATCTGACGTTCGCTTTACATTCTCACTTTTCCTTCGTAATACCTTAGAGATCAGATACGTGTGAATTCTTTTTCGGTGG
The DNA here is from genome assembly GCA_023376005.1 of Doryteuthis pealeii. Lineage (NCBI taxonomy): Eukaryota > Metazoa > Mollusca > Cephalopoda > Myopsida > Loliginidae > Doryteuthis > Doryteuthis pealeii. The sequence goes on from CM042139.1 coordinate 55,490,284, forward strand.
CAGAGTGTGAACGTTTTAGCAACGACCAAATTCCTAGCAGCCTCACACCTTCACATCGCTACAAAAGAGTCCACAACTTCCCTTCTTAACGGACTTCACAAATATTATTTCACCAGTACTAATTCTATCGTAATAAAATGATGGAGTATTCATTTTTGTACCACACGGCGTTTAGTCTATTACTTCCGGAGAATACATTCAGATCACGTGATTATTACCTTGATGTAATAAAAGAAAGACTCGAGTTAATGAGTTGATTTATCATTGGATTACAGCGTTTCTGTATCTACTGAGAGTGTGCTTCATAATTGGAATAGAATATGATATATGCTCTATACCAATTATGGAGCATAATCTCAGTAGATACGGAAACGCTTCAATGTAATGATAAATCTACTTATTAACTCGACATTTCCTTCTTAGTTGGTAGAGAGTCCGCCTTGGAACCATAAGGTTACGGGTTTGATACCGGTCCTCATCACAGCGTACAAATAACACAGAAATCAACCAATCTGTTGTCGTGTCAGTGCTATTATATTTTTACACCACTTGGACTCTAACGAAACACTTTGTGATAAAGGTAGATGCGTGCTGTCTTAAAGAAATCCTGGAAGCAGTACCCCATAAAAAAAGCAACTGCACGACCACTAATCCCCTATCACACAAACCATCCAAGTAAGATGCAGAAGGAAACAATATGAATAAGATATATTAAAAAAAAAATTGCATTATTTTACTGTTCACAAAAACTGACTTGATGATAAATATGAATTGAAATGTTGATATTTCCCGTTAAGAACACCGTTAAAATCAGTCAATCAATCAATCATTTAAAGGAATACTAATTAACAATTGATAGTTATTTTCTTGAAGTTTTCTAGTAAACTGTTTAGAAAGTATTCGTTGGTATGACCAATTACATAACGTGCATTATCTATCTATTTATCTATACATCTATCTAATATATAAGTATACTGAGTCCTTAAATGTATACTATGAAAAGCAAATTTGATAAACTCCGTTATATAACTGGGTTTTGTGTAGATAACTCTAAGGCGGTCGAACAGAAATTTATTTCCCACGTGCATTTTTTTATAAAAGAAATATTCTTGCTGAAAGCAAACTGTAAATAATTTTGTCTATTAAGTTTAAATGGTGCCACTAGTCATGTATGTAACTTTTCAATATCTACACTTTACCATAAATCTGAAAAAAATACTATATTTTTACGGACATACGGTACATATCTGAGAAGAGGTCGAACTTTGAAAACTTTTATTTGTAAATTAAATAAAAAATGTGCTTATACCTATGGGATTTTTAATGCTGAAATTCAAACATAAAAAAAGATTTTGAACTACCACTAGCTTAAAAGCTTCCATTTATTTACGGAAATCAATGGTCGACCTATACACAGGTATGTACGGTAAGTTTAGGAATTCAGCCGGAAACAATATGAATAAGATGTATAAAAAAAAATATTGCATTATTTTACTGTTCACAAAAACTTGATAATAAATATGAATTCAAATGTTAATATTTGCCAAGAAAGATATTAAAGAACGTCGTTAAAATTAGTCAATCAATCAATCATTTAAATTTATTAAATTTTGAACGTTTTTAAATATTTTAAAGAAACTATAAAAAAAAATGCCCTCTCCGGGCACTAGTATTTAGGTTTTAATATAATTAAATATTACGTCGAATCAGCTAGGTTAATAAAAATTAAATACGAACACAAAAAACATTACACTTATTTTTTTTACTTAGTTCTAGTTTATTACCGTATAAAATTATACATAGCATTGCTTTTAATACGTTTGAGAATAAAACAATAATAGAAACTAATAGCACTAAGCAATTATTTATTCAACACGGAATTATTAAAACTTGTATGCAAATTATCCACACCATATACTTTGTAAACATTTATTTCTTAAGGATATATATATATATATATATATATATTATATATATATATATATATATATATATATATATATATATATATATATATATAAACACATCGCAGGATTCTAAACACATTATTGATATGGCCTGTTTTGAGGCAGCTTTATATCAGCTAGACCTTAATAGACATATTGTTAATAAATAAGTTACTAATTAAGATTAGATAGTGATTATCTAATAACCATTGAGAATCTAACGTAAATAACTAAGGGAATTGTGATGTTGATGATGACTTAGTTTTGGTTACAGACAGACACTCACACAATCTCCATTACAAAAAGATTTAATTGACATCTAAAGATAAAGAAAAAACTTTGATAATTCAAATTAAAAAAAAAGAAAAATCTTAAGGTATTTTGATCAGCAACAGTGATTGAAGGGCATATAAAGAAATTAGACAAAACTAATAAAAAGAGTGAAAGATTACAGTTACAGGCTGAGATTTGTGAGATTAGAATTAACTTCTATATTAAAAAGAAGAATAAGCGGTGATCTAACTGAAAATTTCAAAATAATTAATGGAATTTCTTTTTTTTAATATTTCCCCTCAAATGTGGAGATTCACTGTCAAGGTAGATTAAAAAAAACTGCGGCTGTTAACCAATTGATTGGTTAGTTGGTTGGTTGGATTTTACGGCATGTTAACTCATGGGATATTTTATGCCGAATACGTTTTTATTTTATTCATTCTTGTTGGGTCTTCAATTTTTTAAACACATTTTTAAAACTCATTTTTTATATATTAAACCCATAGATAGTACCCCAACATATTCTACCATTCTGGTTCAGGGTAGATCTAGGACTAATGGTGAGGAAAGGATACTCCACACTTCGTAGAGCTCCGAAACTGGAACCTCACCACTAGATTTCAGTTAACCAATGGGCTTGTTTGCAAATAGAGTAATATATTTTTTTGAAGGAATTGTCTTATCAGATCAAAAACAGCAATAGTGTAAAAAAGATGTAAATTGGATGATTTCAGAAAAAAATGGTAAAAAGAAATTAATTAAAACAACTGTCAGAGAAAATTACTTAACAGGATTTGATCTGTTTATAGATACTGTATTGATATTGTATATGTTCTGAGCAAAGATCCTCTTTTTTAAAGTTTTTTTATGAGAAGATAGCAAAAAGTGGAGATGCCCAAGTATTCAAAACAAATAAATAGATAAAATAGAAATACTCTTAGAAATAATCTTTTCTTCCCACTTATTGAATGTGACGTATAGAGAACGTCAAATTAATTATTTCTTCATTTTTCTTGTTTCGTTATGAAGGACCGTATTTTTGTCATGGTGAATACAGCTTTTTTTTTTTAAATGAGAGAATGGTACAGTTAATAATTTGAATGGATTAATATTAAAGAAATACAATTGATTTACCGATTTCTTCTCGATCTATTGGGTATTTAGGATTTTATATAGCAACAAGTGATTCGCTGGCTTCCGGTTCTGAAAGTATGTGAACTAATAATGAAAAACAATATGGATTAGAATGTAATTTGGAAAATTATTTACTAAAGCAAAACTAATAAGTGGCCTTATGATTTAACTCCATAAGGTTTATTGGTATCCAAAAGAAATTATCATAACGGATTGGATAATTCTTAAATTGTGAAGTGTCGTCGGTAATTGAATTTATATATTTTTTGTATGCTGACTGATGGGAGGCAGGTAGATATTAGTGTAATATTACTTCTAGACTGCGTGTTGTGGTATTTTGTGTCGTTGGTGTTTTCTGGGGATAATAGGGTGATTCATTTTCAATTGTGTCCACCTTGGACGTTTTAAACAATTAGAGATACAGAGTGGTTGCCTTCCCAATAGTGTCCGCCTCAGACCAAGAAAACTGGAGAAAGGATAAGGTGTGTGTGTGTGGGTTTTAATATGGGATAGATTCCAATAAAGTCTTCATCAGAAACCACGTTCTTCATTTGAGGAAAGAGAGAAAAATGTTTTGTAGTTAAGTTGATAAGAAAAAAGATTTTATACAATTTATTTACTTAATAGACTGACATTTTATACTCTGTATTTTACGGCATTAAATCTGCACCGACTTTGTATATAGAATTTTACTATAATACATAAATGTTCGCCTGTCCATACCATTAAAAAAAAGAAGTAAAGTCGTCGGGGCGGCCTAATGTCGGTATCAGCCAATCAACGAGGGAGTCTATCCCCTTTTCACTAGCGCTAGACCAAGGAGATTATTTTAGCGTCTGAAGTGGAGCGCCACACCTACCATCAGCTCCTTACTTTACCGCACAGATCCCTGTGCTACTCATACGCTGAGTTGGCGAGGGCGGGTATCGAACTAGGAACCTTGTGGTTTCGAGCAGAACGCTCTACCGACTGAGCCAACCCGTTTGACCAGATTTCAACCAAACAGCCAGCAGTTGTTGTGGCCAAGTTTTAAAATATATGTTTTTAAGATTATCTAGTATTTTACTCTTAATCCCAAAAGTGAAATGTATTGACATTACATGCTTGACATACAAAGAAATCTAAAAGTATTTTCAAAACACCATGCGACAATTTGTTTAATCTTAAAATAAAAAAGATGGACAAAAACCCAAGATTTACTTTAGCATTTTACGTAGATTGTAAAGCAAACTTCCTGTTTTAAGCAATTTCAATCGGTTCAAGTTTTAAATTTTATTTCTCAATAAAAAAGAATAAAAAAGAAAATATGGTTATTTCCTAACAACCTTCATTGGACATATTTTTAATAAAAGATAGACATATTAGTGACGTTATCAACATGGGCATTCGTATTCTTTTTTTTTTAATATCAAATGAGGAAAACAAATAATCATTAGCAATCTTTATATAACGAACGTATTTTTGATTTTAGATTTTTAAATAAGTTACATAATTAATGGATATCCTATGAATTATGTAAGTAGTGTAGTATAAATTTTGAAATTGAGTTTGATTCAAATCGGAGAGTTAAGTGGAGAGTTACTACCGTTATGATTGGCAGGTGGTGACCTGCGATTGACCCCCCCCCCCCAAAAAAAACAAACAAAAAAAAACGCGCCAATAGAAGTATGTGCCAGTTTTTAGTTAGTTGTGGCCAGAAATTCACCGAGAGAAGACGTTCTTTCGGGATGCCACTTCTCACCGCGCGGTTTCGAGGATCCTTGTGGGCTTTTGATAAAAGCTACAAAGAAAACTACAAAGTCTTGCTTTATCAATTAACAAACAAGTATGCACAGATACCCAGCCCGAACAGAGAAGAAATGAACCCACAGAATCAGCCCTGAGAAAATGGCGGCCGACGAGGTAGACAAGCAGAACAGAAGTAAGAACCAAATCTATCTTCTCTCATTCCCCTCATCTGTCTCTCTCGCCCCCTCTCTCTCTCTCTCGCTATTTATATACCCGATGTTAAGGGGCATATAACAAATGGGAGCGCGTGATGTAATGGTTAAAGTCATGGGAAATAGACTCGTCGCCCCGAGTTCAAATCCTATACGTGGATATACCATTTTCACTTAGCGCTAATACCCTTGGGAAAGGTATAAATCCTATTCTCCCTCCAGCTATGGGTAAATAGTAGGGTAGACTGGGCTCTTTAACCTTGATAAGGCAACCAGTCTTGGAGAAGGAAAACTCTGAATTCAAACCTGTTAAACTTCGCTTAATAAATAGACCTTGTGTCACATCCAGCTTGTGCGGAGGGTTGGTATATATATATATATATATATATGTATATATATATATATATAACAAATACACCTTAGGCGCAAATAAATAGAAAGATTTTAGAATAAAATACTTTATGAAGATCAGTGATCATCTTAAAGAACCCTTATGTAATTCGTGTAAGTATAGCTTGTTATTCTAGTAAATTTAATTTATCTCATTTTATGATATTGTCGGAGATCGATAGGCTGCCGGCGGCATTGTATGATTTGGTTCCTGCCTCTTGTGATCCTTTTAGCAACAAAAACGAAAATAGAAAATACACCATTCTGCCTCTTGAAATCTATCAAGACCGAAGTTGAAGCAAAACCAGCATAAAATCTGTGATTCAACCTAAGATGAACTTAGTGACCCAAATATATATTGCCACCGGAAAATCGACTGAGAGAGTTGGAAGAATGTCACTCCGATCACCTTCCCTGTGTTTGGTTTGACCTCATCGGCTATGAATAGCTGAGAACTCTTGAGAAAAATGCTCTGTTTTGCCGGGAAAATTAAGAAAGCCAATAAGAAACACAACTTCAACACTTAATGTCCGTTATAATATCCGGTTTGTGTAAAAGTATATAATCCGGACATGATATCTTCTAATGCTCTTGTATTCAAAGTATGTGAATAGAGTTATGTGATACGTTATATCAAAACAGTACAACACACACACACACACACACACACCACACACACACACCACACACACACACACACACACAGGGTGTCCAAAAATCATGTATACACTCTTTGAATCGTTATAACTTATTCAATTTATGTATTTTGACTTGTAAATAAGATTGATACAAGAGAAAGAATACACATTTAAAGAATTTGAGAGTAATTTCAATTGAGTATCATCTATTATCAACGGTTAGTTAAATCTGAAATAGAAAAAAACGTATTATTAACTATTGATATTTAAAGAGTGTGTGCATTATGTTTGGTATATATTATATATATATATATATATATAATATATATATATATATATATTTATATGAAAAACAAATTGTTCCAAAAATATGAATTTGTTATACATTGACATACATATAATAAATTCATCTTTTTGGGTAAATTTCCTTTTATTATTTCTATATATTGTCGGATACATATCCATATTTTACCCCAATATATATATATATATATATTATATTATATATATGTATATATATATATATGGTGATTGCCACTTCTTCACATAAGAAGGTCACTTCTACAGAGTTCGGTTGTGAGCTGGCAAATGGCTCAGAAGTCCAGCTTAGCTTTTACACGTCCTGTTGCATGAAATACACGTGAGACCCCCAACTTTCGCTCGTACACACCAGCACGTGACCAGCAAGCCCTGCCACAGATACTACATATATGGTCAGGCTTGAATATAGGAAATGTATCAAGGACCTCCGTCTTGTGACGCTTCCGTAGAGTCCTCTTTCGGCCAAGTCACACTGAAATAACTAGATCACCGAAGTTGAAAAGCGACAAGGCTGTTAAATACTTAATTGAGTGACTTCTTGAGCAACAGTACTGTAAGCAACCCGAATCCTTTGTTTATCAACAATGACGTTGATCGGCATTGAACGACCCGAAAAGTTTTGATAAGCCGTAAAATAAAACAACCAAACAAGCAGCGAGCAGGATGCAACACAAGGTCTATTAGTTTAAGAGGAATTTAACAGGTTTGAATTCAGTTTTCCTTGTATTAGACCGGTTGCCATACCACGGTTAAAGAGCACGTTCATCCAAAATATTTACTCATAGCTTGTGTAAAAATACAGAGGAACCACAGTTCTCAAACATAATTCGTTCCAAAATTATGTTTGAGAACTGATTTGTTCAAAAACTGAAACTATATTTCCAATAAGAAATAGTGTAAAGTGGATTTATACGTTAATTATTAGATCTTACAACTTTTCTCTTTCTCTTTGCGGTTGTGTCACTGCTGCATTTCATAGGATCTATGAATAAGCGTTAAAGTAGCCGTAAAATAGGGAATAAGCACAATCATCAGACGTGTGGGTGTCGGGATTAGCGTCTTCTTAAGCGAGAATATCCAAAATTTTCAGAAAAGGTCAACTATAAATATTAAATTAAAAGGCGATACGCTTCTCTACTCGTATATACATATATATAGATTAGTAAGGGGACGTTGAGTGAATAATAACAACAAACCACGCCTTACGCTCTTCTGCGAAGTGAATAAGATTAGGTGATACATGCATTGTAATTGCCTTCAAGCAAAAATATAGATAATAATATAATATATACTTTGTTCAACAATGCTTCTAAAAAAAAAAAACATCCAAAAAATCTTATTCACTTCGCCGAAGAGCATAAGGCCTGGTTTGTTGTTATTATTCACTCAACGCCCCCTTGCTTATTATGGTAGAGGCGTGTAAGTATCATTGACAAGGTTAATTTCGCAGGGATTGTTCGCTGTATACCGTGGCCGACGCAATATGGTCTCTGACTATGCCTGCTGAGGTCCCGGTTTCGATTTCTGTCGGAGGGAAATCGTTATTATACATCGCTGATGAGACTTAAAAAGTCGAGACAGTCTGTACGATGTTCTACACACCGAGCGATCCTTTGCCGGGATTACACTTGTCAAGTTCATTTTCTATAAAGTATCGAATTTTATGCGATACATGCATTGTAATTGCCTTCAAGCAAAAATATAAATAATGAAAATAATAATAATAATAATAATATAATATTATATATATATATATATATATATATATATATATATATATATAAATATGATAAAAGGAGAAAATCATATATCTCGCTGCAAAGAGAACTTAATCAGAAATGAAATTTTATTCACATAAACAACGTTAACACACACACACACACACACACACCACACACACACATATATATATATAATATATATATATATGCACATACATATACATATATATATATGTGATGGCTAATATACGAGTGTAATTTTCCTAGAGATTCGATACTTTAATGAATAAATATCTAAAGGAAAACCCTTTCATTACTTGATGTTATCTCAATTAAATTTTCTCCGTCTAAAATGTCTTCATTTATATCCCAAAATCTCTCTATAATCCTTATAAAATGACATTAAACCTAGAAACTTTCTATATCGAATGTTTTTCCATACGCCAAGTTCATCTCAAAGAAATATCGAAATGACCATTTCTATAAAATTTAGCAAATATTTGCTAGATTTAAAGACTGCTAACCGATATTAATGAAAAGTAGCAGGATCTGTGGATATACATTATTATTAAACAAGCAGGACCTTATACTAAAGTACGATAATTCAATTATTACAACGTTTGATACCTTCACATAAGAACTATTATAATATAGTTCAATATAGAAAAAGGATAATAATCTTGATTTAAGTCTCTTTCACTATTTTGGTCTTTCTTTGCTTCTTTTCAACTTTTCATTATGAACGATTGAAACAGATTAGCGTTATCGCTTCCGCACACTCACCCCATCACTGTATCCTTTCCCTACCCACTTTCTTTCTTATTATATTTTTCTGTGTAACATGTCAATTTTCTTCCCTTTCTTTCTTTATAATAAAAACGGAATGGTCTATTATTTAGCTGAGGTGACAACACTTGTAAGATATAAGAATTAGGGGCTAAACGACACCAGATAATCAGGATTTACAATTTTGCATTTCATCTTGAACGATTTGGACAGGATCATTTTTAACCGGAGGCTGTTGCAAGATGATAACAGTCGGAATTGATATAAGGAATAAAAAGACTCTGATTGTTCTGAAAAATTATTAAAGATGACTAAAAATGAAGAGTTTAAAAGAAAAAAAATTTGAACAGTTCATAATTTAAATTTATAAACTGCATTAATTATATCGTGTAATATAATGATGGAGATATTGGCGTCTGGCTTTTAGCCTCGTTACTCAAGATCGAGGAAGTATTCGTTTTTTTTCTTTCTACTCTTGATGATACATTCAGAACAACGTCCATAGCGATATTTGTGTCTGTCTTCATTTCAATGTTTCTTCTTTTGTTTACCATAGTTTTCCATTACCATCCAACGTTAAAATGCGAATTTTTTTTTTTTTTATCCTGCAGGTCATTATTTTTCTTGAATGTAATCTTTCACTCTGGATAGTTTTGTAATTGATGAATGGTTTGTCTAAAAAATAAAGATACAAAAAAACAAACAAACTTTGGGTCCTTTTTTTATTTAACTTTTCCGATACAGTATTGTAGCTGAATGAAATTCTATATTTCGTTTCTTCCTTCAATCCAGTTTTTCATAATTCTATTTTTTTCATCGTTTTTCTTTAGAACGGAGCTATATGACATATATATATATATATATATATATATATATATATATATATATATATATATATATATTATATATATTCAAACAAATTTAATTAAACAAAACAGAATCCTTATTATTTTTAAGTTTTTAAAAATTCTTTTTTCAAGTTTCCTAATAATTATTTTGGTCTTACAATCTTGAAAAGCATTGATGATTTTTCTGAAAGAGCCATTTTTGGCTAACCGATTACTTTCGGTTCTTATCCGAATCAATGGGCCCTTCATTATTAATACTATTTAAGTAATGTTACTGTAACTGTTATATATATATATATATATATATATATATATATATATATATATATTATATATATATCCGTAGGTAAATGAACTTAATTAAAAAACAATTTTCTTTCTTTCAATCAAGTCCAACTTTAAAGAATCCAGTCCGCCCTACTATTTAGCTATAGCTGGAGGGAGAATAATTGAATGCATACCTTTCCTAAGGGATTTAGTGCAATCTGAAATACAAACAGCATCGTTCAGGATTTGAACTTTGGTCACCGAATCTATTTCCTGCGACGATAACCATTACACAACGAGCCCCCTTTCCTGTGCCATACTGGTACACGGATTAATCTGAACTTAAGATCATGATATCAAGGTCTTGGTATATGTGCATAAGTCAAGGAGCCACAATCGGATAGGGAATATGTAGACTCTTATTATAATGGAGATTCGATGTCAGTCAGTCAGTAACCGAAACTACGTAACTGCTTACGTTACAATACTCTCAGGAATTGCGTAAGTTTATCAATGAGTATTTGATTTATACTAAAAAAGAAATTAGTATTGATACATAGAATAGAATAGATATTATTTATTAACGGTGTTGCTATGAAAAATCTACATAATTAGTGAAATACTAAACATCGTTTTTTCGTTTCCTTCTAGTTTTCGATAATTCTATCTTTTTCATATATGTTTTCTTCCAGAGACAAAAAACAAAAACAATGGACTGCATTTCTTCCATTCATTTATGTTTTCAGAGGATATCCATTAAGCGAGGCACTAATTATGTCGACTATTGTAGATTTTTCTTTCTGGTGCTTTGGCCTCGCGTTGGACAGTTTCTATCACTTCGATTGTCGTCTTCTTTAGCATTTCTTTTGTCTTCCTGGTTCCTGCGAGTAACGTATGATTGGCAAGTCGACTGATAACTTCTTTAGTTCAGTTTAAGTGCCTTTTGGCCACTTATAAATCTCCAACCGCCGACTACTGGACTGCCTTGCTAACTTGAAGGAGTTTGCCAAAAAAAAAAAAAAACCGGTGGTATTTATCTCTTACTTTTCCTCTACTGTCTATCGTTGTTTCTGAGAGTCTTTCGCATTCAAACTGTCTCGGTATTCTCCACTGACTGGCTCGCATCGTCTGCACCGCTTCCGATGGAGTCTATAATTTTTTAATGTTTTTTTTATTGATATTTTCGGCTACTTTTTCCTTCTTTGAAATCTTTGTTCTTTTCCTTCACAGTTCTTTGTTGTTCTCTTTGAACTCTCTCTCTCTCTCTCTCTCTCTCTCTCTCATATATATATATATATATATATATATATATATATATATATATATATATATATATATATACATGCATGTATGTATATATATATATATATACATGCATGTATGTATATATATATATATATACATATATATATATATATATACATGCATGTATGTATATATATATATATGTATGTATTTATTTATGTAGATACATATGCATATAAATATATACACATGTATGTATATACATATATGTATGTATTTATGTATATACATAAGCATATACATATATATACATGTATGTATCTATGTATATACATATATATACATGTATGTATTTATGTATATACATATATATATACATGTATGTATTTATGTATATACATATGCATATACATATATGTATACATATAATTTATTTATGTATATACATATGCACATACATATATATACATGTAATTTATTTATGTATATACATATGCACATAAATATATATATATATATACATGTATGTATTTATGTATATACATATGCACATAAATATATATATATACATGTATGTTTTTATGTATATACATATGCACATAAATATATATATACATGTATGTATTTATGTATATACATATGCACATAAATATATATATACATGTATTTATGTATATACATATGCACATACATATATGTATATACATATGCATATATATATATATATATATATATACAAATATGCACATACATATATGCATATACATATATACATATATATATACATATATATATACATATGTACATATATATACATATATATACATATATATTATATATATTGTCTTAGAAAATAGCCTTTTACTTTTCTTCCGATATTCTTATGAAATATAATAAAAGCTTAGAGTCTTTCATCTCCTACTGGACGTTTCTGAAAAGATTGGTCCTAGTAAAATTTTGTTAACGTATTCGAAAATGTTAGCAGAATGAATAAATCGTTTCCAAAATCGTACCGAAAACTGTCATTCCCTGTCAGCTGGGGCTTTAAAAATGCACTTTTATAGAGGAGTAAGATCCCTCCAATGGGCCACTCGTTGGTCATGGGTGGATACCCCATGATGTTTGAGGACGGAATCCTGGTGGCTGAGTAGTTCATGATCTGCAAACACTCCACTTAGGCCCTTACTTAGGCTAGACGGACGGTTGAAGAGGCCTTCTCCAATGAATCGCTTTGTCACGTCAATCCCGTGCACCTATATGATTGTCCCAGTCCTATTGGCTCCATGTTAAGCCCCAACCCTTTTTATAATATATGTGCTAGAAGCGGTGGCTGAGGGTCTTAATGTCGTGGGTATAACGTTAAACTCTATCTGATGGTGAAGTTCCAGTTCTGGAGCTCATTACACCCAGGGCCACTCTGACCCGGAGTGGTAGTACCTGTTTTAAATAGAAAAAATCAGTTCAAAAATGTGTTTAAATATTGAGTTAAAAATATCCATGACGAATGAATGAAAAAAAAACCCATCTTTAGCATAAAATAACCCAACAAGGGTTGATATTCAATAAAATCCAACCAACAAACCAACCAAAATCTGTCTCTGTGAGTTTCTTTATTTGGCTTGTTGATTGGTTTTATACGAGGGTTAGTCAAAAAGTAACACCATTTTGTTTAGGACAGGTATAATTACCAACACAGGAACATGTATCATACATCAAAATGAAGCTGGTCCTCTATGGATCGCATCCCTACTTCTCCACATAGTCACCATTAATCTCAATAGCAATTTTCCACCTTCGAGTGAGAGCATGTATCCCGACCCCATGAAATTCCTCGTCACTGGAATAATGTTTGCCTCTCAAACCCTCTCATCGGTTCCATGAAAGAATGTTTGAAAGGCAAACATTATTCCAGTGACGAGGCAGTGAAATCTCTAGTAAAGAAGTGTCTCAAAGAACTGTCAACAGAGGACCAGTTTCATTCTGATGTATGATACATGTTCCTGTGTTGGTAATTATACCTGTCCTAAAATGGCATTACTTTTTGACTCACCCTTGTAGTATGTTAAGTTAATCCTTGTAGGATTATCCTTTCACAGAAATCAGATTTTACAATTATATTCCAATTATAAGGTTTAAAGTAATTGATAATATATTATTATTTATATTTTGAAAGCAATTACAATGCGTATAAAATAAAATAGCGTCCAATGTCTAATCAATTTCGAAGTATCTTCATCTTCAGAGACTGTTTTTATACGCATTGTAATTATCTTCAAAATATAAATAATAATATACATTACTTAACAATGCTTCAAGCAAATTATCAAATACTAATTGATAATAATAAAAAAAGTAAGTAAAGTCGTCGGAGCGGCCTACAGTCGGTATCAGCCAGTCAGCGAGGGAGTCTATCCCCTTTTCACTAGCGCTAGAACAAGGAGATTGTTTTAGCGTCTTAGGTGGAGTGCAACACCTACCATCAGCTCCTTACTTTACCGCACAGATCCCTGTGCTACTTATACGCTGAGTTGGCGTGGACCGGTATCGAACTAGGAACCTTGCGGTTTCTAGCCAAACGCTCTACCGACTGAGCTAACCCGGCCCCTTAATTGATAATAATAATCCTTATTAAACAAATATACTTTGATTGGTTAGTTGGTTGGTTAGTTGGATTTTACGGCATGTCAACCTCTTATTTCATTTTATGCCGAAGATTTTTTATTTTATCCATTCTTGATGGGTAAACAATTTTTTAAAACTTAATTTCTTTTAAACACATTTTTTTAAACACATATTGTTCTATTTAACCTATAGATAGGACCCTAACATGTACTACCTCTCGGTGTAAAACAGTTAGAAATACTTCACTGTTGAAATTGGCACAAAGACTGACATATTTGATAAAAATTCCAAGATCCAAAGTTTCGACCAAACATGGTGCTATAGAAATTTTAAAACTGTCAATCTAACTTTATTCCCAAATGATGTTATGATAGAATTCTTTTTTTTTTCTTCTTCTTCTTCTTCTTCTGAGACTTGCAAAGATGCAGACAGCCATTTATATGAACATGTTTGCACACATTCTGGCAGATGCAACCTCAGGCCCTTTTCAGGCTGTAGACAGTTTGTCAATGAAAAATAAGTTTTTCTTTTCTTCTTTGTTTTGTTGTTTTTTCTTTTTTTTGTACTCTCGTTATGTTCAGCGAACAAGAAAACTTCACTTGTTAAGAAGATCATTTCTATAGTTGTTTTTTTCTGTTTCTTTTTTTCGATGTCTGTTTCTTGTGGAAAATTTTGCATTCTTTCAAAGAAAAATAAATGGAAACATTTTAAAAAATTTGTATTTTGCTCGCAAATCAACATCAAACATAGAAAATAGTAAAAATCGTTTGTGCCATTGTTAAAATGTACTTAAAATAGATCTGGTATTTTTTGAAGCTACAAGTACATATGAATATTCAAATTTAAAGTATGCAGTAAATAACATTCGTGTTTGATACCTTGTCAATTCTTGTTGTAAGTCTTTTCCTAATTAAAAACAAATTTAGTCAATGGTTTTCCAATATCATATTATAATAGAGATTAGGTAACTGTCTGTCTGTAACCGAAACTACGTGACCACTGACCTCACAATTTCCTTAGTTATTTAAGTTATATTCTCAACGATTATGACATAGTCATTATTTAATCTTAATTAGCATCTTATTTATTAATGATGTCTCTATTAAAGTCTAGCTGAGTTAGATTTGCCGCAAAACTGCCCATATTATTAATGCATTTAAAATCCTGAAATATGTGTTATATATCTCTAAGAAATAAAGATGTACATAGTATATGGTGGGAATAATTTGCATAATGATCTTAACAAAACTGGGTTAAATAAATAATAATTTGCTGTTACTGATTTCTAATACTATCATGTTATTCTCAGACGTATTAAAAGCAGTCTTATATATAACTTTATATAGAAATCAATTAAAATAACATTAACATAAGTGTAATATTTTTATATTCGTTCTTATTTAGTTTCGTCAGTCTAAAAAAATATAAAATATAATATATTAAATTAGAAAATTTAATATATTTTATTACATTAAAACTTAACTACTAGTTTTTGCTAGTTTTGGTAATTCGGAATCCAGGGTTTTAGGTCTACCTGACCTCACCTGAATGCCACCAGAGCAAAATTATTAGAACCATATGGTTACTATATTGTGATCAACTACACCTTTACCTTTTGAACAACAATTTTTTTGTTTGAACTCATAAAGCATAAGTTTCCAAATTAACAGATGTTACACGTGTTACATGTGTGCTTTTCAAATGCAATACACAATGTGTCAGCGCACCAGCTACCACGATACTGCCAAGCCAGCCCTGTCAACTGGAGCTTTAGAATACACCGACTGAACCTCTTCAGATGGGGTAAAATCTCCCCTAATGGGGTCACCTGTTGGCTGTGTGTAGCGGCCCGTGATACATAATAATGGAACCCTAGTGGATGAGCAATCTATGAAATACAAAACTCCACATTGGCCCTTACTTAGGCTAAAAGGGCCGTCGGAAGGCGCCCTCCGACCAATCGGCTGGTCACGTCAAGCCCTAGCACCTATATGATTGTTGCAAACCTATTGCCCTTATAGCAACCTCCACTCTTATTATCATATATGTGCTAGAGGACGCGGGCTGGGGGTCTTAGTGTCCCGGCTATGACGTTAAACTATCTGATGGTGAAAATTCGAATTCTGGATCTCTGGGGAATGTGGAGTACCTCTTAATCACCATTACTCCCAGGTCTACTCTGACCCGGAGTGGTAGTACATGTATTTGTCCCATATGTGGGTTAAATAGAAAAAAAGTGAGTTTAAAAAAATTCTGTTTAAAAATTGAGTTGAAAAAAAATGAGTTTGAAAAAAATGTTGAATTCCCATCAAGAATGAAACAAAACATTTTCGGCATGAAATAACCCAACAAGGGTTGGCATGCTGTACATTTCAACCAACCTACCAACCAACTAGAAATAGGACATGAAACTCTATCGAGCTTAATATATGCCGAATGGTGACTTTAAACGTGTTATGTTAATATTCCTTTCATACTTTGAATAATAAATTTTGCACTGGAGAAATAAATTCTTCTTGAATTTAAAATATCGATTCATTACTTAGTAGAACATAAATTAAAATGTGTGGACGAAATTAGGTTATTTTGAAGTCGGAAAATTATTTTTCAAAGGAGATAATTTTTCAACCCATTAAGATATCACGTATGACTGAACAATATTGAATAAAAGCTGATTTCAATTTGATGTGTTCATGGTTTCTAATCTTATAAAGAGCATCAAATGACTCGGGGGAAAAAGTACGTATTTGCATTTAAAAATTTCAAATAGAATATATTAAGTTGGACAACACGGGATGCTTAGTATTTGGCTGTTGATATTTAAAAAAAACAACATTTTAATAATTTAAACTAGTGGGGCCCATGGATATATAAGCGGGTTTATGCCTTTCCTTATATTAGTGCGAAGTGTTGTGGAGTGATAAAAACATCCCTTACTGTCACAATGGACTAGTCAGAAATGACTATCAATAGTGTACATATTTTGAACAAAAATAAAGTAAATACGGGATTAGGTAGCGGTTTGTCATAGAGAGACTGGTAAGTTTTGGTGATTGTAGTGCGAATTCGTTTTATGGTCAATGGAAAATTGTAGTATGAATTGGGTCACGAATGGAAATACTTACGTTAAAAGTAAGGATAGAAAAGACAAGCCTTCCCACTCCCATTCTAGACTTTGTGCCACATTTTTTTATAATTTTACAAAATAAATATTAAAATGAATATAATTTGACTTCTAATATTATTTCCTGTGTTTATTCATTACTTTTACTGTCGAACTCCGATATAATAGATTAGTGACGAGAATGAGATCCAATCTCTTATATCGTAGTCAGACGGAAAAAGTAATGAATACACGCATATATAATTTCACTATTACAACGTTTGGTAGGCACACTTCAGTTCAATTGCAAAGTAATTCAATATGCAAAAAGCATAGTAATTCTGATTTAACTCTATCTCTCTCTCCCACTATTTTTCTATCTTTTCTTCTTTTCATCTTTTCGTTAACCGTTTAGTGTTATCTCTTCCGCGTGCTCACTCCCTATCTCTATCTTCTCCTACTGTCTTTCTTTCCTTCTTTCTTATTATATTTTTCCTGTGTATCATGTGCAATAAATATGAACTGGAAGGACTTGTAGATATACCACAGTATGATAATTTAAATATTACATCGTTTGATATGTTTACTCAAGAGCTATTGATAAATAGTTCAATATGTAAGGATAGTAATCTTGATTTAACTATCTTTCTTATGCATTCTCTCCATTCCATTCCATTGAAACAGGCGATATGCCTAACTAGCATTATCGCTTACAAGTAACAAAGTTATTAGTTTTTTGGGAAGAAACTTAGATCTTATAAATTTTTCCAGAATAGGAAAAACATGTGCATCCCTAAAATTGAACAGGTCAACTTGTGTTGTAGATTTGGTTGGTCAAATTTTACGGCATGTCAACGCTTGTCGGGTTATTTTATGCCGAATACGTCTTGTTTTATACTTTCTTGATGGGAACTCATTTTTTAAGCACATTCTTAAAACTTATTTGTTCTATTTAACTCACAGACGGGACCCTAACAGGTACTACCACTCTGGATCAGAGTGGACCTGGGAGTGATGATGATGAAAGTATACTGCACATCATCCCAAGCTTCAGAATTGAAACTTCAGCATCATATAGAGTTTAACGTCATACCCAGGATATTAAGACCCACAGTCATCACCTTCTAGCACATATATGTTAAAAAGGGTTGGGTGTTGCCATAAGAGCAATAGGGTTGGGACAATCATATAGGTGCTAGGGCTTGACATGACCAGCCGATTGATCGGAGCCTAAGTAAGGGCCAAAGAGGAGTGTTGCATGTGTTGGACTGTTCAGCCACCATGGTTTCATGCTTAAGCATCACGGGTCGGTCTTACTCCACTGCAGATGTGTATTCAGAGTATTCTAAAGGCCCAGTCAACAAGGTTGTTGTAAATTTGAGGCTGGATGTAGTTTTTAGTCCGATATGATTGGAAATATTGTTTTTTTTAATTGAATATTGCTGTTGGCAAAGATGACCCTTTGACCCTGGCCTGAACAATAACTAATTTGGGACTGGCTTCGTGGGAAATAAGATTCCGAACGAATATTATTTAATGACTGAATTTGGAATCATAAAATGTAGTTGAATCAGTGCTACTGTACGGTTGCACCACTTGGCTACAGAAGAAAAGAAGTCTGCTCCATGAGACATTTGAACTTTTCTCTAACAATTTCAACGTGCTGACTAAAAAAATACCTAGCACGTCTGAATATCTTTCCAGAAAAAACACAATACATTGAAAGATATTCTATGTATGCTGCAGAAAGATACACTGAACTATAACATACAAAGTCATGAAGAATTATTAACAATTAATAATCCTCGTATTCCTTAAAAGTACGACAGTTATCATCTTGCCATGCCCGCTTGTTAAAAATAAGACTGTTTAAATCGCCCAAGATGAAATGCAAAAATGTTAATCCTGATAATCTGGTGTTGCTTATAGGACGAATTATCATTTCTTATGAGTGTCGTCACCTCAGCTAAATAATGGACTACTCCGTTTTTATTATAAAGAAAGAGAAGATAAAGGACAAACTACACAGAAAAAAATATAATAAGAAAGAAAGAGAGTAGGGGAAAAATAGAGAGAGGGGCGGTGAACGCGTTGTAGCGATAATGCTAATCTGTTTGAACCGAACATAATGAAAAGATGAAAAGAAGGAAAGAAAGAAAAATGAGTGAGAGAGAGAGTTAAATGAATATTATTATATTTTTTTACATATTGAAGTATTTACAATAACTCTTAAGTAAATATATCAAACGTTGTAATAATTAAATTATCATACTGTGGTTTATCCATAGGTCCTACTAATTGACAATTAATTCCATAATAACAAAGAAGTAATGCAATTGATAATAATTATATAGTTCGATCTCATTTTCTACGTTAAAACTTTTCTTTTATTTGATCGTCGGTGGGAAATTTTGCTACTGCATGCCTGAGAAAAAGAATTTACTATGTATCCATTTAGATGATTGATCCATAAAATCAATTCAATAATATTAGAAAATTTCAATAGTATTTGAAATCTTATCAACAAAATCAAATTTCTAAAATATTAAAGGTAACAACATTGAAATAAGAGAAAAGTGCAAATATTTGACAAGAAGATTTAGAAAATCTTCATGTGAAATCCCGAATTTTAATAAACCTCGTAGCATGTTTGCAGTGCAGCTGTAGCTGAGATTCTGTTAAATATGTCGTGTAGTTTGATTTTTTTTATTAGTTTTATGAATATTTTCCTAATTTGTTTTAACATTCTTATTGTATGGCTGGTTAAACAAGATTATTTTTTCTAGATTTTGTTTTTTTGTTCTTTTTTCTGCAAGGAATATACATTAGTTGTTCAGTAAATCCACCTTTCTTAATGCTATTTTATAATCTTTTGCGTTATTGAAGATGGCTTTTTAAGTGTTTTTAAGAGTTGACAGGTTGAAATAAAATGTATAAAAAATTTATACTCGAATAAAATGTATAACATTCTCATACTCGGATAAGAGTTACAGCATACACACATTTATTACCATACCTGAAATATAATAAAACGACACAAAAATAAGAAATTCTGCAATATCTTATCATAATAGAGATTCTGTGTCTCTCTGTAACGGAAACTTCGTCACCACAAACGCCACAATTCCCTTTGTTATTTACATTATATTTTAAATGGTTATTAAATAATCATTAATCTTAATTTGAATCTTTTTTTTATATTACCAATGTCTTTATTAATGTCGAACTGAGATAGATTTGCTTCAAAAGAGGCCCTGGTATCAATGTGTTTAAAATCCTGCAATATTTGTTATATATCTTTAAAAAATAAAATTTTATATAGTATATGGTGTGAATAATTTGCATACCGGTTTTAATAAAACTGTGTTTAATAAATAATTACTTGGTGTTATTGATTTCTAATATTATTGATTTATTCTCAAACGTATTAAAAGCAATGCTATGTATAATTCTATATTGAAATCAATTAGAATAAAGTAAAAAATAAGTGTAATATTTTTGTGTTCTTATTTAATTTCATTGGTCTTTCTAATTCGATATAATATCAAATTATATTAAAACTTAAATACTTGTGCCCGGAAGGCGCATTTTTTTTGCTAGTATGATGAATCATCAAATCATTGCATTAACAGAAAATCGTGCAAACCAAAAAAAAAACCAAAAAAAACAAACCAAAAAACAAAAAACAAAACGTCAGTTTGTTTTTATTTTGAAATTCAGACAATAACATCATTCGGACAGTGCCATTGGCATCTCCAAAACATAATTTCATGACAGTTTTGATTTTACCAAAGAAAGAAGGAAATAAATAAATAAATAAAGAAGGAAAGAAGGAAAGAAGCAAAGAAAGAAGGAAAGAGACGAAGAAGAGAGAAGAAAGAAAGAAGGAAAAAGCAAAGAAAGAAGGAAAGAAGAAGAAGAGAAAGAAAAAGAAAAAATAAAGAAGAAGAAAGAAGCAAAGAAAGAAGGAAGAAAGAAGAAGAGAAAGAAAGAAAGAAAGAAAGAAGAAAGAAGGAAAGAAGGAAAGAAGCAAAGAAAGAAGGAAAGAAGAAGAAGAGAAAGAAAGAAAGAAATAAAGAAGGAAAGAAGGAAAGAAGCAAAGAAAGAAGGAAAGAAGAAGAAGAAGAGAAAGAAAGAAAGAAAGAAAGAAGGAAAGAAAGAGTGTAAAATTGAAAGAGAAAGAGCGAATCAAAACAACACGCAGAATCTTTGTATTGTTCGCATCAAGCCTTTTGTTTTCTTCAAACATTATCTTAGAGTCCAAGTGATGCAACCACAAAGTAGTAGTGACACTGCTACAGATTCAAAGAATGTCCGTTTTATTTAATTAGAGAGATCAGATTTCCATACGGTTGTTAACCTGTCAATAGCAGCCAATGTTTGACCTATGCGTATGCTGACATTTCTTTCAGTAGATGAGATAATTCTGGAAGCAGTACCATACAAAACAGTAATTGTACAGACACTTATCTCCCATCTTACAATCCATCCAAGAAAAAATACAAGACATGCATGATTGATAAAGAACAGCAAACAATAACTATATATAAAAGAAATATATAAATTTGAATATTTATATATAAATATATTAGTTTTGATATTTTCTTCTCACAGTTTAATGGTTAACAAGTTGGGCTAGCAGATTATTATAAGTGAGTTTGATTCTCACTCGGTGGCTCTTAATCAGGCTTTGTTACAAACTAATTTTAGTAAATAACTAAAAAGCTTTTTTCAGATTCTCTCTGGCTATAAATTGTTATAGTATGTATTTGAGAAGGCGCTAATGGTGTAATG
>CM042139.1:55517311-55539811 GCA_023376005.1 Doryteuthis pealeii
TTAGTTTTAGAGTTAGTTTTAGGGTTAGGGTTAGGATTAGGATTAGTGTTAGGTTCGGGTTAGATCTAGGCTAATTGGGAGTTTCCGTTATCTAATGTTATTTATACGTAAAATTCAATTCTAATGATATGTCTCTTGCGTGCTATTCTGTATTTGTACCGAAATCATACCTATGAATTTAATGTTCCGTTGCATTTCTTTATTTGTCTATAATAATTTGTTTTCACATAATCATATCCTATCAAGCATTCCTATCTAATATATGGCGTCAAGTAAGTATTTCTATTCAATTTATTTCTATTTAATTTCTATTTCCACACATATTCAATTTGTTTTCAATTTATATTTAATTTATTTTCCACACCGTTACATAGTTTCATGTATTCCAATATAATACGAATAAGATGCACACAATTATATGATTTCAAGTAGGTACTACTACTACTAGTAATGAGAGAGTACCCCTTGCATAGTGGCTAAAGAAGTGGACTGCGACATCGTAGTGAGCGGGTTCGATTTCCAGTCGCGTTATTACGTTCCCTTTCAGACTAATAACCATGGAAAAGATATGAACCCCCTTCATCCTCCAGCTTAATCTATGGTTAAAATAGTACCACCATTATTCTTCTACAATGGTTGATTTGGATTTATATAACCCACGAAGAAGAAGAAGAAGAAGAAGAAGAAGAAGAAGAAGAAGAAGAAGAAGAAGAAGAAGAAGAAGCAAGAAGAATAAGAAGAAGAAGAAGAAGAAGAAGAAGAAGTAGAATGAAAAGCAAGAAGAAGAAGAAGAAGAAGAAGAAGAAGAAGAAGAAGAAGAAGAAGAAGAAGAAGAATGAAAAGCAAGAAGAAGAAGAAGAAGAAGAAGAAGAAGAAGAAGAAGAAGAAGAAAACAATTATAGCTTAAGAAACCATTCTTAATACAAATAATTTGGTGTTCTGGTTATGACGTTAAACTGCATCTAGCAGTGAAGTTCGAATTCTGGAGCTTTGGTGTGTGGGTTACCCCTTCATTTCCATTACTCCCAGGTCCATTCTGACCCGGAGTGGTAGTACCTGTTAGGGTCCCATCTATGAGTTAAATATTAAAAAAAAATAGTTCAAAATTGTATTTTAAAAAACGAGTTTTAAAAAATTGAATACCCATCAAGAATGAATAAAACAATGTCTAATAACCCAACAAGGGTTGACATGCCATAAAATCCAACCAACGAACAAACAAACAGTTTTCACACAGTTATATGGTATCCAGTAATCCGATGTGACAGGGACATTTTTAAAAATATATCCATTTGATCTATATATAGGACAACAGGTACTACCACTCCGGGTCAGAGTTGATCTGGTAATAATGCCAAAGCATTATTCACATATCCAAACCTAGAACCTCACCACCAGTTGCTATTTACTGTCCTACTCAGCACTCTTTTTGGGTTTTATCCTTTTGCAGAGTGTGTATTCTAAGACTCGCCAACGGGGCTGTAGTCTATTTTCAATAAAATACTTCTTTAATAATGACTACATAGAAATATCGATCGATCACTTCTTTTAAAAACCAGTGAAATACGAGATTTCTTGGTAAAATATGTTTTTTTTTCTAGATTTGTCTAGTTTCAAAACTGAAATTTCTAAAAGTTTTTTTTTCTTTTTCTGTTTGCTTTCAGTCGATTTTTCGGTATTTCTTTTTTTTTTTTTATCCGCCAATTCTCATAACAGAATCGGAATTTTTACTAGAATTTCATACTGATAAAATATCTGAATAAAATAGTGGAAAACCAAAAAGAAATCCTCAAATTCTACGCTCGCTTTTGTGTAATGTTTTGTACAATCGGCACGTAATACCTTGACCCTTTTTCACAGGAACGTGCCATTTTGTAGAAACTCGTTTTTAGATAATGCTTTTATTAACACGGTCAGCTTTTAACAGTTCATTGCGATCAACAACCGTGTTTTGCTCTCCAAGTTTTTAATATAGGAATCAGCCAGAAATAACTTGTTCCGAACTTAGCTAAAGTCTTGAACCTTTTATCATAATTACTCCTAATCATAGGAAATAGTTATAGCAGAATCGTAAACATTACGTTCACTTCAAACACGAGGGCATTATGTTGGAAATGGCAAGAATTCATTTCTTCTATCCTAGCTATAGATAAAACTTATTGAACAGACTGTGATCTCTAGACTTGTAGGGCAAACAATAATGTACGCCGATGACTCTGAATTCAAACTCCTTAAAGCAGTCTTCCACCTCCCGGTCGGGGGTTCGGTGGTAGTACTCATCGGCCCTGCCCATATCTGTTTTCCTTGAGTGGTTGAAAGAATTCACTCAGCTCTACTATCAAATAGTAACTGTTGGGCGAACAGATGGATTCCTGCTTTCTGCGTTTCGGCTCTACTTTTAAAGGGTCGTGGTGTTCTTTCCAAAAAAGGACAGTTGTGTATTGTTGTGGTTACCTCATAACTGAAAGAATCAAACGCAAATCAAGCAGAAATAATTTGTTCCAAACTTAACAGAATCTTTTAACCTTTTATCATAATTACTCATAATCATAGGAAACAGTTATGGCAGAATCGTTACGTTCACTTCAAACATAAGGGCATTACGTTGGGAAAGGCAGGGATTCATTTCTTCTACATAGGTAAATTTTTTAAACATACTCTGATGTCTAGCCTTGGTGGAGCAAACAGTAATGTTCACGGATGACTCTGAATTCAAACTCCTTGAAGCAGTCTTCCACCTCCAGCCGCCCCGGGTCAAAATCACGAGCGTCGATCCCAGTGGGCCATCCCCCCAGGCAACACCTGCCCCCTCGATTTAAAGGAGCAGGGCTGGGTTTATTGCCCAGTGCCTGAGGCGCCCCCTTGAGGGGGAATGCCGAGGGGATAGACGCAATTTTTAACCCCGCCACCAATGAGTCTCGGCTTGTAGGTGGTCCCACGTTAATAGGGCCTTGTGCCTAACCTAGTACAAGTGGGGTACAAGGATAATAACCACCTCCCGGTCTGGATCTCGGGGGTTGTACGCACCGGCTTTGTCCATATGCGTTTATATGATTTTCTTTTTCCTGGACTGGTTGGCTAACGAAGGCTAAAGAACCCTGTGGGACGAACAGATAGATTCATGCTAATGTTGCGTTATGGCCTAATATCGTCCCATATTTTCTACTCAAGTGCTTTCGACCATTTCGCTGGTGGTCATAAGAGAAAAGTTGGTTGTAGTGTTGTAGTATATTCAGTTTCATTCATTTGGGTAGAAAATATGGGACGCATTCTCCAAAATCTGGATCCCGATTTACGGAAATTTACAGGAATACTTGAACGACTACAGCTGAAGATAATAATGAAGTAATATTCCGTGATCTTTAACAATACCTGCTTAAACAATAACTTGCTGCCAAAATACACAATAGACCAGCTATTTGCGGATACAGCATGCTGTGCGGAGGACCACCCGGGGTTAATGAATGATAGGGATGGTTGGTGAGAGATTGTCATGGATATCCGCGCAACTGGCGCAACATGATGATGATGGTATATATAAGTTAAAGTAGCGTGGACATGGAGTAAATATCTGGTTACTGACAGTTTCTTGTCAATGCGATCTTCAGACCAAATGGAAGGATCACATTGGTGAGAAACTGTGAGTAACCAGGTGTTTACTCCATGTCCACGCTACTTTAACTCAGTTATATACGCTCTATCAATGATATTGAACATTCTCTGTTTAGAAATATAGCACCCATATTATCTACAAAATATTTACATTATATGAGTGTGTATTTGTTTGAAATATATGCTCCTGCTTGTATGCATGAATGAATAACTGTTCGTGTATACATAAGTTTTATATGTGTTTTAAATGTACACGTACAAGAATATTAGAGTTTTCTCCTCTGTGTTCGCCTTTTAAAATGCAATATCTTTTCACGCTAGCTAAACACATCCTTTAATACTCCTAATAACTTTATAAATTACTGTCATTAATGAAAGTGTGTAATAGGCGCTTAATTGTTGATTGCAAGATTCTATTCTCAGCGAAATTCAAAAGGCAATCGCCAAGCCGGTGTCCTTCGGAAAACTGTACTGAATTCAAGGAGAGTCCAGTGCCACAGCGTACAAAAAATCTTTTATCTAATAACTTCATTATAAATTATAGGGAAAGTTACCGTCTTAGAAGACCAGAGACAGTTACACTGGCCAAATAATATTTTGACCACGTATATAAAGGACGAAGGGGAACCTCATGTAGTGTAATGAATAGGAAGCTAGATTAGCCAACCATTGTTAGTGAGTTTGATTCTCACTGGGTGCCCCATACTTCTGTCATTGTGCTGCATCTAAGCTACGCTTACTAAATAACTATATAAAGGACGAAATCAGAAGCCATTTCGTTCAAACGCATCAAATGGAGAGGTTCCAGATAGGGTCTCTGATGAGTGTAGATACCCCTTCATTGCGATTACTCCCAGGTCCACTCTGACTTGGAATGGTAGTACTTATTAGGGTCCCATCTATGAGTTAAATACAAACAGAAAAAAGAGTTTTTGAAAATGTTTTAAAAAAACTGAGTTTAAAAAATGTAATACCTAACGATAATGAATAAAACAAAAAAGGAAAGGTATGGACCTACTCAACCACACAGGTATGGGTTAAAATAACACTACTGTTCTTCTACAAGGATTGATTTGACATTGAATAACCCATGAAGATTGATATACCATTAAATCTATACCTACTTTAAGTCGCTTTCCCACCACAGCGATCCTACCGTATAAAAACAGGATTAATTAATTATAAATGAGCAGAAGGACTCAGATTACGATGATAATAAGACTTTATTTGAATAGAATGTGTTCTGAGGTGAATAGAGAGTGAAGTTTTAAATATCCCACCAAACAGGTAAAAAATACCAAAAAATCTGATACTGCCATGGAGGAAATTTAGAAGGTAAAGAATTAACCATAGAAATTCAACCACATATTTTGCATATGATTTTGCAATGATTTCTTTTTTTACAGCCGTGGCATCTATAATATTGTTAACAAATCGAATGAGATTCTAGAAATCTTAAAACTCAATAACTCATGTCGTACAAATGATAGAATCATTTAATAAAAACTAGGTTATGTTAATGTTTAACTATTTCTATAAGCATAATTGCTTTCATTTATAATATGCTAGCAGGACTAGCAGATATACCACAGTATGATAATTTAATTATTACAACGTTTGATATTACTTAAGAGCTATTGCGAAATAGTTCAGTATGTAAAAGTTATGATAATCTTCATTTAACTCTCTTATTCTTTTTTCTTTCTTTTTCTTCTTTTCATTTTTTCATTATGTGCGATTGAAGAAGATTAGCGTTATTGCTTCCGCGCACTCACCCCCTCCATCTAGCTTTCTCCTATTCTTTCTTTCTTTTTTTCTTATATTTTCCTGTGTAGCATGCCCTTTCTTCTCTTTCTTTGTTTATAATAAAAACAGAATGATTCATTATTTAGCTTGGGTGACGACATTTATAAGAAATAAGAATTCGGCGGATAACCAACACCAGATAATCAGAATTTACATTTTTCCATTGCATCTTGGACAATTTGGACGGTCTTATTTTTAACCAGAGGGTGTTGCAAGATGATAACGGTCGTACAAATATGGATTATTCGGACTATTGTCCTCATCTTTATTGTTTTCTACAACAACATTTTGGCTGATGTTCCCTCCGACCTTCTTCAGGTGTTTCTTGTCGAACTCGGAAACCTTCTCGGATTGGAAGAGAAGGTTTCCGAGTCCGAGAAGGTTCCCGAGTTCGACAAGATGGCCGGAGAGAACATCGGCCGAAACATTGTGTAGATAACAATAAAGATGAGGACAATAATCCGAATAATTAAAATAATAAAAATGATATATAGATATTCTAAAATCGGACGTTAAATTCTTTCAAACCTGATAATTTGTCACTGAAATTCAATAACATGAAATCCCAAATTGTCAGATAAACTAATTAAAAATAAGACACGATCATCTAATTTTACATTTTATCCACAGTAATCATTTCCTTTGAATTTCAATTAAATGTAATTAATTGGCGAATAATAGGGTGTATCAAAAGTATTTACGTTTCTTTTAATTGACTCTACCTTCTTGAAACATGTGTATTGTTACACATACAGTATATTTCTATGGTTGAACTTATTTGAAGGGCTTAATCGTTGGGTTATCAACTTTGCATTATAGAGACGTTGGTAGTGTAATGGTTATTGTCATAGGAAATGGACACGGCGAGACGAGGCTTTTGGATTTCACATAGCGTTAATATCCATGAGAAAGGTATGCATCCTATTATTCTCACCCAGCTTGATTTTTAAAGTGTTTTGGAAAGCAAAATAGGCAAGAAACTGTCAGTTACAAAGCGCCGTTGACTTCATGTCTTCGCTACTCTAACTTAGATATGCATGCTCTATCAATGATATTTAGAAATAGCAAACTAACTAGCAAACTCTCTCTCTCTCATATATATATATATATATATATATATATATATATATATATATATATAATAAGAGAAGTGAACTCGTTTCGAAATGTAGGCATTTAAACAAATTTTTACTGTGTCACTTACCACCTGACCCTAATTGATCCCTGAATTTTCGCTCTCCTTTTATTTATTTATTAAAAAAAAAAAAATAATTCATCTGAACACCACGTGTATTAACACCAATGCAAGTTTGTTTGATTATAATGTTTTTTAAATACAAATTTAACGTCATGACATTACATCACGTGAACACAGTTTAAAAAAAACAATTTTTAGCTTTGCATTTCCCATCGCGTGAAAAACGCTGCAGATAAACGCTAAACAACTTGATTTTTACCATTTCACGACTGGTTTTTGACATCTCAACCACTTCTCATCTGATGATTGGACTACCAAGAAACTTTAAGTTATGAGTGTGAAATCATAATATCAACATTAATTATATATATATATATATATATATACTAGCTAAAGTACCCGGTCCATGACCGGACTAAAATGAAATTTGGATCACCAGGGAGTGAGAGAGAAAGTGGAAGACAGTAGTTAGAGAGGGGGTAAGAGGAAAATAATTCTTGAAACTAAAATCATTGAGAATTTGTATATTTCAGGATTTGTATTTTCTGTTTTATAGTTTTAAATTATTTCATATTATTATACAACAAATTGAAAGTATTCGTTTGTATATTTGTTTGTTATTGTTTTAAATTTTTTGTACATGACAACAATTCAGATTTAGTTCTTAATTGCATGTTGAGTTTAAAAAGAAGCTGAGAATCGAAAATTTAAATTCTTCGTATTGCAATATCTATTTTTGCTAAAACCTAAAATAGTATTATAGGGACCACCAATTGATCAGTTTAGGCCATCTTGAATAAAACGGAAATATTTTGTTATTATTTATAATTAATTGATTTTTCATAGAATTTAAAAAAACTCTTATCGTAACTTGTTTTTAGCTACGGTAATTTTCAGTTGATTTAACAGTGCAAAAATGAAAACATTGTTTTTCAATCATAATTTTCATTATTTCCGTAAGCTAAAAAAAAGTTAAAGAATCATCAAGAGTTTATTTAATGTTTTTTCTTTCAAATGGAAAAAAATTTTTCAAGAAAATATTAATTTTTCTGCAAGTTTCATAGTGTTAAATATAGGGGGGGGGGGTAAATTTCACAGGGTAAAATTGGTGGTACCTAGTATTTTAAAAACATTGTTTAAAAACGTTTTGGTGGACCTGATTATCTGGACTCCCACCCCCCATCTATTTTTTTCCCTTCAGTTGATTATTATCGATTACACACCAATCTATCAGATTGAAAAAAAAATTCTTAAAAGTTCTTTATTATTTGAGTATTCACGGGTGCTCATTTCCTCGTATAAGTTTATAGTAAATTGATCCCCCATATCGGAACCGCTTGAACGGAACCCAAATTATTTATTTATTTTCCCATTAAACTACCCCCCTAACCCTAACCCTACCCCCCCTAGTTAAAATTAAGTTTTATTACAAAATTTATATTAATTACAAAACATCAATTTTCATAAAAGTTCAAATGTCACCTATGAAATCTCTATTTAAACATGCCAATTTTTCAGAACTGAAAAGTTGCACTATAAACTCAGCAATGTTTATTGACTTCACAATAAAGAGTAAAATCATAAAACTTAAAATTTAATTTGTAAGGCAAATTCTGAGGAATATTTTAAATTGTATTTTAAATAATAATTTAAATGTTAGTTGTTAGTTGTTTTGTTTTATCAACTTTTCGGGTAATTTACTAACGAATCATGTCATTTTGATAAACAAAGCGCTTACAATTTTTCGTACTTACATATAATTTTTTTTTTAAATGTTCCAATAACTGGATATTGTCAGATAAACTTGAAATAAATTTCGTCTTACAAATAATTAGCCTTCGACTAAAGATAAAACACCGGATTTTGTCCATATTAGTAACCTTTGTTTTTTTTGTTTTTTTTATCGTGGTTTGAGAAAATAATTAGTTAACGAACCAAAAGAAAAACAGTTTCTAAGGAAATTCGTCAATCTTATTGTTATTTTTAACCCTTTAAAACTCTAACAATAAAAATTAAATAAATAAATTAAAGAATTAAAAGTCATTTTATTCGAATGAAAATCTTAGTTTAATTTATACAAAAATGTAACCGTACTTACGACGTAAACTGATTTTCATGATACTGTTATTTACGGATTAAAATATTTTTTAAATAATGTAACCGTAAAGCGTGCATTTTGATTTTCTACAATTTTTATGCATTACAAAAATTAAAATTAAAATGAGTGTACTGTACAATTTAAGAATATGGACAAACTCGCTGTAAAAAATAATTTAATCTATAAAAACACATACAAATTACATATTCAGAAAGACTAAGAGATTCCGAACTGCCGTATTCGTATTATCGCCTATACGTAGTATTTTTTTTTTTTTTAACTCGCTGTAAAAAAAAATAAATCTATAAAAACACATACAAATTACATATTCAGAAAGACTATTTCATCTTATTACTAAAGATATAAATATTTTAAAGATTAAAATCCTAAATAGGTAAGAGATTCCGATCTGACTGTTATAGACTGCACTGCTTGTATCGCAATAATCATAGGCAGCGTGGCTATCCGAAGCCATTTTTTAATTTTTTAACTCGCTGTAAAAAATGATTCAATTAATAAAAACTCACACAAATTACATATTTTGAAAGAGTATTTTCTTATCTTTCTAACGATATAAAAATTATTAAAGACTGGACCATAAATAGGCCATAAATTCGGAACTGAACGGCTTAGACTGCAAAATTAATTCATTAAAATCAAAACTTCGCTGCTGTTATCGCTTTAACAATAAGCAGGCAGAGACAATATTTTATTATCAGGAGGGGCTGATATACGGACAGTTCCACAAATTGGGTGATTTTGGATTAATTAATCGATTAAATCCCTTAATCAATAAAAATCAATAACCAAATTTGGAATTTTTCTTAGTTAGAACGATATCAATGTGTATGCAAGATTTTGAATCTGAGTGACCTCCCGTTTTTTTGTTTTACGTCGACACGTACATACCAAAATCTCTGTTTTATATATTATATATATATATATATATATATATATATATATATATATATATATATATATACAGATTGTGGTTAATTAACGCCTGAAGAATATATCAGAAGATCTGAAACACGTGTTGCTAATGTAAAGTAATAATAATAAAAAAAAAAAAAAACATAATCCATTTTGCGGACCTTTTTTTATGAAATATTTAATTTTCTCCCGTTGGACCCATGACGACACTAACAACCATAACAACCATATTATAACAACAATAACAACCACATTATTCTATGGCTGTACTTTATTTTGTTTTTGCATATATAAAGCAATGTAAGTAAAGTCGGCGGAGTGGTCTATTGTCGATATCAGCTGGACCCCAAGGGAGTCTATACCCTTTTCACTAGT
The DNA here is from genome assembly GCA_023376005.1 of Doryteuthis pealeii. Taxonomy (NCBI): domain Eukaryota; kingdom Metazoa; phylum Mollusca; class Cephalopoda; order Myopsida; family Loliginidae; genus Doryteuthis; species Doryteuthis pealeii. The sequence continues at coordinate 55,527,334 of CM042139.1, forward strand.
GTAGATGAAGGAGAATATTTATGCGTTTTAAGCTGTGCTGCTCATGCGCTAAATAGGTGAGTGCCGGTAAGAAACCGTTAACCTAGTGGTCCAAAGGTGGATTCTCTAGAATTACTATTTGAAAGGCAATAATTACCACTCTATTAAGTAAATCAATAATTTTTTGGCTATATTTTTCAACTATGAACATATTGCCATTATATCGCTGTTGACAGAACGTTGATAAGATATATTATACTACTTATATAAAATTATTCTACAGCTTGACTTTATTTTGTTTTGCATATATGAAATTATAGAATTTACATTAAATTGAATTAGAGCGAAACCGTTTAGTTTAAATGTACAGAATTAATAGAATAAAATGACCGCAAGTAAATCTCCTAATTGCTGAATAAATATAAAATAGAGCAAATGTAAATATGGCTGCTAAGGTATATCGGCTTTTATTAAGAAAACCAATAATTTTGTAAACTATACAGGGTGTCTATAAAGACCTGGAGCAGATTAAACATGTAATAACAAAGATGGCAGTCTTGTTGAAATGCAATAATCAAAATGTACACGAGTTGAATTTAAAAAAATGTTTTTACTAAATGATACCTGAAACTCGTATTGTTATAAAACGGACAGAAGTAGGTGAAAAAACTGTGTGGGTGTTTGATGTTAGTATGCATGTGTGTGTTTGATGTTAGTATATGTGTGTGTGAGTGATTGGTGTTAGTGTGTGTGTGTTTGGTGGTAGTATATATGTATATGTGATATTTGTGTGTGTTTGATGTTTATATATATATATATATATATATATATATATATATATAATATATATATATATAGTGTGTGCGTGCGCGCAACTTTTAATGCTTTAGTATGTATGTGTTTGTATTGCTTAGAATTTTGTTTCATTGTTTGGGGTTTTTTGTTTGTTTGTTTTTTGTTTTTTTTAATAATTTTAGTAATGTCAATATTTGTCGCTTTAATATTTTTGACCTTATTTTCTTTTAGTCTGTATCTTAATATTACTTCGCATCTTTTTATCAATTACCTATTCGCATTTTAGTCGGGATTAGCACCATCCTTCCTCTGCACATTGGTCACAAACGAGATATGAATATCAAATGCATATGTTACACACACACACACACACACACACACACACACACACACACACACACACACACACAATCAACGATATATCACCTATTTAAAATCTACCATACCAGGTAGCAGAGGAAAATCTTTTTATACATCCAAGTTGTAACAATCCTGACGAAATTGTATTTAATTAATTAGGAAGATAAAAAACTTTTACTTATGCATTTTTCCGGTTCATTTTAAGGTGGTTGGTTGGTTGGTTGGTTGGTTCGATTTTACGACATGAGTTATTGAGTTTTAAGATTTAAAACTGCTTCAAGACTTTATGAACAGCCTGTATTTTCGAACTATGAATGCATTACCATTATATCACTGTCGACGAGATGGCAGTATGGATATTCATGACAATCTCTCGCCAATCGGGAGCCCCTCTGCGCAGCATCTAAAATATGTGCAAATCTGGTCAATGTACGGCTTTGCTGGACGCCCCACACTGGCGTGTCCATGTGTTGGTTTCCACAGGTGAAAGTCACTTATTGCTTTTCAAGCAGTATCCATCATGTCTTGTTCGTCTTACTCGGATGGTTTGTGTGATAGGGGACAAGGGGCCGTACAGCCGCTTTCTCGTGGGGGTGTTGTTTCCATGGTGTTTAACGGTTGCAAGCAGCATTCTTGTGCAGCTCCCATCTAGCGTATTGCCGAGGCACTTTGTTAGGGTCCAGGTGGTGCAGCCGTACAGTAGTACTGATACGACACCAAATCTCCAATGTAAGATTTGATCCCAAATAAAATATGAACATAACTATGAGAATATAAACAAGGTATATATCCATATAATGAAAACATAGCATCAGAAGTTTGCCTAAGTATAAAGTATGCGATATTTTATACATATATATATATTAATTACTTGTTTATAACACGCACTTATGTATACCACGCACCCCTAACATTGAACTACGAAATTCTGGTGAAAAATCTCGTGAATAATATGCATGACATTTTTTAGAATATATATATATATATATATATATATATATATATATATATATATATATTAACACGAACAAAAATATTCACTTGGTTTGAGTAACTGTCAATTAGTAAGCTACCCTACCATGTCTCAGCTACCCTAACACACACACACACATATATATACACACACACGCTTTTCACTTCATCTATGAGCTACCATATATATATATATATATGCACACACACACACACACACATATATATATATATATATACTCATATACATATGTACACCCACATGCACGCACACCCACACACAAACATACACACGCATATATATATATATATATATATATATATATATATATATATGTATATATAATGTGTGTGTATGTATGTATGTATGTATGCAAATGCGTATGTATGTGCTTTAACAATTCATATACACGAATACATTTAGACACACATACAGACAAAAAATGTTCTGTTCATCAATATAAATACTGTTGTTAACACACCTGCATGTGCACGCAGGCATGACTCACTCACTCACACACACACACACACACACACACACACACAGTTACTTACACATCTTCCTAATTAGACAACCTCTTGACAAGGATTGGCAAGTGAGACTTTTCTAGGCGAATAACATTTTATTAATTCTTGCTTAAAGCACAATAAAACAATTACAAGGATTATGTGTGGTAATTTGTTGACTTCGTTTTGGCTTGTTTACTTTTACTCGTTACTCGATAATGGCGTCTTCTACTTGGTCGTCATCTTCTTCTTTTTTCACGTCGTCGCGAAGAAAATATAATTGTCTTCTTTCCAGGGTGAGTCGCATAAATGTCTCATAAAAAAAAAAAAGCAAAAAAATATTTACGTTGATGATCTGGAATTAGTTTGCGTGTAAAATATATACTAGTTCTACCGGTTGAAATTCCATGGGATACAGCGTAATATTTGAAGAGAAATGCCATTCCTGAATAGCCTTGTCGGCTGGGGATTTAGAATACAAAGACTGCACCTCTGCAGAGGGGTAAGAGACCGCACAAATGGGGGCACCTGTTGGCCGTGGATGGCGACCCGTGATGCTTTGTGGCTGAGCAGTCCATGACATGCAACACTCCACTTTGATCCTTAGACGAGACAGGTGGCCGGAGAGGCTCCCTCTGATCGAGCGAGTGGTCACGTCAAGCCCTAGCGCCTATATTATTGTCCCAACCTTATTGCCTTTATGGCAAGCTCTTTTTATCATATATGGGATATAAAGAGGTAGCTGAGGTCGTCATGTCCTGGGTATGACGTTAAACTCTATCTGATGGTGAAATTCCAGTTCTGGTGGTCTGGAGAGTGTGGAGCACCCTTTCAGCACCATTGCTCCCAGGTCAACTCTGACCCAGAGTGGTAGTACCTGTTAGTCCCATCTATGGGTTGAATAGAGAAAATGTGTTTAAAACAAATCGAGTTCCCATGAAGAATTATAAAACAAGTGTATTCGGCTTAAAATGACCCGATGGGTTTGACATGCCGTTTAAAATAACCAACCATTCTTGAATAATGAGCCAGAAGTTGTGACCGCACCCTAGCTCCCCTTCTAACTACGCTACTCTTTTTGCATGGCTCTTTCTTATTATCTTTTCTTATTGTAAAAACCAACACCCGATGACAGGTGAAATATGAAGCAAAGGAAATGATATTTTAAAAAGGAAAGCTATTATAAAGGCTAACACAAGTTTAGGCCTAGTCACCCGAACAATCCTCACGTATAATTCCCTCAGCACTTGTCTTCTAGTTTGATGTGCCTCGTGATATCTTAATCTATTCCCATAGAAAATGCTTCTTTTGAATCTATCTATTAATACTCATGTTCCTTAATTGTACGACCGTTATCATCTTGCAACACCAACTGGTTAAAAATAAGTAATCATCCAGCAAAAATGTAAATCCGGATTATCTGATATCGCTTATCCGCCCAATTCTTATTTCTTACGAGTTTCATCACCTCAGCTAAATAACGGACAATTTTTATTATAAAGAAAGGAAGGGAAGAAAGCGGACATGCTGAACAGAAAAAATAAAATAAGAAATAGATAAAGAAAGAAAGAAAGAAAGTAGGGGGAAGATAGAGTGAGGGGGTCAGCGTGTAAAAGCGATGACGCTAACCAGTTTTAATCGAACATAATGAATATATGAAAAGAAGGAAAGAAAGAAAAAAAGAGTGAGAGATCGTTAAATCAAGATTTTTATAGTGGTTGCATATTGAACTAATAGGACCGAGTTAGCTCAGTCGGTAGAGCGTTCGGCTAGAAACCACTAGGTTCCTAGTTCTATACCGGCCCTCGCCAACTCAGCGTATGAGTAGCACAGGGATCTGTGAGGTAAAGTAAGGAGCTGATGGTAGATGTGGCGCTCCACCTCAGACGCGAAAAACAATCTCCTTGGTCTAGCGCTAGTGAAAAGGGGATAGACTCCCTCGCTGTATGGCTCATACCGACATTAGGCCGCCCCGACAACTTTTTACATATTGAACTATTTTGCACACACACACACACACACACACACATACATACATATATATATATATATATATATATATATATATATATATATATATACTAGCAAATATATGCACCCTCCGGGTGCACGTATTTAAGTTTTAATATAATAAAATATATTAAATTAAAAAGGCTAATGAAACTGAATAAGAATACAGATAAAAAGATTTGGAACAGAGGGGGTATGATTGAAAAATAGAACAACTTTGAAACTAACTCTTCCATAATTTTCCATTACTCCCCTCTTTCATTGGTAAATTTTCTTAATTTAACTATTTAGTTAAAATAGGAAGTAAAGAATAATATTAGTTATTCCTTCTTGTTAATGGATTTATCTTAAGATTTATCCCCGAGATTTTTGTTCATATTCAAAAAGATAAAACCAAATAATTAGAAATCAATAATACTAACCATATATTTATTAAAATCAAATTTGTAATATCTATATGCAAATTAGCCTTCCCATTCACACTATAATCCGCTATTTTGTTGTATATATAAATACAATTGCATGATCTGGGTATGTAGATATGGTCAACAGTCATAATGATGTAAAACAATTTTATCAATAATTGAGGTTTAAATAAAAAATAAAATCATGGAGAATATGATGTAAATAACAAAAGGAATTGTGATTTGTATAGTAATATAGTTTCGGTTACAGACAGACAAACACACAATCTCCATTATAATAAGAAGATATATAATTGTTATAAGTGGATCTTGGGCATCGTCACTGCTGACCACATTTTACAGGAGTGGCATTTCACCGCAATGTTGCTTTCAATGTGATAAAATTTGAAAAGCATTTTTATTTTTATTAGTTTCTTCTTTTGATTTAACTCATAACCATGGACAAAAAATCAGGTCTAATTACCTGATTGTATTAACGTCCAAATCCTCTGAACTGTATGTGTTCAGTCTCTTGTGGTAAATTGGTGGCCGTTAGCATCTTGGAAACAAGATCAAGCATAATGCCATAATATTCTCACTTGATTATTCATTTTTTCAGGTATCGTACCTAATGACCTATAAATAACAGATTAACTCTACGTACCTAAGCGCACTTTGACGACAAGTTGACATGTATCATTAAAATGTGTGAAACTTGTAATGTATTACTTTCAAGGCCGCGAGTTCTTATATTGATAAACACATACATTAAAGTTCTTAACTAAAACTTTTAGATATTCTATTGTACATACACTAATCAGTGAGCAGTTTTTACTCGTATAGGAACATAAAAATTGTAGTGTACATTTGTTAAGAATTCCATATTTGTGCTCTTTAATCAAATACACACATATTAAAATGATAGCAACTATTAAGTACCCATTAAAGAATTCTTAAAATGGTAAAAACCTTTTAAAATAAATTTAAGGACTGAGATAGAATTAAATCAAGATTATTATACTTTCTACATATTGAAATATATGCAATACCTCTTAGGTAAACATATCAAACGTTGTAATAATTAAATCATCAGACTGTGGTATATCCACAGGTACTGCTAGTATATATATATATATATATATATATATATATATATATATATATATATATATATATATATATATATATATATATATATATATAACTTTCAAAGTAAGAAAAACTTAACAAACCGTCATTTGACTATAATAAATCTATTTCAACCAGAGACTCAAAATGTGTCTAGTCTCATCAGATAGAGTTTACAAAGATCTGATGAGACTAGACGCGTTTTGAATCTCGGGTCGAAATAAATATATTATAGTCAAATGACGGTTTGTTAAGTTTTTCTTTCTTTGAAAGTTAAACATTGCTCTGTATATAGTTAGTTTATTAGTTATTTTACATTAAACTCTCTTAGAGATTTATAAAAATCCTTATATGAATCTATACGTTTGCACCTACAAGAGCATACAGTATGGATGTACAGTGAGATTTCAATGATCCCAAATAGAATCATCCCTTACTTACCAGTCAATTGGATTATCTTACACACACACACACACACACACACACACACACATATATATATATATATTATATATATATATATATATATATATATAATATATATATAGAGAGAGAGAGAGAGAGAGAGAGAGAGAGAGAGAGGGCGTAAACTATTTATGGTGTTAGAGTAGGAAACACGTACCAAATACTTTGAACTAATCTTGAGGCATAAGATAATTTCAAACGCGTTGATAAGGCATTAAAATCAATCAATCGATCTTCTTGTAACATATATCCTGAAATATTGAATAGCGGCTACAATATTAGGGCTATTAAGATCGTCTCATATGCGTTTACTCGTACTCATATTAGGATCTTGTGCAAGACTAATTTAGGCTTAGTTAGATGGGAGCTACACAATATGTTGCTTACTGTTGGTTGGTTGATTGTTTTGTTTTACGGTATATCAACCCTTTTCAAGTCATTTAATGCTGAATCAAGTCATTGTGATAGGCAAATGACTCAGGTTGCTTACAGTACCAGCAGTTGCTTAAGTGGTCACCCTATTGTATTGTATTGAACGTTGCGTACAGTCTTAAACAAATCTTGGAAACGCCATCCCACAATAAAACAGCTGCATGGTCACCTGCCTTCTATTACACAAACCATCCAAGTGAGACGAGCAAGACATGCTGTAAAGTGTTAGAGAAGCAACGGCGAACTCACAAGTGATGTTCTCCTATGGACATCTACAAACAGACTCACCAGTGTAGGCCAATCAGCTCTGTGCGATTCTGCATTCCGTGGGAAAGACCTGCCAGAGGGGATGACCAATAGGAACGGTTGTTGAGAAGGAGACACGAGAATCAGTGCTGACAGCGAGACCTAATGTCTGCAACTCATCAAAATAATATACTTGCTATAAAAAAAAATATCTACATTTAAAATCGACAATCGATTTGCCATCGGAATCAAATGGTAAAATAATTGGATTATCCGTTTTCATGAGGCATATTTTGCTCCCTATATATATATATATATATATATATATATATATATATATATATATCACCCCCCACCCCGCATGAGCAGGATGTGTCATAAGTTCAATTTTCATAAACGGAGTTTAACAGGTTCGAATTCTGATTTCTCCTTCTCCTAGGTTGGTTACCTACTCAAGGTTAAAGAGCCCAGTTCGCCCTACTATCTACCCATGGCTGGTGGAAGATTAGTTGAATACATTCCTTTCCCAATGGTATTAACGCTATGGGAAATGGCCTGGTCCAGAATTTGAACTCGGGTCGACGAGTTCATTTTCTATGACGATAAACATTACAAATCGCGCCTCATATATATATATATATATATATATAATATATATATATATATATATATATATATATATATATATAATCAAATATTAGATATTATGGATTTAATATCTCGTAATTACAGTTTCATGTTACTTGCAATGATCACACGGTCAAAATGATTTTGACCGTCTAATGATTGCAAGTAAGCATGAACCTTTAATTACGGGATATTAAATCCATAATATTTAATATTTGTTTTTAAATCTGCGCTGTCATTTAGCATTGAGCACCTTCATATGCTAATACTTTTCTTATTCATTCTCCATTCATTTATATACATATATATATATATATATATATATATATATATATATATATATATATATATATATATATATGAGAAACTTATCTGTAAGTGTTTCGCGTATGCTTCGAATATTTGTGTTATAAATTATTTAAAAAAATAAAAATACTGTTTTTAAAGCATGAATCGATGGTGAAAGTAAATGTTCAAATAGACTAATATTTAGTGTCCGAATTTCTTTGTATATATATATATATATATATATATATATATATATATATATATATATGTATGTGTGTGTGTGTGTGTGTGTGTGTTTTTCTTTCAAAGCTGACTTACAATAGTTTTTTAACCGAGTTTTTGTCTTGTGAGATGATAGAACAATAGCAATTAATGGCGGTTTGCCTATTTGATGAGTCGGTTTAATGTCACCCATTTCATTGTATTCTCGGTTCATAGTCGGCACGACATCACCACATCAGTTCAACTCAATTGTTTTCCGCAACTTTTGGATTTGTATTTAATAAAAGTCTGCTGCTGCATTTCCTCATTGATTTTATTTTCTCATGAATTAACTGAAGCCAAATGTTAACAAATCAATGAAGTTTCAATGTTAATCAAATAACGTTTTAGTTGGTTTTATTCAAGTTCATTAACTGTTCAAATTCATTTGCTGTTGTTTTTGTTCATGTTGATGTTCCTGTCATTGTTGTAATTGTTGTAATTGTTGTTGTTGTTGCTATTATTATTATCCTCGTTATTATTATTTTGTTCCATTAGAGTTTTTCAGAGCCGCCTTAGCCGGTGGTTTATTGGAGGCTTAGTGACAGCAAGTCTCCTCAGATGTCCAGGACTCTTCTGAGTATTATAACTGATCTTAATAATGCTATGTAAGTTTTTCACACCAGCAATAGCTGATGGTCTTTCACTAAAAATCTGAGTGACAATAATCTCCTCTGGTCTCCAGGACTCTTCTAAGTATTCTAACCGATTTAAACAATGCAGGTGTCTGGATGGTCTCAATTATTTCTTTGAGTTCCAGCAATATTATTATTATTATTATTATTATTATTATTATTATTATTATTATTATTATTATTCCTTTTGAGTTTTTCACATCAGCGTTAGCTGATGGTATTTCACTGGAGTCTGAGTGACAACAAGACTCCTCAGGTCTCCAGGACTCTTCTGAGTATTCTAGCTGATTGCAGTAGTGCAGTAGTCTGGATGGTCTCAATACTTCCTCTAATTTCCAGATCCTCCACTCTTTTTTCCAAGTTTATTTCCAAGTGCACCAACTACAATTGGTATCACTTTCACTCTCATATTCCACAGCTTTTTCAATTCCCCAGGTATTTATTCCTTCAGCTTTACCCTGTGATCTGCTGGAACCGCAAAGTTCACCAGTTGTCACATTTTTTTTGTCAATCAACACTAGGTCTGGTCTCCTGGCTGGGATAGGGTGATCCGACTTTATCTCAAAGTCCCAGAGAATTTTATACGTTTCATTCTCAAGAACATATTCTGCTTTATGCATATATCATTTTGATGTATGGTCAAAATTTAATTTTTGCATAATTCCCAGTGGATCACCTTCCCAACCCAGTCGTGCCTAGCTTTGTATTCCTGTTGTTCTAATTTGCTACATTCATTTAATACATGGTTTACAGTCTCATCTCTGTCACTGCACAGTCTACATTTACTGTTGCGTCTTATCAATTTTTGTTTTGATATAATTTGTTCTCATGGCAATATTTTGTGCAGCAATTATTAGTTATTCAGTTTTTCTCTTGGGGTTTCCTCTTCTTAACCATGTCCAAGTCTTTTTATGTGCAGTTCTCCGATTTGTCGTTTGAAGTGCCCATATAATTGTTTCTTTTTTTCCAACTTTGTTTTCTAGTTTTCGTTGTTTTTCTGTTTGTCCATATATTACATCTGCTGTTGTTGGCTGCCATAAGTAATATTTCTTTGCTTTTTTTTTGTGTATTCTTCGAGTCCTTGGATTGTGGCCTCTACACAGTTCTCTATGTTGGCAATACCTTCTTTTCTTGATACATATAGTCTATCTTTATCATGTCTAGGGTGTACAGCCTTGTGCATCATCATCAATTTCCTAGTCCTTTGGTCGATCTGTCGGAGTTCTTCTTTTGTACATTTTAAGAATAGCCCAGAGTATTTTATAACGGGGACGGCTTACTTTGATAAGATTTCTGCTGTTGAGCTTCGTTTCTAAAAGCTTTCTTGTTCTTCTGAGGTATTCTTTTTTAACTTTTTCTTTCATCTCTGTTTGCTTGATATTATCTGCTTCTAAAATGCCTAACTCTTCGTAAACATCTCGACTGAGTCAAGCCCTCAACAGAATATAACATGACCAAAAATTGTGTGCATTCCATCCCATGCAGCTGTGGCAAAGAATACAAAGGTGAAACATGCCGCCCACTGAAAGTAAGACTAGAAGAACATCGTAAAGCAGTGGTCCGAAGAGAAATAGAAAAGTCGGGTATGGCTGACTATATATGAAATGAAAAGGGAAACCATCTGCCCTTATGGGATGAAGTTAGAATAATAGATAGAGAAGAACATTGGAAGAGAAGACGCCTCAAAGAATCAGCACATATGATAGGCTGTACTGGGCTGTTAAGTAGACCTAGCATAGAAATTAATACAATATGGGAACCCATAATTAAGAAAGCTAGATCGGATTGAGGAGCAGGAAAAAAACACAATATGAGTCTAGGTAAAAAATCATACATAAGTAAAATAGGTAGATATTCTAGCCAAATCAAGACATTAGGTTTATAAGTTCCCAAAATTCACACTCCATTGTCCAATTGGACACATGGCCGAGTGGATTAGGCAGTTGGGTTAAAAGACAGTTCTAAGTAACAGTTATATCTGGTTCCCGAGTTCAATCCTGAGTGAAAGCAGTTAGAAAAATAATTAATTAGCACAACTCCTACCCCAGCTATGGTTAGCAGAATGAGAACAGGATACCCCCCGTGGAATAAATAAAGGGTTAGGTTCAAAGTTCCGTGATGGCTCCCGAATACGACAAGAAGGTTCCCGAGTCCGAGAAGGTTCCCGAAAGAAATACCTGAAGAAGGCCAGAGGGTATATCGGCCGAAACGTTGTACAAATAACAATGAAGATGGGGACAATAGTCCGAATAATACTAAGATTATTATACTTTTTACATATTTAACTATTTAGCAATAGCTCTTAAGTAAACATATCAAACGTTGTGATAATTAAATTATCATTCTCTGGTAGATCCACCGGTCATGCTAGTTATTATAATTTTCTCTCTTGGAGTTTTTCACACCCTCCTTAGCTGGTGGTTCACTACATGCTGAGTGACAGTCAGTCTCCTCAGGTCTCCATGACTCTTCTGAGTATTCCATCTGATCTTTAATAGTGCTGTTGTTTGGATGGTCTCGATTTTTCCTTGGATTTCCAATTCCTCCATACTCTTTTCCAGGAACTGTTCCAAGGGCCCCAATTACAATTGGCACAACGTTTACCTTCATGTCCCATAGCTTTTTCAGCTCTATTATTATTATTATTATTATTATTATTATTATTATTATTATTTAGACCGGTTTACCTCAGTCGGTAGAGCACTGGTCAAGGATTCGCAACGATCTCCACCAACTCAGCGCATGAGTTGTACAGCTTAGGTAATCTGATCTGAGTGGTAAAGTAAGGAGCTGGTGGTAAGTGTGGTGCTCCGCCTAAGCAAAAAACAAACCTTGGCCAGTGTTGCGGTCTAGGTTATCTCTAATCTTTCTCTGGTCTTTAATTCCTCCAATCTCCTTTCCAAAGGTTACCAATCAAACATTTACAAATGAATAAAATTTCGGCATTAAATAACTCATAAGAATTTGATATGCCGTTAAATAGATAAACCAAACCATTCCTTCATTTCGTGTTGTGCAATAGACAGCTAAGCTGAGTAAACATGGAGTTGTTAATAATACTGAATATAAACTAATTTCTGGTAGGTACCTGCTTGATTTATTGATAGAAAGTGATGTTTGATGACTTGAATTGTATAATCTTCTTAAAATTGGCTAGGATAGTCAGAGTAGCTAAGCAATACGCTTTGCTACTCCAGAACGAAATGAAAGCATTTGGGAATCTGTGAACGTGACCGTCTACAGAATAACAAAACAGTTAAGAAACAAATAGTTCTTCTATCACGATCTTTCGAAACGGGTATCTCTTTGATACTTACATGCAACTTTATTTTGTTGTTTTTCTTCATGAAATGGGAAAGGAATTTACAC